>CM065129.1:7490466-8090466 GCA_033026305.1 Cirrhinus molitorella
ATGCAACACCTGAGCCCTTGTGAACATTCACTTTACATCCTGTGGTCCTGCTGAGGCGAGGACATTGACCTCCGTTTTGCTGCTGAACAGGTGCTGGTTAAAGATTTGTTAAGAATGTTCTGGGTGAGCCGTGAGGTTCAGACTGTGTAAGCTATCAGGGATCTTCAAAAGAAGCTGCTCACATGTTCTCCGAAGTTCAATTGAATGATGGTTGAGCTGCAGCCTCATGAATTGCAAAAGCAAGTACAAAACCCCCTCAGAATCTTCTGAATCTCTGCTTTGAATTCACTTGGAGAAACATCCCACGATCCCATTTCACCTTGAGAATAATCAGTCGTGCTGTGCTCTGACACTGTGATTTGTTTAGCATAGTTTTAAAGGCTTTTAATGGCAATTGTTTTTAATTAATGTTGCAAGTCAGTTCAGCCCACTCCAATATTTCAAGCACCAGAAATATTACCCTCTAATGCTGATGAATTATCTCTTTTATAATGAAATCTGAGGATTTTCCCTCCTCTAGGTCATACAAAAACGTGATTTGCTTTGACCAAAAAAGAAAAAAAAAAAGTGTTTTGGACTGAGCAAGTAAAAAGTGCTTTACAGTTGATATATACTTGTTCTTAATAGCTGTCATTTATTTATATTTTTAAGTTTGTTTGTTTAAAGCCACTCTTTGATGTGTGTGTGTGTGTGTGTGTGTGTGTGCGTGTATATATAACCGTGTATATGTGTATATATTATATACATATTCCTGACATTCCTGGGTTAAATAAGCTCACTATCAAGTGCTCATTCATTAATTTTAAAACACAACAAAGGGGCCATGAACTGCCTCTGTTTATTTTATTTTATTGTATTTTTTTAATTTATTTTATTTTATTTTTTTTTATTTTCTTAATTTTGTACAGTTCTCTAAGGTCCACTTGTAATGTTATCCTGATTATTATTATTATTTTTTTTTTTTCTCAAAACAACAACAACAAAAAAAATCATAATTTTAACGTAATAGGCTATCTTCTGTCCTGGTTTTCACCCCCTCATCCACACTATTACATCATATATATATATATATATATACACATATATTACATCATATAGATATATATACCTTGGCAGACTGCCTTCAATACAAGTTGATTTAAGAGTAACAACAAAGTTTTGAGTTCTGAAACTTACAGGATGTTTTATAGTGACCTCTTATATGTCAAAAGATCAAGGCAATTTTGATTTCTCAGCTCAAGACCCCTTTAAAGCTGGCTGCACACTAGACAATTTTCTAATCTTAACTGATTTTAAAACCATGGGAGACCACAGACATGAAGAAAATTTCTTCTAGCTTTATAATCCTCTGAATGTGCACACTAGAAGATTCAAACAAACCACGAGACCACACACTTGTTGACTGTGGGAATGATTTCACAGTGACACGAGATCTCAGAGACTCGCGAGATCAAATGTGACTATAGAAGAAAAACAAATGGAAGACAAAAAACGTTGTCAGCTGGCTCTCCTGGCAGTGTAAACAGTGTATAAAAAAGAATATGGGGGATGTATTCTGCTTTTGTGGCATTTTCTTGTGGCTGTCAAGTTTCCGCTAGAAGCATGCAACATCCGGTAAGTGACACTTGCTCGCTCTCATTGGCTATCAGGAGTGTCACGTCAGAGACAGTTAAATAATCGTAACGACACCACACAACAGAGGATTTTTTGGACAAAAAATTGTTTGCGACAAGCCTCGAATCAGGCCACACCCTCGATCATTAAAATCGGCCTTAAAATCGTCTAGTGTGCAACCAGCTTTACACAGAAAGTTATTTTAAATTGTAATGATATTAAACAATATTTCTTTTTTTTTTTTTATTGCGCTTTTGATTAAATAAATGCAGGCTTGATGAATATTAGAGACTTCTTTAAAAAAAACAAAAAAAAAAAAAAAAAAAGATAAATAATAATAAAATAATGACTGAATAACTATTAATGACCCCATACTTTTGAATATGTGAATACATATCTATCTGTTTGCTTATACACAATTTTGCTCCACTTTGCGTCATGCCTAAGAACACCCATTAGGAGTGGTAAAAGCACTACAGTACACAGCCTTGTGGCTTATTGCTTTATTGTTTTGCTCTCATTTTTCTTCTTCCCTTTGATGTGTCTCTCTGTGTTGTTTTCTGTAGGGATGATTTTGTGTGTTGGGGGGGAGGGGGGATGGGGGGGGCAAACCCTGTCATCTTAAAATTAAAATTTTTTTATTCCCTAGCATTGTCTGCAGCTTTTACAGTATTTTGGTGTTTTGAAAGTGGATGTTTTTTGTCGTAGTCCATAACATGAGTGAGATTTACAGCTGCGTCTAAAAAGGTAGAGAATTCTTACGCACCGATCATCGCTAGTAAGCTTCTCCGCCTTCTTTTATGCCGTATATAAAAGCCTTTTCATTCCACCCAAACCCCAAAGGAAGAGTCCCCTCATACACTGTGAGAAACTCTGCGCACTTAAATAGAGGGGCCAAAAATACCATTGAGGCCCTATGTTTAATTGCTTGGTATTATTGCAATATGTCTATCCTCTCTGGGTGCTGGTCTCCCTCAACCCTCTCGGCAGGCGGCACATGGCTTAATTGAATTCCAGAAAAAGGCAAGCCCTCCTCCCTGTCCTGGGGAATCCAAAATGGAGCTCTCGCTTTGGTCTATAGCAACAGGGAGCTGTCCTTGGTTCTGAAAAGCTGGCTGCGTGTCAAAGCCGTGCGGCGCACAGTCTCCGTTTTTCTCTGCCCTAATAATGGATCTCATAGCGGTGGGAAGTTCCTAATTTGGCATTTCCACAATTCACTGCCCAGACCGTTGGCAGTTAGCTCAAAATGAATGTGTGAAATGCAACTATTGTTAGTAAATGCAGAGAACAACAGCTGTCTGGAGCGTTTTGTGTCAATAGCTTTTGAAATGACAATCACGGTTTGCGCCCTGATTAGTCCTTGTTTTATTTAGCTGGGTTAATTAGGAGACATCAGTAATGAATAATCTGTCAGAGGATTTGTTTTGAACAGCTAAATTATAATAACCTTTAAGGTCATCCTCTGAGCACCATTTGTAAATCTGTGGATTTATCAGGATTACCGGCTAGGTTCAGTTTCTGACAAGAGCTTTTGTATGCTGTTTCACTGAATAGAAGGGATATAGGTTGTAGAATCGCCTATAAATTAGTTGAGACTTGGCCTTTCGATTCAGAGTAAAATTTAATTAAATTAAACACAAATAAATGACTCATAAAGGCCACTTGTAATGTTTTATTGATAGAATTAGCGCTTGGTTAGTTCCCAGTATTAGGCATACAGAGGCCATTGCAAAGAATTGAGATTTATTCTTATTTAGGAAAAGAGCACAATGCACATTTTTAGCAATGACCCAATCTCTTCATCCCATCTAAGGTGCTTTAACATCCGAGCAGCTGAAATGCATGCAAATGAATCCCTTAATAGTCATTTATCACCATTTCTGAAACTTAACGAACCAGTCTCCGTAGAAGCGTGGTTCTGAAAATTAATATCAAGTATTAATTAAGAAAACTAATATGAATTCTGTGTCAGAAAATCATGTTCCCTTTTCGCATTCACTAGGGGAAAGAAAATCTCTATTTCTGATCTTCTGTTGGGGAAACTATATCAAAGTCACATGAATGTACCACATGATAAATCATACTCAAATGCTAGACATGAAGCATCAGCTACAGTTGATTAACTTAAACATAGTACATTACATTCACGACAGTTAAAAAAAAAAAAAAAATGCATGAATGTACATAATATCTAAATGTCTGTTTCTAAAAATAAATAAATGGCAACAATAATTGCTTCCTCTTTGGGATAGAGAAGATAGAGAAGAGTTTGTTTCTTCAAAGAAACAGATTTGGAGAAATTTAACATTTGCATTGCATCTTTTGTCTTTTGATGTGGAAGGCTGCATGTTTCATCATTAAGATGTTTTTAATTTCAAAACGTTGCTTCTAGCTAAAATATGAGTCCTCTTTACATTATATTGCTTTCTCCAGTACAAGGGTTGTCTCATCTGATTCAGGGGAGATCAAACACCATTTATAGGTGAAAACTGTCCAAAACAGTCCTTGGAAATTTTTTTTTTTTTTTTTTTTTTTTACTGGAAGATTTATTTTAATTTTTTTATGCATTATGGAACAGTATTTTGACTAGAAAAGATTATGTAAAGTTAAAAACATGTTAATGATGGATTTGTTTATTACAAACACATGACTTTTCACTTCACAAAACACAAGACAAGATATTTTGCAATGCATTTTGATTATATTTGTGATTTAATATAGTAATGTTAATTAACTTTATATTTTAAAACGGACAAGCTTTTAGACAAGGTGAATGTATATGAACGCTGACAAAGAACATTTTTCTGCATCACTGGGATCTGGCAGAGTCTTTAAAGAGTCCTTTAACCGTAGAAAGACAATTGAGTGTGATTTCAGCCTCTCAGGGGGATGTTTAGCTGTGTTTAGGACCCTCGGTGGTGCCAAGGGTTCTAATTAATGATGAGCTCTGAAGTGTTTTAGCACATTTTAATGTCAGCCTCCACATCTGTCCTAAGCAAATATTCTTTTCTTGGAAAGCCTGTTGAAATTCGGAGCACATTCAGGTTGTTATCCTTATGTGGTGCTAATTATTAATATCCTATTTACAAAACTCCAGCTAGTTATTTTGTAAATATTTATTTATGGAAAGTACAGTATCCCTCTTTATATGAGAGCATATGAAACTGCTTCATTTTAGATGGAATAAAAACATAATTATTTACAGATATTTAAAATGAAACTGCAAGCTAACATTTAACTTTTGATAAAATCGTTATTGTTACAGACAAAAGTGTGCTTTGTGTCTAAAACAATAATTTAAATGGACTGTCATCCATTCGATTACAAAATGACTTTCAAACATTTTGGCAAAGTCACTGTTCCATAAATCCATTACATGAAACATAGACTCAAACAAAAATGTTACCGCCACTATTAACTTTTCATGAATATATTTCAAGAACTTTCTTAAGAAGACACTCAAAAAGGGAAAACTAAATGGATTTCAAAAAATAAATTACACAGTGATCTCAAACGATCAATTCTCTAGTATTACGAACACCTTTCTGAATATAATCTTTGTCTCTTTCATCTTCACGTGAATTAAAAGTATCAAAGCCTCCTTCCAAAACTCTGATTAAAGTCTGAGTGTTCTAATTGAGAAATAGGAAATTCAATTTTAAAATGAAAGGGTACACTAATAGGTGATCTGAGATTGACATATAGCTCCTTAATAATGCCCTCAAGCACAAAAATCAAATATGATAAGGTTATGCAAATAGATGTAAGAATGATTGAGATTTCACTCAATTAAGAAGGCCCCGGGAGACATCTGCTCATGCATATGCACCCTAAGCAGAGGTTACGCCTTCTGTGATCCCAACTCTTGCGATCCGTTATCAAACTTTTTTTCAATAGTGTTTATGCATTAGACAGTAAACGAAGCGCTCTGTTACTTTCGTCATCATGAAAGAAGAAACGGCAGCTCTTGACTCAACACGACATCAAAACTGTCATGTAGCTTCTAGCTGTGTTTGCCTCGCTAAGGCTTTGGGGAATTTCTTTTTCTAAAGCAATAAATATATATCGTGGACAGGCAGCGAGAATTGCACTCCGCTTTACCTCTTCAGCTCAACTGTCCAGGGACGCTGGGCTTGATATCTCTGCTCTCACCTCTATTGACTGAAGCCTGTCTAGCTGCTTTTTAGACTCACTTAAGAGTCACTACATGCACACAACTGCTGGAGAAACTCTGATCAAAGTAAACACAGGAAATAGCTTTCTGTATGACTTTTTCGATAGAGTTGAATGGTTTTATTGTCTTTTAAATGGATTGCAAAGAAATTGTACTGTTTCATGCATAAACTAAATGGGTATTATGCAGTACTAAACCTATACATCGTGCCTTTGTTGGAAAACTTTGCTTTTTACATAAGCAGCATCCAAACTAAGATGTGCATTTGTGATTGATTTGGAATGATCTAGAAAAGCATATTCTAACAAATAGCATTCCTTGTGCAAAGTGCACAGGAATCTCAGTGCACATTTGTTTTTAAATGAATTACAAATATTTGTATTATTATATTTGTTAACGTTAAAATACAGTCAGTCATTCATTGTTAGTTCATGTTTGTTCACAGTGCATCCACTAATGTTAACAAACGTGATTTTAATAATGCATTATTAGATATTACAATTAACATGAACTAAGATTAATAAATGCTGTAGAAGTATTGTTCATTCTTAGTTCATGTTAACTAGTTGACTAATATTAACTAATTAAACTTTGTGTTACCATGAAAGATATTTTCTCTTGAACACTAAAAATGTTTCATACTTAACTCCATGTCAGTGTGACCATTAACTGACATCAAAGAACTATAAACATGCAAATGTGTTGTTTAATTAATGAACTATTAACTTCCTCAGAGATATTTCAAGTAAATATTTTATGTCAGAAGAGTTACGGCTGACAAAAATGTTTAGGAATCACTTAATTACATAAACGAACATATAATCTACTCTAATTACAAGTGCTTAGTTTTAGGAATCTGATTATGTAATCCAGATTGCATGTAATCAATTACTACCCAGCACTGCTGGATGCTGTCTGCATATAAACACAAGTGTTCATATTTCCTGTTTTTCATTAAACAGAGCTAGTGATTATATTAAACTAATATAACACAACTATTTGGATAATTAGAATGTAATATATATTATTCTCTTTTTATTTGTATTCAAATACTGTTTGTAAAAAGTACTTGTCGTCATTCTATTGTAACAAAAACTGAACAAGTCTGGCCTCTGATGTGTGGTGATAAAATTAGCCCATTGACAGTAGACTACACGCAGACTACAGGAATAGATGGGAATTTGCCAAATCAAGACATTGTGTGAATCATTTAGCTGCTGGAACAGGTGGTCTTCATACATACTTTAAAATATGAAATATTCACAGCTGCCAAAAAACCCCAAGCACTTATCATTTTGTTTCCACGAACTGAAGTATATTGCTCGTTAGTAATATTTCACACCATATGGTTTAATTTGGATGATTAATATCGCTGTCTGATTCCAGCATTGTTTCATGGAGGTAATGACAAGTGGGTGACTTTTTACAGTAACCAAGAAAGAGAGAGAGAGGGGGGGGGGGGGATTATGTGAATTTTCCCACAACCACCCCTCCATTTTAAATTTTAATAAAATTAAGGCATTCCTTCTTACATTGACACTTCTGTTTGGGGACCAGTTTTCACTCTCAGCTAAATATTAACTATGATTTTGCCTCAATAAACTCCTAATTACTTCGTATTAATAGTTAATAAAGTAGTTATTACATTTGGAATTAAGGGATGTGGAATATGGTCATGCAGAAAAAGGCATTAATGTGTGCTTTATGCAGTATGCTGGTAATATACATGATAATGCGAAACTAGTTAAAAGGAGAATTTAAACTACATTTAAACTGTTACCATTATTTTAAACATGATGATAATTATCTCTGTTTTATGCATATAATCCAATAAATTTGTTCATTGTCATGTTATGTTGATTTACCTGGATAGCTGATGTGCTCAGATATTGAATAAACTAATTTAGGAAGGAAAAGAAAGGGAAGGACATGACATATGGCCAAGTATGGTGTCCCATACTCAGAATTTGTGCTCTGCATTTCACCCATCCAAGTGCACACACACAGCAGTGAGTAGTGAACACACACACACACACACACTGTGAACACACACCCTGGGGAGTATTTGGGGGTTCAGTGCCTTGCTATAGTGTCTCACCTTGTCTCTCAGTTGTGAGTGGAAGAGAGCACTGGTTGCTCACTCCCTCCACCTACAATCCACCTTCCTCCACCTCCACCTAAAATAATGAAAAACAAATATTTTATTAAAACATAAATATTCATGCTCAATGAAATTAAATATAACAAAGCAACTAGTTCTTGCAAAAATCCTGCAATAAGATCCTGCATTATTTCTAGGTCACTAATGAAATCTTTTTTTTTTTTTTTTCTTTGTACAAAAGGTCAGATTTTCTCGCTTCCATTGAAACTGCTCTTTGGTTTTGCTGGATAACAAGATCGTCAAGTTTGTTCATGTCAGCTGGAGTGCTTCTGTCATAAAAGCAACTGTATTATTCACAATACCTCATGCTATACTCCCTCATGGAAATACTACCTGTGCATTATTAATAACTTTTTTCTCAGAATTGAGTTTTACCCTTTACAATAGCCTTAATCAGAAGCAAATATATATTTTTAGAACAGTGCAAAACAAATGCATTCACTCTGTTAGATTTTCCTCTATGTGAAATTGCAAAAGGAGGTATTTTACACATAGCGATACTGCGTTCACACAAAACTCTTACCCAGTGATTTCAGCAGTCTTTCAGCTTATTTCAATTGCTCAACAGAGCAGAGAGATCTTTCTGTTCTTTCTGAGACCTCCCTATGAAATGAAACATTCATATCCGCTACATATTTCTTCATGCATGTCATTTTTTTTCTGTCTAAGACGGGCACCTCTGCCTCATTGCGGGCGGCCGCCACCCAATGCATCTGCATTTTCCTCCTCCCCAGTCTTCTCCAAGCATATTAGATGATATTACCTCTCAAGGATGTCCTCGATACAGCGCTTATCACCATGGGGACTGTAATGGGGGGAGATAATGAGACCTGATTTATATTTCAAAGACTCTCCAGCGAGAAACTGATAAGAGACCTTGATAAAGGAGAATGATGCTGGGGAGGGAGGATGGAAGATACAGAGGAAGGTTGAAGATCATAGAGGGGTGACGGTGGTGAAATAAAGTGAAAGATTACCTCTAACCTGTTGAGACGCCATAGATCCTCAGTCTAACAGCATTATGACAAAGAGGTAATTGCGGTAACATGATGGTCTGCGGGAAGGTTGGGCTCTAGTGGTCAAACGATTGGCTACCGTAATGATGATTCGTGTAATTATTGGTAAATGAGTTTTCGCTCCTACTATCGAAGACTATTTGCAGAAAATGAAGAGAGGGAGTGAGAGGGTCCATTTTATTGAATCCCAATGGTCATCAACGGCTGCACTAAAACAGCATGCTTGAAATATTGGATGGACTTCGGAGTAGGACCTGCACGCTGAAATGGTTGTTTTTTATTAAAATCATGATTAAGTCAGGAAATTGAAATCGTTATTTATGGATACTCTTCTCCACCAGAGAACCGTCTGATAGCCGCTCTTGAGAACCGGATCAGTCAGATTCATGAATAAATCATTCAGATTGGTTTTATTAATTAGATTGAATGATTTGTTTCAATGATTCAACTTAAAAGAATAGGTAACACTACTTTGATGGTCCTTTTTGAACATTCTGTTGACAATTAGTAACATTAAGTATAAGACTGTCTGCTTAATATCTGCTAACTTTTTATTGTGATGGTCTCCCAACTGTCATCCTACAGACTATAAGTAACTTTGCAAGTACATGTCAACTTATTCTAACTCTAGTCTACGAATACTCTACTAACACTCTAATGAGACTTAGTAGACATGTAGGTGCACTTTTACTTATAGCTAACAGAACGTGTTAAAGGGACCATCAAAATAATGTGAAACCCTTGAATGTGCCTAGGAAAACTACAGCTGATGTCAAGATTTCCATGTACATTTCAGTGTGTTCTTTAAATAAATTACTTGAGATTTGAGTTGTATGAAGTACTTTAATGATACTTTTATGTGATAATTGCAAGATAACATAATAATCTCTTCCAGAAAAAAAACAGGACCACTGAGGGTATTTGAGTCTGTCAGACAATTTTGAGAACTGGATCAGTCAGATTTTGTGAATGAATCATTCATGTTGGTTTGGATGAACTGGATAAAACGATTTATTGCAAGGATTCAACTTAAAATAATGATTTGTTTATGACAATTTTTCATCAATGTGTCTTGGAAAACTAAAACTGATGTCAAGATTTCCGGTGAATAAGGACATAAATTTCTGTCTGTTCTTCACATACATGACTTGAGATATGACTTGAGTTGCATGGACTATGGATACTTTCATGGGGTTTTTCATTTTGAAGCTTGGCAGCCCAAGTCCTCATTATATTAAAACTGTGGCCAAAAAAAAAAAAATAAATCAGCCTTTTTAGTTTCATAAAAAAAGAAGTCATTTTGGTTTGGAACAACAGTGAGTAAATAATGACAGAATTCTCATGCTTGGTTTGAACTAATTCCTTTAAGATCATTGTGAGAAAATAAGTCACAACTGAGAAACCCACTTGAGTAGTTGAAAGGCTGTGACACAGACCCCAGGCGAACAACCAATTATGCGGTCCTGAGCAGCCAGAATTGTGATAACATAATAACCTATTGTGCATTTCATAAAAATGAGAATTCCAAGAACAGAGATACTATGAATGGCCCATACAATATTCTAGGCCTAACAAATCCATGCTCCTTATTCAAATTTTGCTTTGTCTAATTTCACATCACTGTTTAAGCCTCATATACCTGAGCTTGGCTTAATCTATTGCTAAACTCTCAGGACCATTAAATGACAACGTGCAAAAGTAACATAAAACGATTTCCAGATCGCTCTGCTGTTTTCTGCTCAATATTTTATTGTCATTATTTTCAGCAGAGAAATCCAGCATAAAGACTTCAGTGAATGAGCTTCCAAAATGGATCTCTCTCTGACATTACAACAGATTTTCCTCATGCTCAAACTGAGCCAGCTTTCCACATGCAAATAAAGCCTTCCTGGAAGTTTTCAAATGTTATACAATTACGAAACTCCAAGCTAACTAATGCAGGCTTATGAAAAGGTTGCTTTGAAATGATTTCACACTGTGGTATTCTATTAAATCTTGCAAAATGTAATACTTAATCATAAAACAGTTTTAGTTCCCCCTAAGACGCCAATTCAAACTTCTAAAAGAAGCTATTTCATAGCATCAAATCACCTCAAAGGTTGTCTTTATCAGCATTAATTAAGTCACTTTTAAAGTCTGTATATGTGCCTAGAAATACATTAAAAAACAAATATGTTTTCAAATTGTTTCTAAACATTTGAGTACAGCGGAGCAGGTAAAGATTCTGCACTTACAAATCTAGTGGCAGTATGTTCTTTTTAGTGAGCAATATGATCTAAAGACACCTTTTCCCATCAAGCAACCTTCTTATCTGCCATCTGGCCCCATTCTGTCACCTTCACCATGAACCACTTCAACACAACACCCACATTTTGCACTCAATAAACCACATCTTAAAATGTTGCAGTACATAACTGTCTAAACAATAAACCTTTGATCAAAAAAAAAAAAAAAACATTGAACGAAGCAAGGTCCAACAGTCTTGATAAACACTTCTCACATCACACAAACACAAGGTTGGGCTGCAGTCATAAATTATTTGAGAGTTTGAATTTTGGTAGCAAGCAGTGTGCAGAATTGCAATTCAAATATAAGTGTGAGGAAGTAAATGAAAAATTAATTGAAATTGACAGTGTTTTTTTTTTGTAACTAAATGTTGGGCCTTATAGACAGATGGACGCAAAATAATTTATCATATTTTATAAATACATTTAGAGCCAATTTAATTCAATTTAAAACCTTACTCATGGTTTGAAAATGCACATGACATGTTAAAGACTTATTACTCTGACTTTTTATTCCTCTAATTAGTGGGCACATTTAAATAATTTGATCCCAAATTTTAGTTAAATTGTGGCTACGTTGTACTTATTCATTCCCCCATTTTATGAATGCTGCAGGTGCCGGATAGTTTATAGCCTTTTCTCACAGCGGCTGAAATAATTAAACTTATCATTTTGATTGCGGAATGTAATCTAAAAAGTTTGTGTTTATTAAACAAGTGACTGAAATTAGATTACTCCAGTTTTAAATGTGCATTTGATTGCAGATAGCGTATGTGGGATTACACAAGTTTTGTATTTTAAAGAGAACCGGTCCTAAGGAAGAATGATTTGCTTTTTCGGCATATGAAATTTGAATTTTATGTCAATCAGAGATTAGACTGTACAGAAACAGAAACGCTAATAGGAAACATTAGCAAAATGTTCTTTCTTTGAAGTTTGTACCATAATGTCACCTCCAACTTTGTCTTTAAGAATATTATGTCACTGTCAAAGTCTGTGTTTGTGCCTATAAATATATTAAAAATTACCCGTTTTTTTTTTTTTTTTTTTGATTTATTTATTTTTTTATTTTTTTACATTTTAAACGGCAATGTATCAGCCAACAATCGGTGTCAGCTGATAAAAGCAATTTCAGGTATTTGCACTATTGGACATATACATTGTATAAAAACAGCCAAAAACATGAACAACAGAAGGTATGTATAAAGATGCAGTACAACTTACTACAATGTATCATCTCTCATGCATTTACCTCAGGAATATTATCCACTATTCACAATTCATTAGTTATCTATAAAAACACTAGACATGTGCTTATTTACTGGTAATCATTTATTTATGTTTGAATAAATCTGTCATAAAGACGAGAATTACCAAATGTTTGTATACAACTCTTTATTTGAGTGTGATTATTATATATTAAAATAAATAGTGAATATAACAGTATGTTATTAATTTTAACTGTTAACATTATAGTAATATACCAAATAATAGGCTTGGCTGTATAGCATTATTTATGAGAGATGTATTTTTTTTCTTAAGAAAAAGTGAATAAATCAAACAAATTAATCAATATTAAATTGAATTGTGCAATACTGTATCCATGCGATAGATATCATACTGTCTGTACTGTAGCTTGAGCATTAAACAACATCAACATAAAGCAAAACAAAACAATAAAATTAAATAACTCGGTAAACAAACCATATAGCACAATAGTTTAAGACATAATGACCAAACCATCGCTTTCGGCAGATGTCCATCTGGATGTCGCTATCAGTGGTGACATTTAGTATCTGTGCATCGCTAATTTGAATTCTTCAGTTCTGAATTTTGCACAAAACACACATTAAAAACACTCACAACTTGGCTCGCCCAATGGACGCCATATTTCGGGGCCGTCTTGTCCTGTCCATTTGACTGATGAGACTGAGGCTGGTATCAATATTCCTGCGAAGAGAGGCAGACGAGAGTAGAGGCCCAAACGCTGATCAAATATGTATGGTTGAGTCTGGCTGCTTTCCCATCAAATCAACCTAATGTGGACTCAATGTGATTGATAAATTGTGATGAGATCACGCCCTTGGCAGAGAGTGGCACAGCGGCGCTGACAACATAGCGGCACAGACAGCGGTATTCTTCAGTGCCTGCCGCACTGACTGATGAGGCAGTCTGGCACATATCAGAGGAACTCATTGGAGACGCTGCAGCAGGTCAGCTCATGGTTATTTCCATGTGGTGAAACACTGTAGGTGCTTGTTATGGTGGAGGAATGACATGCAAACTCATTTTGGCAAGCTGCGTCCATGCTCATTCCTGCCCAGAATTGTTTCAGAGAGGAAATTGTTATGCAAGCTTTTCCCGGCATCTTCCAAAGTCACCTTTTAAATAAGAAGATCTCCTTCTCAACTTCCTCTAGTGCGTGCCAGGCCCTGAGGTTGGCAAATACCAGATGAATCATCACAGACCCTGGTTATATCTATGTCAGGTTCTGTCACACCATGGTGCTTGGCCTTCATGTAGGTGATTGACGGGATCCACCCAGAAGCCTGGAAAAAGCTGCGTTGACTCTTCTAGAGGTGACAGATATGTCCCCTCCTGCATATTGTGACGGCTTTAACACCATATGCACTGAACAATGGTGTAAGAACATCTTGGGGGCTTTTGAGGGGTCATTAAAGGGACAGACTAACATTTTCAGCAGCAGGTTGAGGATAATCAATGTGAATGTAAGATGTATTTAGTCTGTGCTGATTTTGTAGTAATTGTGGATGCTGGAATATGAATATTGTGCAATGTATTTTAATGACTGTAATGATGCCATAGTGACTATACAATAACTAAATATTCTCAACCTTACAATTAAGACACTTTTAAAATGCAGTAACATCATTGCATTAAATAAGAAAAGGCAACACATTTCTCCAAACTTTTCAGTACCGTTTTGAGATATACAGTGTCTCACAGAAATGAGTACACATTTTTGAAAATATTTTACTAGATCTTTTCATGTGACAACACCGAAGAAATTACACTTTGCTACAATGTAAAGTAGTGAGTTTACAGCTTGTATAACAGTGTAAATTTGCTGTCCCCTCAAAATAACTCAACACACAGCTAATGATGTCTAAACCGCTGGCCACAAAAGTGATTACACCCCTAAGTGAAAATGTACAAATTGGGCCCAAAGTGTCAATATTTTGTGTGGCCACCATTATTTCAGCACTGCCTTGACCCTCTTGGGCATGGAGTTCATCAGAGCTTCATCACGGAGCTGGTGGATGTTAGAGACCTTGCACTCCTCCACCTTTGTTTGAGGATGCCCCACAATAGGGTTTAGGTCTGGAGACATGCTTGGCCAGTCCATCACCTTTACCCTGAGCTTCTTTAGCAAGGCATTGGTCATCTTGGAGGTGTGTTTGAGGTTGGTATCATGTTGGAATACTACTCTGTGGCCCAGCCTCCGAAGGGAGGGGATCATGCTCTGCTTCAATATGTCACAGTGCATGTTGCCATTCATGCAGCCCCAGACCATGACCACCACCATGCTTGACTGAGTGGAACCTGTCCTGTTAAACCGCTGTATGGTCTTAGCCACCATGCTGCAGCCTAGTTTCAGGGTCTTGGCAATCTTCTTAAAGCCTACGCCATCTTTATGTAGAGCAACATTTTTTTTTTTTTTTCAGATCCTCAGAGAGCCATGAGCTGCCATGTTGAAGTTCCAGTGACCAGTATGAGAGAGTGAGAGCGATAACACCAAATTTAACCTGCTCCCTATTCACACCTGAGACCTTGTAACAAGTAACACTAATGAGTCACATGACACCAGGCAGAGAAAATGGCTATTTGGGCCCCATTTGGACATTTTCACTTAGAGGTGTACTCACTTAATGCCATTTCTTCAGTGTTGTCACATGAAAAGATAAAATAAAATATTTACAAAAATGTCAGGGGTGTACTCACTTCTGTGAGATTCTGTATTTATTTATTTAATATGTGATATTGTTCTTTCTAATTTTGTGAAAAACAGATGAGCTAAAAACCTAAACCTAAAAAAAACCTAAAAAACATGCTTGCAAAACATTTACATGAAATAAAAGGCCAAAAGATTATCCTTTCATGACTGTTAGGGTTATTAAGTTAGTAGTGATTAAAAGTGCAGTTTGTAACAATGTCAAAATATCTGATAATATATATGCAATAAATCATGCTCCTGCTGATTTATATAGTATATGCATGCAATAAATATGCAATACAATTGCATGCATACTACTTCGAGTGTGGCCTATGCTTCCAAATGTATGGCTCACTGACATTATGACTTAACTGAGAGCTGTTCATGTTCACCCAATATTTTTTGCTTCAGCAGTATTGGTAATGTTTTTTTTTTTTTTTTTTTTTGAGTTAGAGTTTCACTGTAGTGAATTTTCACAGCATTATATTTTTCTCAGGCCATTTTCAAAGGGTTTTCTTCACAAAGTGTCTCAGATAAAGGCTGCCAAGAAAATAATTATGTGCAATATAATGTGCATTCACCTCAAGCTGCATTAAAGCAACATTTGTGTCATTATACTACAATAATTCTCTATTTTCCCAGTCATTCGCACCTAATTACAAAGAAACACTTTCGACTTTGAGTCATTTAAGTGATTTTTACCTTGACACATTTAAACAGCTGACGCCTTAATCAGGAACCTTCACAATTCCACAGACAGCGCCTGTTTACGTCAACTTCATTTCCTTCTTTCCTACATATTAGATGACTCGCTCAACCCTGAAGTTAATAATACCTAAAATTATGCATATGAGTTAGTTCAAAGTTGTTTCTACTCAACAGATGCTTGATGTACTTTGTGGCTTCCTCCTGGCCCCAGGCTAATGTGTTATGTTTAAATGTAGTGTTTCTATTAATATGATAATGGAATGTTAAGTTTGGCAAGACTTCAAAAGTACTTGTTTGCAGTCTGACCGTGAGCAATACCACTTAGGAGACTAAAAATCGTTTTACTTGGTCTCTACTTTGAGAGACAGGCCAACATTAAACAATTGATCACTATCACTTACCAAATTAAAGGTAGCGTTGCTTAACAGATGATGGTGCACACTGATTGAGTATCCAGACATTGATTAATGAGATAACCATTTATTGCTGGATAAAGGTACTGATCGGGGTAGCATGCTGTCTGATCAGATTACTGTATTGCAACATGTTACTACTTATAGTTAATGGCTTATTATTCATGGCCATAGCTAGATCCCTTAACATAACAGCTACAGTAAGGAGCAACAAGCAGCAAATTAGAAATTTACTGAGGGAAAACTCTTAATAGTAAAAATATGTTCCCTAATGTTACCAAAATAATATAGCCTATATTACATATTACACTATGTATATATATATATATATATATATATATATATATATATATATATATATATATATATATAGTCTAATTTTTAGTTTTTTCTTTTTAATGTTTTTTTTATTTATTTAATTTTACTTTTAATTTTAATTGTAGTACTTGTATGTGTTTTATGTGATTTAGTGTTGCCATAAATATAACTAACACTAAGTAACTAACACTTTAATGTGTTTTTATGTCATTTAGTGTTGTCATAAATAATGTCCTCGTCACATGAACAACACTTATTTATTTATTTTTTTTCTCAAACATAATCACATTAAAAGTTAATGATTATTAATAGTAAGGTATGTGTTTAATTTAGGTATGGGGTAGGTTTAAGGGGATCACACAGAATGAGCATTAATACGTGCTTAAGTATTAATAAAAAGCAAATAAGCAACTAGTTATTAGCGAATATTGTTCCCTAATCTAAAATGCTACCAACACTATTAACTAGAAATAATCATTTGACCATGCTCTTTTAAAAGCAATGTCCACAAACAATGGGTATACCAAACATATACCAAAACAAAGAATGGTCAAACCAGTTTTCTTTCAGTTTGCAGAGTTATTGCAGAGTTCAAATAATAGCAAATGGTAAATATCAAGATACCATATTTATGAACTTTGTCCCTTGATCTATAGGTTCATGTAATCTTAGCGGTTCTGTGATATATTCATGTTTGCTCACATATATTGGATGTCCGTATGCATTTTTAATGATTTTTTTTCCAAACTATATTGCAGCCAACAGGCATTGCTCTTTACAAGGTGAACTGGGGTTTTGTTTTCCAATATTTGGATCTCGGCACAACTCTGATTCTCCATATTCAAAGTAAACGCTATATTGTCAGCATGATTTACAGCTGACTAAAGACAAACTTTACCAAACAACGAGTGCCATCCCCCTGGGCTTATCGTGTTTCACTGAATGTTTGATCATTGATTCTTTGCTAAACATCACCATGACGTGTGCATAATGCTTGACACGACTCGCCAAAATGATTCATTTTTTCCAGCATGACAACTGACATCCGTAGCTGACACAATATCTATGCTAGTAGAGTTTGAAGGCTCATATTCAAGAATATTAAATATTTGTGTGTCACGCATACAGGCGTGATATGACAGTTGCAAATGATCGTGGGTGCCACATCAGATAGTGACATGAATAGTGTGTGGCTTAGATTAAATATATACAAGAGCTTGTGGAGTCATGCACATCATGTTCTGAGCTGGCTTCATTGTTCATAAATAGTAAGATTAAAAAAAATATTTTTAATTAATTACATACAATTCTGATTCATAATAAAAAAAGTGAAAGTGACGTGTGGCCCATACTCGGAATTTGTGCTCTGCATTTTAACCCATCCAAGTGCACATACACACCATGAACATACACCCGGAGCAGTGGGCAGCCATATTGCTATCGCTGCATTGCACCCGGGGAGCAGTTTGGGGGTTCGGTGCCTTGCTCAAGGGTCTCACCTCAGTCGTGGTATTGAGGGTGGAGAGAGTGCTGATTAATCACTCACCCCACCGACAATCCCTGCTGGACCTGTAAATATTTGCTGAGAAAATCCCTCACATGATTAAAAGACATTATAATATTGAAGTAGTTGAGTAAAGCATTGGAATTGTATACCATTCAAAAGTTTGGAATAAGTGAGATTGTGAAATATGTATTTTATGCTCACAGAGGCTGCATTTGTTTACTTATCAAAACAGTAATACTGTAAAATATAATAAATGTTTTCTATTTTGAATATATGTTACAATATAATTTGTTCCTGTTATGGAAAGCTGAATTTCAGAAGCCATTACTCCAGTGTACAGTGTTACATGATTCTCATTCTACACGATCATCATATGCTGATTTGCCGCTCAAGGAATATATTTTTTTAGCATTATAAATGTTGAAAAAAATAGATGAAAAAAAAAAAAAAAACAGTAAAAATGACAGTAAAGACATTTATAATGTTACAAATTATTAGCATTTCTAATAAATGCTGATCATTCTATCTTTCTATAAAAAGTGTATTCCTGTTTCCACAAACAAATATTAAAATTAGTGGTGTCAAAATTAGTGTGTTAACGCAGGCGATTATTTTTTTTCATTTTAACGCCTTAAAAATATTTTACACATTAACGCAGAGTGTCTTTACGAGCATATATCAAACGGGACTTTTCAGAAGCACTGTCCAACTTCACTTCAGCACCAGACGCGAGTCCAACGAGTGCGGAAACCTGTACCAGTGACGAGGAGCTTCATTTGAACATCAGTGAATCTGAAGTCAGATGTTGTCAGGCCATATGTCAGTAAAAACAAATCTTCCTGTCCTGTCAGCCGTTATACTGTGCTCGTGTTCTTTAAGTGCATGCACAAATGTGCTGGTCCACGCTGTACTAGGCCTATATTAAAGCGCTGTGTCATATATTCAAACCCAAAAGAAACTGTGAATATAAGAATATTAGGAAAAAAAAAAATCATAGAGACATCAGTTGGAATCGGTGTTACTTGCCTTCAGTCATTTAAAATTTAATGTTCTTTATGTTGTTTCTACATTAATTTGAAGCATGAATGTGAAATTATTGCAATATAAATGTATAAATAAAAACTTTAATGTCAGGTAGGATTAATCGCTACTAATCGTGATTTAATTTCAGGAAAAATGTGTGATTAATTAATTAGTTGTTTTTTTTTGACACTAATTAAAGTTTAAAACAGTTATTTAAAATAAAATAAAAATGGTTCACATTATTATTAAATGTGTTTTGATCAAATAAATGGAGCCTTGATGAGCACAAGAGACTTATCAAAAGCCTATATATTGTTAAAAACAAGCCTTTTACTCTGCATTCTTATATGTTACTTGCTCTACGGTATTTGAGCTAGTGACAGTTCAAAAGGGACTCTTAGGCTTTCTTACTTTCCACAAAACATTTAAGGTCCCTTACACCCAAACTGTTTCTGATAGCTCTGAAGAGAACAATTTTCCCCCATTGCAGGCTGAAATGAGAAAAGCAAGCAGCGCGCTCTCTGCACAGACATTGTACGCCTGCATTAGGAGCCGTCCCACGCGTGCATTGTGGGTAAGGCTGAATTAAACAGATCCTGAGAGGACTGGCCTCTGGAAACGTTGAGCCACAGTGCCGTATAACAAGCACAGCTAAAATTCATGAGGTTTTCAGGGTTGTTTGGCCATATTTGTGTCCGTGGGCTTGGCAGGCATACAATATGGTCAGACAGAACATATTGTAAAAGGAAGAAAAAGAACGAGAGAGAGAGAGGAAGAAGCCAAGACAGATTTGTGGCCATCTGCCCAGCAGGAGCATGAAAGTAATTGTGAGCTCGAGGTATTTAAAGTTACACCTCGCTTGGACGCTCATGCATGATTCAGAGTGTTTGTAGCCAGGATATTTACCTGTGCTTTTGTGTTTGCAAGCTTTAGCTTTTGGTATTTGCTGTACCAACAACACTAACTTCCAAACAGAGAGTAGGGTGCAATGGAAATACCCAAATACAAATATTTATGATGATGCAGTTTTTTCTTCTCTAAAAATATCACAATTAAAAAGATGTTTAAAAAAAAAAAAAGAAAATAGAAAAATAAATAAATAAATAAAAACAATATTTAAAAAAGATGTTTAAAAAAAAATAATAAATAAAAACAATATATAAAGACAAAAAATGTACTTCATGTGGAAATGTCTCAATCAAAATGACACTAAAATCATTGAACTATCAAAAATGTTTCATATTATTGAATCAACCTGCCTATATTCAGTTACATCAATACAAGTAATTTTAGTAAAAGTAAATGGTCAAGTCTGGTAGAAATAGCTCTGTAAGGTAACACGTTCGAGGGAGGATGAGGCTGAGATCCCATTTATTTTAAACCATTGCTTTAATGTGCCAACTTAATGCTTATTGCCAAAACCAGTCTAAGGAGAATAAGATAAAACAGTTTTTACTTGAAGCCAAGACAGGGATGAAGCAATCTCTTGCCATATTTCTGGAAAAAGAAAGTTCCTGTGTCTCACATGGCAGAATGATAAAGTAAAATATTCCTTAAGGTTTTTAAAATTAAATAATAAAACAAAATAAAATGTACTAACCAACTTCTCAGTGTCTCCTAAAATGAAATTCACTAATTATTAAAGACACACAATTTAAATTCAGGGAGATGGATTCCCGTTTCCACAAGGAAATGATTCCCAAATGTGTTCTGATCATATTAATGTGGAAATGAAACTGTTCTTTCATGTGCAGAGTGAAATATAACTTGGGAAAGATTATAGCTGATAACAAACTTGCCGGTCTGCCTTAAGTTCCTCAGTCAAAGTTTGAAAACATTTATTTAGCTAAAGCCATTGAGCTAAAAAAAAATGGAATAAATCTATGTTCCATTGCACCAACTGTGTATTTTAGTCTTAATTGCACTGGGATTCCCATCACTCGCTACATTTTATAGTGTTTATATTGTCTGAAAATGTTTATATAAACATGGTTATTGGCTCAGTCGTCATCTGTTTTAAGAGAAGACATTCTCAAACAAGAAAGCACTAGATAAGACAAAATATATTGCTTGAAGCAAGGCTTAAACTCAAGTGCAGTATTTTTGTATAAAATCAGTTTATAAATAAATATAACAGTACTTTTACAGAGTTTGTTTTGATGTTTGGCAAATGGTTTTATGTGTGTTTTTTATTATAGTAATGTACATTTCTATGCTTTTTTATGAATTAACTAATGGGAATGTGCTACTTTGGTCTCACCCGCTTGCAGAACTGAATGCATTCGTTGGGCTGTTGCTGTGAAGTTTATGTTAAGGTTGAGCTTGTTCTGAGTTTGGCTTAGAAAGTTATTCTGCTTAGAAAGTAGTTCAATTCTGACACTTCAATATGATTCTCAATTTGTTATTGTGGTTGTAAAGAAAACTGTACAATTTAGGCTTTGAAGTAAGGTTTGTGAGTTCATGAACTTGTTTAACAGAGCAGTGTTCCAACAGAATTCAAAACAAGACAACACATGTGATCTTAACAGCAGTATGCAGTAAAAGGTTGGCTTAAATAGATGTAACCTTATGGCAGGCCATAATTACACGCCACCCCTGCTCCTATCACAGCTAATGCTGATAACATTAATACTGTTTGCCAATTACCCGTTCCACTCCTTGAGCACTGGCACATTGTGCCACGGTGAATGGCCCTATTAGTCATGTGAAGGTTTCTGCCGACTCGCCTGAAGGCTTCAACAGTCCATACAGTCACGAGTCCAGAAAATATATTAGCTCCAGCATCAATTTATTGATTTGAGGGGGATTTACCTCCCCTAATTTAACTGTCAAGATGATAGAGTTGTCTTTAAATGTAAAAAACGTCTTATATTGAGGGAGAGCCAATATGCTGCACCGGTCGTTTGAGCCTCATGTCAATCTTTAGTGGAATTGGGGGTGTTTGAAATGAAAATGCGCCTCCGTATCGAAGAAGCAATATCATGAGCTCGTGCTCAAGATGAAAATAAGTGACTTTTTCCACAGAATTCAATTCCTTGGGTGTCTTTCTACATGTACCTCAGAGTCATGCATGATCCCTTGAAAGACAGACCTGTTTTGACAACACATTCATTTAGGCTGTTTTAGTAACACACACACAAGAAAAAATTGGTTTGGCATGGGATACACGGGCCAAACGAGAATGAAGACTGTTCCCGCTCGAGGCGGTTCAATATCACCCTTCTATTCTGTCTCAAGCACACACACATACACACACTAAGTACGTGAGGGACGTGGCAAACATTAGTGCTGACGAAGGCACAATTTTACTGCTGGCTGTCCCATCCAGTTCAAGAGTGCATGCTGTGAAAAGCCTGGGTGATCTGGCCCAAGTTCATTGATTTTCATGAAAAGGGTCCATAATTCATGAGATGGGCCATGGAGGTACACCATCAGTACTAGGAGTGTGACCGGTGCTTTCAACAGCAGTGAGTGCTCTCACATTTATTAATACTGTCGGAGCGATTTGTGTTCCTAAGCATTCTGGTTTACCTATTACATTACCGCTGCAGCCCTTGCATGAGTGCAGGTCAGCTTGTTTTTGTAACCAATTTTAGGAGGATATCATTCCTGTTAGTACATAGTAAAGTTCACTTTGTCCCACTTTAGTTGACAGGCATTATGGAGGCAGTTTGAGGATACTGAGAGAGGAGATAATGGGGGAAAGAGGCGTTTCTCATTCATCTTAAAGGCAGTTGTTCTGCTGGAGCAGAACCCTGTGGAAGTACTAAATTTGAAATCTGCCATATTTGCTCATGGAAGCTCAGTTTTGCAGCTGGGATGTTTTAAACCAATCAGCTCAATGTAAATGTCATGTCAAGATGAATTAATTTATATAGTGCTTCACAGAATACAGATTGTTTTAAAGAAGGTTCACATTAATAAACAGTAAAATAAATGTTTTAATGTAGTAAAATTAATCTATTTGGAAACAAATTGAATTTCAGGTGTAAAGCTGCTCAACAGAAGGCAATAGTGACATTATTCAACTCAAATCAGTTCAAAGCTGGTTTAATTCAGTTCAGTAACATGTTGGAAAGTTAGTGTAATTATCGGGCTCAGTTAAATTGGTAGTATTACAAAATATTAATTTCCTTTTAAACCCCTTGTGATTTTCATGTGACTAATAACCTTTTTAAAGCATTTACCAATTGCATTATCTTTTAGCAGCATGCAACTGCTAAAGACAAATAACCTCACTGAACTTTTCAATGGCCATTTACTATTGTAGACAATAATAACTTAATGTTCTATCTTTATTGTTTTTTATACATTTTGTTGTACAATACAATAATTGGCACTCTTTTATTTTATTATGTAGCTATATTGGAGAATACTTCAAGCTTCTAGGTCCGTTTACTTTATTACTTGTTGCTGATTATCACTCTTATGTCTTCAGTTTTCTGCTATTCTGTATTTTACATAACAAAGTGACATTCACACCAGATTGTTTTCATTCTATACATATCTCCCCATCATCTAAGTATGCAATTCTCCAGGGCATTGTCTCACCTGACTATCTTTAATATTCTATAAATGTGTTGAGTGAACCAGCTTCATGGATCTCAGTCAGAGGGACAAGGTGAAAAAAATCTACACCTTTAAAATGCTTTAGCATGTTGTTATCACAGCCTGGGCAAAAATATGCATCTGGGTCAAAAACGTACCTGTGAAGCTCCCTGATGCTGTTGAAGGCATGACTGTCATTCTTTCAGTGTACTCTAGCACGCTGTACGATCTCGTATTATTATCCAGAAGAACAGAAACTTTTAAGAATCTCACAGTGAAATCACAGTGACTCAAGTTCATGAGTTTATGATTTATTTCTCAAAAAAATATATATTATCACATAGTTTCAAACTACTTCACCTTGTGCTTCAGAATATGCACTACTGTTATGCTACTTTATGGTGGTTTGTGCCCTTTTCAAAGCTTTGATAGCTTCAGTTTCCTTTCACTTTATGGGCATAAAAAGCAACCAGTAAAACTCAAAATGTCATTTGTTGTGTTTCAAAAAAGTAAGTGAATACAGGTTTGGAACAACGTAGGGGTGAAAAAACTGACTGATATTTGTGGGTGAACTAACTCTTGTGAACTAACTTAAAAAAAAAAAAAAAAAACACAAGGTTGGTTAAGACTATTAATGTTTTTGGACATTTAATTGCATGTTAATCAGGAAACATAAGTGTATTGTTGTTCAGATTTGTCTTAAATGTATTTAGTTGTGCTTAAGAATGTATTTTTGACACATTTAAGTAGATCATTTAAGTTCATCTTCAAAATTACTTCTGTTGTCTTCAAAATATGAATGTACTGACAATCATTTATAGTTAAATAACCAGTGTTGGGCACGTTACTTAAAAAAAATAAAATAAAAAAAGTAATTAGTTATAGTAACTAGTCACTTCTCACAATTAGTAACTGAGTAACTGAATTATATCATTATAAAATTAACTAATTACCAGGAAAATTAACTATTGTGTTACTTAAAAAAAAATAAAAAAAATAAATAAATATGTCAAATAACTTGAATACCCCCAATATTAAGTATGTTACATTAATAAAAAAAAAATTATACTAATCTACACTTTTTTAATGTTGCTGTAGGACAATGTGAGAGACACCTTCCGGGGGCGAAATATCACACTTTTTCGGGCAAGTTCAAACCCCAGACATGAAAAACATCCCACAGCAATATTAACCCTCTGGGGTTGAAGACCACACCGTTGTGGTCTGTGTCGTTTTTTCTTGATGACCGTGAAAAGTACTAAAAATACTTCTTATTTTTGATTGTGCAGATAAGAATAAGGTTTTGTTTGAAACTGCAAATGGTCTTCTTACATTTGTGTATAATCATAATAAAAAAAGAAAAAATTTGTACTTTTGTAAAATAAAGAAAATAAACAGGGTGCGCGCTCTGCCGTCTCGGTCTCCGTCACCTCTCTTCACAGACACGTAAATAAAACAACCTGAATCTGCGCTGAGAGGAATAAGCCAGAATTTACCTCAGAAGAAGAATGCAATGCAATGGGATGCGTAACTTTGCAGGTCCAATGGCTGAGAGAGAGCCTACTCGGATGAAAACCGGTTCAGTGAGCTCAATTATAGTAACACCGCATTTTATTTTCAGTACCGGTAACAGCGTTGTAATGGGGGAAACAGTAATTTGTTGATTACACGTTACTGAAAAAGTAATGTCGTTAGTAACACCATTTATTTATAATGCTGTTGTTCCCATCACTGTAAATAACATATATTTTAAATTTATTAAATTTATTAAAACTGTCATGTATTTAAATATTTTTGTAATTACTCATGGATGATAGTCAACACTTTGACTAGTTACAACAACCGACTGTTTCCCGCAACTTAGGCTCATTGGAAAAAAGTGCCACGGTCACGTATTGAACGTGTTTTAGCGCCACTCTCTGGACATTTCACTTTGAAACTGCTGCAAAATGTGCAGAAAGATACAGAAATGTATATAGAGGCACGTATTTCCATTGAGCCTGGGCTGGTTTCCCTAGTCTTAGTGCTTCTTGTGACGAGTTAATACAGGAAGAAAACAGATAAAGTATGGAACTGGATGTGGATCTTAGCAACGGAAATAGCATGTTATCTGGAGGGCATGAAATATGCTATAAATATACTACTGCTCCTGTAATTCAAGAACCATCACTTCATCCAAAGCATGACTAAAAAAATCTCCAATTTATGGGCAGATAAACTAAAGAAAACACAGACTTCATTTTAAACAGATGGGAGGACAATGGACATTGATTGCCAATAATTGAAGGACGACACGTTGAGTTGTTCTAGTCTGTGAAGGGCAGATGGTATCTTGCTTCTTGTCATGGTTTAACACAACAGCAGTGCCAAATGCAGTGTGCATCTGCAGTGTGAGAGGAGAGAGATATATGTATTATTTGGTGGTATTTTTATGATAAGGTGCTCATGAATCCCAGGGAGTGTTTGTTTGTGGTGGTAGTAACCCCCAGGTTCTTTGAAAATCTGAGCATTTATACATACAAATGCAAACAATGATGTGCTTCTGACTTTTTTCCTTTGGGTCACGTAAAACAAGCTGGGAGGATTCACTTCTCGTTTTCCCAAGCGAGAACTTGGACATGAATATTTCAACACACCCACTTGGCACCTACTCTAGATCTCATGCTCTATCTTCCGCACACTCTCTCTCACACACACACAAATATACAAACACACAAACTCACTCCAGGCTAGATAAAACACGACCAAAGCAAGCATTTACAATGAATTTAGTACATCATGTATGCATAGTATATCATATATGAAAATATGAAAAAGATCATATTTGATATCTACTTGGCTGAAAAATCTGAGATGGCAAATGTATGTTTTTTTTTTTGTTTTTTTTGTTTTTTTTTGTGTAGTTAAGTATCCAGAGGCAAGTAATTTGCCACACTGAATGCAAAACTGCTTCACAACATGATACAATCACAGCCAATCAGAACACATTGAATGTTTAATGTACAGTTATGAGGAGTGTGATTTTGGAACACTCAAATTTCACAGGTGGGCCGGGGGCAGCTCAGCTCAGAGCTGCAGAAAGAGAAACTGAACAAATGAACAAAATCTCTGGCCGGCATGTTTGTTTGTCTGCTTCTTGCTTGTTTGGTTGGCATGTTTGTTTGTTTGTTTTGATTAATCTGATAATTTGATGGGCCTGTTGTGCTCTTAGCTTTTAGCTTATTTGCATAATATTTTGCAGAACAGTTCACCCAAAAATGAAAATTTGCTGGAAATGTACTCATCTCAGGCCATCCAAGGTGTAGATGAGTTTGTTTCTTCATCAAAACAGATTTGGAGAAATGTAGCACTACATCACTTGTTTACCAAATAGATCCTTTGCAGTGACTGGGTGCTGTCAGAATGAGAGTTCAAACAGCTTTACAATAACCAATAAGTTAAAGACATCACTCCAGTGCTTTAATTAAGATCATGTGAAGCAGAAAGCTGTGTGTTTATAATAAACAAATCTATTATATACCCATTAAAGCATTTTTCAATTCAAACCAAGTCGCCTATGTATAATATTGCTTTTGCCAGTGGAAAAAAAAAAGTCTTCCAGCTGAATCAGGAGAGAAATATGCACAGATCAAGCACCGTTTACAAGCAAAAACAGTCCAAAGTTTTTGGATTTTGGTGTGAGAGGACAATAAATTATATACTTTTTTTACTGGAGGAAGTGTTATTATGGAATTTATGGAATGGTATTTTGGCCAGAAGTAATGGTATTATGTTGGATTTGTCTCTTACAAACACACAAGATGCTGATGTGCTGGAGTAGCATCTTTAACTTTTGATTAATGTAATTGTAATGTTATTGTAATGTCAACAGCTATTTGGACTGATGGCACCCATTCACTGCAGAGGATCTGCAGTGAGCAAATGATGAGCAAATGATGTAATGCAAAATTCTTTACAAATCTAGTGTGATGAAGACACAAACTTATCTACAGTGTGGATGGCCTGAGGACGGGGTGAAGTGTTCTTTTAAACAGAGAAATGCAAAGAGTTTGCAGATTTTGTGACCTTGTGATGAGAAAAGAGAATATGACATAAACAGTCTCGGGTGTATCACAATCATATGCCTTAGAAATAGAACAAAATCCCTACTAAACCTTTTAAAACACACCAGCCTTCCCGATCATGCACAGTACACACAGCTGGCTCTTGTGCGTATGGAATTTCTCCATCAGATTTTGTAATTATGGTACATTGCCATTTAGTCAGCGGCAGCCAATCTGCAGGCTGAGTGCTCTCTGCGATTGATTACTGAGCTGCAGCAAACATATCAATGAGAAGAGATATGCCCTTGCCCTGGCAGCCGCCCCCCTCTAGATTAATACACTATGTCACTCTCTGATATAGATCACCCATTCAAACCCAACAATCCGGGCGAGTAAATGCACCTCCCCCTGCTCCTTCTGTCACTCTCAGCGGCTTTGCTCGGTTTTACTTCTGCAGCACTTTAACCTTAGCTCATAGAATATGACATGATATGAAAATGTGATTGATCATAGGAAATTTCTTCAAACAAATCACTGGCTTTGAAATTATTTTAGTGCAATATATGACACAGGTTTATAATGCACACACAAAGGGGAATTTAGTATATAAGTATATAAATATAAGTAAAACACTACTGATGTTGTGAAATATTGGTGTTAAATTAGGTTACATGCATAGCAGTTAATTGTGAAGCAGTTAAATATATCTTTGGTTATGCATGCTATGTGTTTTTACAGTGTAATAAACTTATATATATATATATATATATATATATATATATATATATATATATATAAAGTAAACATTTTATCAGGCTAATCTGATTAACTCAATAAACTGCATTGTGCAAACCCAAGATAAATGCATCTTAATATATGATGTGATTAAATTATGTTAATGTACTATAGAATTGACAGTTACAATTTAATTGCAAGCTTCATTCTCAAGTGTCATGAAAGTGCAAGGTGCTTCATGCAAAGATAATTGAATGCTGGTAATTCTATGACAATCCACTTAATATGAATATCATCAAATGTTTACTGTACAAACCCTGGTTGTCAGTTTTTGATCATACCTTACTGAAACATATACCATATATTAGATAATGTGAAACAAAAATAGATTTTAAGATAATTGTTCCTGTAAATTTCACTTCTTGATGATAATACTGTTATGACAAACTTTTTAATTTTTTTTTTTTTTTAGTGGACAAGTTCATTACTGCAAATAAAATGGAATTTAAAGAGATACAATTGGCAATTTTGTTTGTAAAAATTAAAATGTATTATAATTATAGGAGCAATGTTTCTATTTAATAAAACATATATGAATCTCAACCAATTCATAATCATTTCACATCTCTAAAGTTGTTCATATGCTGCTAATATGTTAAAGTTTTAGTGTATCCAAACTTACAAAACTAATGTATTCTAAATCAGTTTATAAATAATCCAAATACACTGATCATGATCAGATAAACCGAACCTACTAATAATTCTTCCTTTACCTCAGAAAAAGCTCTAATTCCTCTGCATCATGTAGTATTTAACTGGGGTCCGTTTATGTTTTATACAAGCCGATTTGACGTCTTGTTTTAAAATACATGATGCAGACTATGTACTATGTACTTCAGGTTGTAAAATGCCAAGCAAATAACAGATAATGTCAGCTACTAATAACATGAAACATGGGGAGCAATATTTCTGCTCACGGATCCCATTTTGGGAACGTGTTTGAGTGTAAATACTGTTTATGGCCTGAGGAGCCATGCCTGCTCTTTTTACTGTAGCCTCCATATGGAAGAAACTGAAAGAAATATGGAATATATTAAAGATATAGTCCCAACAGTACAGTGCTTATGCTGTTAGAGTATCACATTCTCATCACTCAGATTATGAAACACACATTTGCATACATTACACCCACTTCCAAGCACACATGCTATGTGAGTGTGTGTGTGTGTGCGCGCATTTCATTATGGTTAACACACACACACACACACACACACACACACAAGCATATATACACATACAGAGACCATGTGACTGATAGTACACACTCACCCAAGGCAGGTACCACCTGTGTCACCCGCAGCAGCATCATACATCGTTAAAGTCATTAAATTGGCGCTTGCGATCCATTTTACCTCCGTAATCTGACGTATTTCCAAGTGAAACTGGATTTTTAATGAGAAAAAAATGCTAGGTGGATTGTGAAAAGCAAGCTGAAAACCCTGGTCGCTCCCCTGACTCTTTTCTGCTGTTTATGGAGTGCAGGTCTGTCACAGACACAGGTGTGATTTCTCAGGGCACCAATTTCAGTGATATCTGTCGGGTAAAGGACATTTGGTATGCCAAAGTAAAAATCACTTACAGCACCTTTAACAACTGTTTAGGGGGCAGCTGAATAGCTGTAATCCATATCAATTTAGTTCTTAAGTTCTCAAGCTAATTTATTTTTCATTTGAGGCTTTTGCATAACAAAGTGTTTTCAAAAAGCCCAGCAAAAATGTCTGATCTCCTGTGAATGCCTCTGTCAAAACGAGAGTTTTCTCTGTACATTATGTTGCGTGACCAATCATTTATAGTAAGGGTGTGATGTGAAGCTAGTATCTGTATCATAATCTGTGAAAAAAAAAAAAAAATAAATAAATAAATAAATAAAAAAAAAAAAAAGTATCCGTATTATTCAACTGGCCAACTAACTAAATTAATACATTATAAGGGAAGAGCTTAACCCAGCAGTTTGTCAAAAAAATCCACTTCCGGTCAGTAGTTTGGGATTGGTACGATTTTTTTGAATGTCTCTTCTGCTCACCAAGACTGCATTATTTGAACAAAAATATAGTAGAAATTGTGATATATTATGATATATATGATATATGTGATATATTACAAGGTGTTTTCTGTGAGAATAGTCATTTATTTCTGTGATGAAAAGCTGAATTTTCAGCATTATTGCTCCAGTCTTCAGTGTCACATGAACCTTTAACAATAATCCTAATATGCTAACTTGCTGCTCAAGAAACATTTCCTATTATTATCAGTGTTAAATATTGTGCTGCCTCATATTTTTGTGGATACTGTGATAATTTGCTAATAATTCCATTTTGTGCTGAAATAAATTACATTTTATAAAAAAAAGGTTGTTTAACACAGGCATCATTTGCATGTGGGACATTTGGACAATTAACTTTTTGAAAGACGGAATTAATATACAATTAAAGAATAATAATAATAATAATAATAATAATAATACATAAATAACATTTTGGAATCCATGTACAACACAGAAAAAGCATCCCCAAACTCTCATTCTTCTTAATTAAATGTACATGTGTAACTTAAAATACATTTGCAACAAACTTGAAGAATTCTATTCAAGTATAAAGAGAGCTTTTTTCCCCACTTTAAAAAATAAGTATTTTATTATTATTATTATTATTATTATTATTATTAAAATCATTTTATGTGAACAATAATCTTTAATCGTGATATTACTTTTTTTGTTGTTTTGTGTGTGTGTGTGTGTGTGTGTGTGTGTTTGTGTCTGTAAGGAATTCCTTAAAAGACTCAAATAATAGCACTGAACTGAAGCAGATGCTATATATTACACCATAAAGAGTTTATGGTCCAATAAATGGTAAATAGTAATTCTTTATGAGTACAATTAATTACAGAATTTATTCAAGGCTTTCTGAATGGGCGTAATTATTGCACGCTGAGTCTGATTTTTCTTTCTCCCACCTTGGGATTAGATCTTTTTAATGGCTTTCCTAGGCAAAACACTGTGTCATGATGGCGCTATTTGATGGAGATGGATGGATCGAGAGCAGAAATGCTCTCAAGGTCGACACTAAACTGTGAAAGGCATTATGCTGCTTAACCCACAATGCATCAAACTACAGTCAAGCAAAGATAATCGTCTCTATGCCATTGACTATTGGGACACTTTCTTTTCATGAAGGGTATAAAATTGCATTTATTACTTAGTGCTTAGGTAAGCAAAAGTATGGAAATGGGTTATATGTGTGAAATTTAAAAGAAAAAGAGAATGCAGATTTTGCTTTTCTTATGCAGTGATCTGATTGTATGGATGGAGATGGCTGATATTAGCATATTGTTACATTTAGATTTAACATCCAAATGTGATTCTAAGGAGATAACCGTAAATAACCATATGGCCATATAAATGTTTTCATTTTTTTCTTAACTAATTCATAAAGTGCGTTGTTTCACCTCCCACTTTTCCCCTCGGAGACTACATGCACATGGTCGCCCCCGTGTCTCTAAATAGGTAGCACAAGTGTAAATAGCACAGAGCAAGTGTGAGCTAAAATATAACATAAATTACATCACCGTCACTGCAACAGTACATCACAAGATTGCACAAGATTTACCCTCAGTGGAGAAGAGAGCAAAATAAACCTCAGGCTTATCTTCAAAACATATTCTGCTTTGAGTTTATTCTGTATACTGGAAAACAGTAGTGATTGCTTTAAAACTACAGGGGGAGCAAAGCAAAACATCAAGCAAAATGTTGAAATGTTTATTTTAACGAAATAAAGAAACGTGTGTAAACCACTTACTGACGTTTTTCAGTATTTTAGAGAATTAATTTCAGTAGATACAAGGCATTGCAAGGAGAGGGGAAAAACACAATCATCAAACACTTTTTGTGAGATCTGCAAGTCATTATGATGATGTCTAGGAAGAATCCTCTTTTCCTCTTTTTTTTTTTTTTTTTTTTAACAAATTTTGAGCTTTACAAATACAGTTTGTGTTTATTAATAATGACACTGCTAATAATATTACTTGAATTTAATTGACTTATTAGCATATGCCATAATCACATAATATCACCTTTTTAGGATTTTTGAAAAAAAAAAAAAAAAAAAAAAAATATATATATATATATATATTTAGTTCACTTTTATAATCCATTGTCAGCCCTAAAAATATATATAAAATAGGGCTTTCAATTTAGCGCGTTAACTAATTAGTTATGAAAAAAAATAATGCGATAAAAATATATAAAGTAACATAAAATAATAAAGTGATTCAAACATTTTAACGCAGTTAACGCACTAGCCCATCATCTTATATTTCATATAGTTGACTGCTGACAAATATAACGCAGGGCAACAACTCCATAAATGCAGTTATTCCCTAAATGTCAAGATATTTGTGCAAAAATGTCCCTGTATGTGTTTTGTCTCATATTTATATCACATATTACACGATATCACACAGGCCCGATCTATCACAAAAGTTCAGTAAATAAGAAGTTGATATTGTGTTACATTTTAAACATTATATTATGTGTTTTGCTATTTCACAGAGAACATATTGAAGCCATAGCAGAATTATTGCGAGCAACACAACAGTGTTTAGTTTCTGAATGAATCGCGTTTTTGAACGAATCATGTGAATGACTTATTAAGACATTTACCGCCACCTACTGGCAGGTTTAGTTTCTTATTAATAAAATAAAATAATGATAAAAACATTAAAGGGATAGTTCAACCAAAAAAAAAAAATAAATAAATAAATAAATAAATAATAATAATAATAATAATAATAATAATTCTGTTATCATTTTGGCTACTCACCCTGCCTTTTCAAACCTTTCTTTTGTGGAACATAAAAGAAAGTCTTTTGAAGACTGTTGCCAACAAAGCTGTTTTGATTACCATGACTTCCATTATATGAACATTTTTTTTTGTTGTTGTTGTTTCTTAAATTATATTCTTTTATGTTCCATAGTTTATGCTAGGCCGTTACAGCCTAAATGTTTATGTGTAATACATTTTATGCTGACTCAAATAAAATATTTCTTTCTAAAGCTAAAATTTGTAATGTCTACTTGCTACGTTTTTCATTTAACCCAAAAAAATAGCTTTAAATAATTTTTTGTGGGTGTTTTCACAATCAATTTTATTTTTAGATCATTAATCGACACATCATGCAATTAATTAGATTAAAAAAAAATTTAATCAGCCCTAATATAAAACTAAATTGAATTTAATTTAAAAAACCTGGTGAAAAGCACCAGCTGCCATTGACACTAGAGCTGGCCTTGTAAAGAGTCTCCAGCTAAAAGGTTGTGGTTGCACTTTGACTGATGTGTCTTTCATGACAATTAATCTGCTCAATTTCTCTTCCGATTACTGTGGGCAAGGATACCTTGAAAGAACAAGTAGGCCTCTAGTATGTTTTTTTTTTCATATTTGAGAAGAGTTAGGAGATTGCAGATCCATTAAGACTCTCCAAGCCGCGTCTCATTACTCACATGATGAGGGCATGCGAGGCGTGAGAAAGATGATGGATGTCAGCAGCTATCAGGGCTGGTGAGTCAGTTCTCGTTGAGGTGGAGGTGAAGCCTACAGCCTGACTTCCCTCTCGGGTACTTTAAAAGCCATCAATAGATGACAAGGCTGATATCTGTGTTCCGTTCATCCATCATCTGAGCTTTGAGCTCAGGTGCGGACACCACTGAGGAGAGAGGGAGCCAAGAAAGAAGATTCCCGCCAAAGCCTGAATCATGCCTGCTGGCCATGGTGGTAAATTCTGGTTGGTGGCATGTAACCGGCACTGATCGAGGAGCGGTTCCTAAGGAAGCATGATATTAATCCTGGGAGCGGAGGGATTTATGAGAAATCCCAGCTGCATAATGTGCAGCCCAGTGGTTCTCAAGCTATGGGGCAAGGTATTGTAAGGACAGCACAGAAGAACCATTTGCAAATTTCATTCCCTTTCGCACATTCACATCTGCTGCCTTGACAATATATGCGAGAAACAAGTTTGTGGACATTTCTTTGCGTATTCAAATAGCAAATGTCAAGTTTGCTCAATGCACTGCATTTAGATGTGATCACGTTGAATGGGCATCAATACAGATTTCCTGACTGAATTCCAATTCATAAGCTCTCGAATATACATATTTCAAACGGAGTGTCTATTTATAGCCTGCCTTGTTGGCAGAGACTATTTACACTAACTCCGGCCACCAACATGTGGTAGAGTTAGACAACAATGCAAAAGACACCTGTCAAACAACCGCTCCAGCGTTATAGATAGTAAAGCGAGTAGCAGTTTTTCGAATGCACCTTTTGCCAAACTCGTTTTTTCCCTTTTTACATAACATATCACATCAGGCATTTATTTTCAATGAAATTAAAAGAAATAATCGTAAAGTGGAAAATAGCATGCATCATGGGAGTTTATTGTTTAAGGTTAGATGTAGGAAGGGCTTTATTGTACCAAAGCAACATCCATTTAATACATTTTAATAAACATGTTACATGTAAACATGGTTCACATATCTACCATTAGTTGCATTAAGTAGTATAAACAGCATGCAACTACTATTATTGCAAAGAAAATACTCCTATTTTTAAATAGTGTTAATAGAATCCATTGCTATTTGCACTTCTATCTATCTATCAACTGTTCGCACTTTTCACATGTGAAAATAGCTGCTGCCTATTTCAAATTAGGGGTTAATTAGCTCTATCTCAGTTCATTTTGCTAAATGTTAACTCAAATGTCAGTTTTGTTTACATTGTGTTTAAAAGTTTAGGCACAGTAAGTAAGTAAAAGTAAGTAATAAATAAATAAATCTTCAGCAAAGATGCATTAAACTGGCATTAAATACATGTACTGTAGAATGTTACAAACAAAATCTACTGCTGTTCTTTTGAACTGTATATTCAAATAACCATATATCATGGTTTTCACACAAACATTAATCACTGTTTTTAATACTGATATGTGTTCCTTGATTGCGGAAAATTCAGCTTTGCCATTATAAGTTGCATTTTTAAAATATATTACAATATAAACTGTTTTAAGTTGTAATAATCTTTTGCAAATATTTTTGTACATCTGCTTTTTGTGAGCATAAAATAAAAGCTTATTATGTTGATTAATTTCAGAACTGGTAGTTCTATATGTTTTTATTAACTAAAAAGTACTCACTTATGACAGTAATGTGTTCTTGAATTCAGCTATACTGGTTGTGCTGTATGGCTTTGATTCACACACAAAGAAAGTAAGAAAATCTGCTTTATAAATATGTGTTATGAAGCACTATGTGCCTTTTTGAGCTTCCACAAAGGTTGAAGGCAACAAGGTTTTCATAGTTTTGAGGTGGCATGACTACAAAAATGAAAAAACGCTACTGCAGTCACATGAGAAAGCAGCAGAAATGTCCTGAATTCATACAGTTTGTTTTTATTTAATTTGTGTTGATTTTTAGCAGTTGCAGTAGACCATGGTGATATTAGATATACTATCAAGTAATATATGAGAATAAAAGAAGAAAATTTTCCAGAACTCGAATGCTTTATCCCCAGAGCTGAGGAAACACCATTATTAAGTTGACCCTCATTCCAGGGAACTCACTATATGAAATTATATTTATTACATTGCAGTGAGCCAGGCATACACTTGATTTCCATCAGGAGATGTCCTCGGTAACAGCAGGAGAGGGGTGCAACTCTGCTCTACGAAAGCCATGGAATTGAGAGCTTTTCATTTTGTCGCCTGCCATCACCAAAAGCGGGCCAGACAGCTGTGACTGAGAGAACGCCTTCCGGCCACCTTCTTCACACATTATAATCTTATATGACAGAGCCTTGGGACCATTCAGAACTGGCTGGACCCCCAGAGCAGCAAACAGAGACAAACAGAATGGCAGCAAGAGAGATGCACACTGAGACCTCCTCTTCCATTATGCTTTGTCCTTCTCTTGTTTAGCTGCATGTTTGACACTCTAACCTTTCTTTAGCCGCATTGACACGTTATTATTCAGAGGTCCTCGGTTAAGGGTCACTGAAGGTCTTACAAGGTATCATCGACAGCTGCCGGACTCAAATGTCACTTTGTGCTCTTAGATTCACCTTTAGTGGCTTGGTTCATACGGTGCCTTTGGAAATTTAAGCAGAACTTCCCATAGGCCTGTGGGATTGGGATGGTAGAATGCACACATTTATTTGATTAAAGATTCAGTAAAAACTGCAGCATTATGAAATATATTGCTGTTATATATTTTAAAATGCTATTTATTCCTGTGATGACAAAGCTGAAATTTCATCGTCATTACTTCAGTCTTCAATGTCGCATGATCCTTCAGAAATAATTCTAATATCCCGATTTGTTGTTCCAGAAACATTTATTACTATTATTATCAGTGTTGAAAACAGTGATGCTTACTATTTTGTGGAAACTGTGATACACTACCATTAAAAAAACTGGGTTAGTACAATTTAATTAAAATAAATAGTTCTATTAAAAAAAGTAAGTAGTAAAGACACATTTCTTCATAACTTCATCTCTGTGAAAAGCAATCACTTTGTTGTTTTGCTAATATCACTTAACTGTGAATGTCTGTGGATGACCACGTCTTCGACATTCAAAATAAACGTGCGCCTTTTCAATTTAGAATGTTGATCTTCGTTGTAATTTTAAAAAAATGTGAATCCTGGTCTTTTGCTCAAAATTATAAATTAATATTACAACGGCTACACAAAACAACAATAAGCCCACGAAGCTGTGTCATTCCATCCTGACGGATGACAGCTATGAGCGGAATCCCAGAAAATAAACTGTGGAACTTTAAGGGACATGACATGTGGCCAAGTATGGTGACCCATACTCGGAATTTGTGCTCTGCATTTAACCCATCCAAGTGCACACACAGTAGTGAACACACACCCAGAGCAGTGGCCAGCCATATTGCTATCGCTGTGGCACCCGGGAAGCAGTTGGGGGTTCGGTTCGCCTTGCTCAAGGGTCTCACCTCAGTACCAAACTTGTTAATACAAGTCAAGAGCGAGTAAACTGTGCTGAGGGTGGAGAGAGAGCACTGATCATTCACTACCCCCACCAACAATCCCTGCTGGACCTGGGACTTGAACTCGCAACCTTTCGGTTACAAGTCTGACTCCCTAACCATTAGGCCATGGCTGCCCCAAAGAAAGCACTCTTTCTGCTCGGTAATTCTGCAATGAGAGCACAGTTTACTCGCTCTTGACTTGTATTAACAAGTTTGGTACATTTAGAAAATTTGCAGTGTGAAAGCGAACCATGCCAATAATAAAATGCAACATTGTAATAATTTTGATCCCTGTTTTGGAACAAAGCAATTGATCTACAGGAGAGAAAGCACCCTAACAGTGAGAGACAGAATAACAACACAAAAATCCATAAAAACGCATTTCAAAAAAGTGATTGGCATTTTAATGAGTGAAAAAAGTATATGATCTCATATCAGTCAGCAAGATTTCTGGCTCTCATGTGTCTTTTATACAGGTAACGAGCTGAGATTAGGAGCTCTCTCTTAAAGGGAGTGCTCCTAATATCAGCTTGTTACTTGTATAAAAGACACCTGTCCACAAAAGCAATCTATCAGTCAGATTCCAAACTCTCCACCATGGCCAAGACCAAAGAGCTGTCTAAGGATGTCAGGGACAAGATTGTAAATCTACACAAGGCTGGAATGGGCTACAAAACCATCACAAAGCAGCTTGGTGAGAAGGTAACAACAGCTGGTGAGATAATTCTCTAATGAAAGAAACACAAAATAACTGTCAGTCTCCCTCGGTCTGGGGCTCCATGCAAGATCTCACCTCGTGTAGTTTCAGTGATCTTGAGAATGGTGAGAAATCAGCCCAGAATACACGGGAGGATCTCGTCAATGATCTCAAGCAGCTGGGACCATAGTCACCAAGAAAACAATTGGTAACACACTAAGCCGTGAAGGACTGAAATCCTACAGGGCCCGCAAAGTCCCCTGCTCAAGAAAGCACATGTACAGGCCTGTCTGAAGTTTGCCAGTGAACATCTGAAGGATTCAGTGGAGAACTGGGTGAAATTTTTGTGGTCAAATAAGAAAATTGAGCTCTTTGGGATCAACTCAACTCGCCGTGTTTGGAGGAGGAGGAATGCTGCCTATGACCCCAAGAACGCCATCCCCACCGTCAAACATGGAGGTGGAAACATTATGCTTTGGGGGTGTTTTTCTGCTAAGGGGACAGCACAAGTGCACCGCATCAAAGAGATGATGGATGGGGCCATGTACCATCAAATGTGATTCAGCCAGGGCATTGAAAATGGGTCGTGGATAGGAATTCCAGCATGACACTGCTCCAAAAACATGGCCAAGGCAACAAAGGAGTGGCTCAAGATGAAGCACATTAAAGTCCTGGAGTCGGCTAGCCAGTCTCCAGACCTTGATCCCATAGAAAGTCTTTGGAGGGAGCTGAGTTGCTAAACGTCAGCATCTAAACTTTAATAACTTGAAGAGGATCTGCAAAGAGGAGGGGGAAATAACCCTTCCCGAGATGTGTGCAAACCTGGTGACCAATTGCAATGTTATTCTATGCCTCATTGTTCAAATAAACCTACCATTAAAATAATAGACTGATCATTTCTTTGTAAGTGGTCAAACATACAAAATCAGCAGAGGATCATTTTTTCCATATATCATATATAGATCATATATATATATATATAGTTGAAGACAAAATTATTAGCCCCCCTCTGAAATTTTACTTTTTTTTTTTAGAATATTTCCCAAGTGATGTTTAACAGAGCAAGATAATGTTTTCACATCATTTCCTATTATTATTTTTTTTTTTAGTTGCTTGAATAAAATAATTAAAAAATAAATAAATAAAAAACTGCTAAGGTCAATATTATTAGACCCCTTATGAAATTATTAGTTTGATTAGCTATAGCACAAACCACTGTTGTCCAATGACTTGCCAAATTAACCTAATTTGCCTTATTAACCTAATTAACCTAGTTAAGCCTTTAAATTGCTCTTTAGGCTGAGGATTAGTATCTTGCGAAACAACTAGTAAAATAATATGCACTGTCATCATCAGTGTTGGGAGTAATGCGTTACAAAAGTAATGTATTACAGTAACGTATTACTTTTTGCTGTAACGCTGTAGTGTAAGGCATTACTATTCAATTTTCAGTAATATATTACTCGGTACATGTTCAGTAACGCTTGTGTTACAACAAACTTTTCGCCTAGGAGACATTAAAAAAAAAAAAAATCCCACAAGTAAGTTCTATTTCCTGTTCGTGAACAGACGCGTGTGGTGTCATTCATCTCCCTTTCGCTGGTGGAACGTTGTATTTTGTAACGCGGCATGATTTCAACCTCTGAGCTCAAGGTCTGCGGCTATTGGACCCGTCTGGTTCGCTGTAAGCGCTAGCGCTCACTAGCCAGTGGAAAAGCGGCAAATGGATAAAAATGCCACGCGACAGTACAGTGGTCGGATGTTCACTTTGTGCATGACAGTTTTGTGTTGTGAGCCACTTGAATTCAAAATGAATAAAATGGCACTGGAGTTTAGTCCTGCTGTGTCTAATATGAATATACCCAAGCTATTCACAGATATTGCCAGATAATCACTTTACCTCTACCATACTTTTAACAGACTTAGATCATTTGTAATTTTGGCTGTCATCCTTTCTTGCATTGTCTTGAACTTTCACTTTGCCAATTATAAACTATATTGTTAATAGCTTAGATAGACCACAGTAGAGACCTGCGCGGGACGGATTTTTCAGTCCCGCTCCTGCAGAAATATATGTAATCTGGTCCCGCTCCCGCCCGCAAAACCCGCATGAATGTAACCTACATAAACATACATAACGATAAGAACAGCGTATAAGCAAGGCGGCCACACCGCACAGCTGAAAGACGTAACACAACACCATCTTATCACAAAGCACCGGCTAAAGTAATTACAATGAATGTGTGGGAGGAAACAGTAAGTAGATAGGCTACTTGAATGATTCATTAATAAACTTGTGTATGTTAAGAGTGTCGCAAAGACCCTGACTCGCAATCTCCTCTTTGGATGCACCAGAGAGAAATTACGGATTACAAAATGAAATATTTTTTTCTCGATTTGTTTTATTTCGTTAAGTAATAATTTAAAGCTTTCTAATTAAATATTTATCACGTTTGTGAGGCAACTCGCATCATGTTTGTTTTCTTTATTTTATAAGCGTTGTGTTGATATTGTGGGTGCACACAAATAAAAGCAGACCCTTAACATTTCCAAATGATGTATTACTCTTACCTTTGTAAGCAAAAATGACAGATAATTTAAATTGTTTCTGCTGAACAAAATGCGAATGATTGCGCTGGCGCCTCAATGTCCTGCAAAGCGCTTCCCCTCTCTGCAAAAAATATTGGATATGCGCCTAATAGCACACAGTTATCTGTTTAACATTTAAACTAACATTGTTTTATAGCCACTTGAGCTGTTTTATATCCATAGATTTTATTTGTTGATCTGAGAAGGTAAATTGATCAAACAGACTATGAACGTCTTCCGCTGGCCGCTGTTCCCTTACTTAAAAAAAAAAAAAAAAAAAAAAATAGGCTACTTCTATTTAACAAACAAAATAAATGCTCCAAACATTTTTCTAAATTAACTTAATAAGAAAACAAAACAAAATATAATTACTTAGTAGTAACTTAATCGAAACTGCCTATTTTTGCGCTTGCTAATCATTTTTTATGTTATATGAGTTGTTTTTGCTGCTTTTGTGCAATAGATGAATAACAATTTATTTGTTTTTAGATATTCAATGTTTAGATATTTCTATTTTGCGGGAGTCACACGAATCTCTGCACCCACACTCGCCCATCAAGTTTTGTCCCGCGCCGCACTCTGTAGTGTCGGGTCCCGCATACTTCCGTGGGAATGCAGATCTCTAGACACAGTCATTAGACTACATCATATCGCCGCCTTCTGGATGTAAAATGATCTGAGGTACATTTTGTCATTTTAAAATGTTAAGTTCTACTTCTGTAGTTATTTTGGTGAAAGTAACTCAAAAGTAATACAGGAGTAATGTAACGTATTACAATTCTGAGACAGTAATATTGTAATGTAAGGGATTACATTTAAATAACAGTAACAAGTAATCTGTAATATATTACAATTTGGAAGTAACTAGCACAACACTGGTCATCATGGCAAAGACAAAAGAAATTAGTTTGAACTTGAGAGCAAGAATTGTTAATGCTCATAAAGATGGAGAAGGATACACACATTTATCAAAGCGTTTTCAAGTGTTAAGAACTGCAGTGAGATGCATTATCAAGAAGTTTAAAGAGACCAACACAGTGGAGAACAAGATGGGCAGAGGCAGGAAGCAAAATATTTCAAAAACTTTGGAAAGAAAACTAGTGAGAGAGGTTTCTAAAGACCCAAGAACAACTGCCAAGACACTAGTGAATGACCTAGCCAAGTCTGGAATTGATGTCTAAATGAAGACAGTCACTAGAGCCCTGCACAGGAATGAACTGCGAGGTTGCTGACCATGAAAGACTCCACTTCTGAAGAAGAGACACCTCCAAGCTAGAATGAAGTTTGCTAAGAACAACCTGGGGGAATGTGATGCATACTGGAAACGTGTCCTTTGGTCAGATGAGACAAAACTACAGCTTTTTGGCCATAGAGATGTTGCCTATGTTTGGAGAAAGAAGGGAGAGGCATTCAACCCCAAGAACACCATTCCCACAGTGAAACATGGTGGTGGGAGTATAATGCTGTGGGGATGTTTCAGTGCGTTTGGAACTGGGAATCTCATCAGGGTTGAAGGAAAACTTGTCTTCCAGCATGATAGCGACCCAAAGCATACCTCACTTCTGGTGAAGAAATGCCTCCAAATGAGCAAAGTAAGTATACTTGACTGACCTGCACAAAGCCCAGACTTGAATCCAATAGAAAATCTGTGGGGCACACTAAAGTCCAAATCTGGAGGAGCTTGAGAGCTTTGCTAAGGAAGAATGGGCTGTCATTCCTCAGGAGACATGCTTGATACTTGTTGAGAACTACAGCAAACGACTAAAGGCTGTTATCAAGCAAAAAGGATACACTATTGACTATTAACATCAGAGGGATAATAATTTTGACCAGTAGACTTTTTAAAATTCTTGGTTATACATTTATTTATATTTGTATTACAAAACCTAAAAGCTTCCTGAATAAAGTACTATGTTTAAAAATGCTGTGTTGATAAAATTGTCTTTCTGTTAAACAACACTTGGGAGTTGTTTGAAAAATAAAGAAATATTTTATAAAGGGTTAATAATTTTGTCTTCAACTGTTTGTATATATATATATATATATATATATATATACATATATACAGACCAAATAAATGAATAAAAATAAAAAGATCTGACAATCTCTCAGTATAGGCATTGCATGTTGCACTTGTGTGCGCAGCGCTGAGACCAGAACAAAGATGGTAGCCACCCCCCCCCCCACACACTTTTAACTTAATGTCTTGTATTGTAGAATGCACGCTCAGCACCGCCGAGAGTTTCCCGCGACAGTTAAAACGAAACCGAACCAGGCACTGCTCATCACCTGTCCAATACAGTCCCAACAGTGAAGCATGGTGGTGGCAGCATCATGCTGTGGGGGTGTTTTTAAGCTGCAGGGACAGGACGACTGGTTGCAATCGAGGGGAAGATTAATGCGGCCAAGCACAGGGATATCCTGGATGAAAACCTTCCCCAGAGTGCTCAGGACCTCAGACTGGGCAGAAGGTTCACCTTCCAACAAGACAATGACCCTAAGCACACAGCTAAAATAACGAAGGAGTGGCTTCACAACAACTCCGTGACTGTTCTTGAATGGCCCAGCCAGAGCCCTGACTTAAACCCAATTGATCATCTCTGGAGAGACCTGAAAATGGCTGTACACCAACGTTTACCATCCAACCTGACAGAACTGGAGAGGATCTGCAAGGAGGAATGGCAGAGGATCCCCAAATCCAGGTGTGAAAAACTTGTTGCAACTTTCCCAAAAAGACTCATGGCTGTATTAGATCAAAAGGGTGCTTCTACTAAATACTGAGCAAAAGGTCTGAATACTTAGGACCATGTGATATTTCAGTTTTTGTTTTTTAATAAATCTGCAAAAATGTCAACAATTCTGTGTTTTTCTGTCAATATGGGGTGCTGTGTGTACATTAATGAGGAAAAAAAAATGAACTTAAATTTGATTTTAGCAAATGGCTGCAATATAACAAAGAGTGAAAAATTTAAGGGGGTCTGAATACTTTCCGTACCCACTGTATATATATATATATATATATATATATATATACACACACACACACAAACAAACAAAAAAAAAAACAATATTTGACTGGTAGAGTAAATAATTAAAGCTGCAGTCCGTAACTTTTTTGGTTAAAAATTATACAAAATCAATTTTCGAGCAAGTACACAACCAGCCAGTGTTCAAAACTATCACCTTACCCAATTCACAATGGTTAGCTTATAATAATGTTTTTTTTTAATTGAGTGGTACAGGTAGGTTTTCGCGGGAAATTCAAGCATGCCACTGCGTCATTACGTAATGTCTATAAACATAAAGAAGGCATCCCGGCTAGTAGCTTTATCACATGTGAGAATGCTGCAGGTGCCATTTTGATTGCGGAATGTAATCCAAAAAGTTTGTGTTTATAAAACAAGTGACTGAAATTAGATTACTCCAGTTTTAAATGTGCATTTGATTGCAGATAGCTTGCGTGGGATTACACAAGTTTTGTATTTTAAAGAGGACCGGTCCTAAGGAAAAATGATTTGCTTTTTCGCCATATGAAATTTTATGTCAATCAGAGATTAGACTGTACAGAAACAGAAACGCTAATAGGCCTACACCTACATACACGTAGTTACGCAATGCTGATGTTGTTAACATGAACAATTTGAGAACAAAGTATAACAGTAATAATAACTTGCTAGTTTGATGTGATATGAGATCGTTAGATTTAAACACCTGTAGCGTTTTTCCTCAGTTGGTCTAAAAACAAAAGTTTTAGACTTGTTACTTACTCTTAGATGACAATATTCGGTGAAAATTCTTATTTGGCCCATATATTTGAATCTGTTAATCTGTGATTCCTAAGTACAGTGAATATCCACAACGGTGTGGTGACTGACAGCCGTGCCGGAGCACAATCCACGCATGAAGATAATTCCGCACTTAACTGCAGTTGTAGCTTTTCAGACAGAGATGGCGACAAAGAGGCAAAACTTCCGGACTGCAGCTTTAAATAAACATTTTGTATGTACTGCAACATTTTTCTTATCTAGTTGTTTTGTTTTCTTTAAGGCTCTAGAGATGTGGCTTGCAGTAGATCCAGTGTTGAGAACAAACACAAGCATGCATGTACAGACAAGCAAAAAGTCGAGAATATAGCATGCTGCCAACCCTCCTACATGATGGGGCATTTTCTGGCTTTGACCTCTGCCCCCTCTCCAATTCCAAAACCTCTAGCCTGTAAAATAAAATAAATAAATAAAAATGGCTATGGACGTAACAGCAGTGCATACTGCCAAGTTGAGCTCTCAGGATTTTTCTGTTTATTTATTTATTTCTGTTCACAATGAGAGAGAGTCAAAGGTGTGAAACTCCTCCATCTGGTCTCTCATCACAGAGAGCCTCTCCACCTGTGGCCCCCTCTTATGCAATAGCTGCCCTGCTCTGTTCCATCTGCATGATTATAGTAATAATGATAAAACATGGGGCAATTATACGAAAGAGAGAAGACAGCAAATAATCTGATCAAAGTCTTTTCCATTTGTTCCTGGAGTCTTTCGAGATTTTCATTTATTATGTAAGAACGAATGCTGTTGTACCCAGCAGGGTCATGGCCATTTAAACTGAAGGAGCATGTGCAAATCATTTGCTTTTAGCTGAAAATTCTACCATCTTCTAGACATCAACCTACTCTTAGCCAAGCCACTTTAAACTGGACTGTTTCTTCATGAAACATGAAAGAAGTCATTATTAAAATGCCAAAGCTGCTATTTTCCATACAACAAAATGCAGAATGGTCACATCAGCTCAGTTGCACTTTTGCTTGGTGTATAAGTAAGTAAATAAATAAATAATACCAAATACTAAATATACTGTATAACTAAGCTAAAAACAATGAGTCTTAGACAAAGACATTTTATTTTTTTCTTCTTCACACTTTAAACCAACATCAATGGTCTTTTGTGTGTGTGTGTGTGTGTGTGTGTGTGTGTGTGTATATATATATATATATATAAGTATCAATGTATTTTAAATGCAATATTATTTGCATTTATTCAGTGAGTCAAGGTTTTTATAGTGTTTTAAATTATTATGCACCAGTGGAAGCAAAGCCTCCACAAATAGCCGAAAGAGCAGTCAGAAATAACCTATTTTATTTCATTAAGTTGTGGGCTGGAATTAATGCAAATTGTCTGGACTTAACTGGTGGGGCTGACAGCCTTACAGACACTATTAAAGCACTCACTACTCAGCAATCAGCTAATTTAGACCATTTAGGAAATGAATAGAGTGAGGCATTATATTCAGAATCAACGAAAAACTTCAGTTTATAACCGAGACTGAAAATTGAGTTCAGAGAAATGCTATTCCCCTACGTCAGTGAGGTGTCTTCAGAACATAAAACAAATTGCTCTATTTTATTGGTTTTAAATGACTAAGTAAAAACTATTGTGGGATTCCCATGGCAAATTTACAAACAAACAACAATGTGAACATTTCTAAACATTCATGCAAAAAGCTGTTGGCTAATAAAATGAACCTGGCAACCCCCAGACAATTTGTCTAAAACTTCAGAAAGTCATAAAATACTTTATTAACAAAATGTACTCTATACTACTGAAATGATAATTACATCATTAAAATAATATAGAAAATAGTGGGTTTCAGATGGGAAATGGGAAAGGAAATTAAAACAATATTTCAACTAAAAAAACATATTTTAAATGAACATGAGTGGTATCATGATACTACTTGGTATTGTTTGATTTTAAAGAAGTATAGCCACAAGACACTCTGTTTTAAACAATATCTTCCCTTGTGAAAAGAAGTAAACTTTAGTATACTTTTAAAACGAGTAAGTATTATGGAAATAATATACTTTAAACAATATACTGAAGCACAAACTGAATGTAATGTTTTTTGGACATGTAACTGCATGTTATTTACGATTAAAAGAAAATTGATTATAGTTTCAATTCAGATTAAATATAATTAGTTGACCTTAAGAGTCATTTTTTGACCTACTAAGTATCTTTATATGTAATTTCATAATTGTATTGTCTTTGATATATGGTTAAAGTGTTTGTTCATGGTAAACTAAAATAGAATTGAATGTAATTTCTGTAGAAAATGTGTATGTCATTGTATGTACACATACTTGCTATTAGACATCTGTAGCTACATTTAGTATTTTTAAATTACATCAAAATAAATGTTGTTTGTTTTCTATTTGAATATATTTTAAAATGTTATTTATTCCTATGTTTTCAAATCTGAATTTTTAGCATCATTACTTCAGTCACATGACCCTTCAGAAATCGTGTGCTACTTTTTTTTTTTTTTTGTATAGAAAGTTTAGAAGTTTAGATTTCTGAAATAGAAATCTCTTGTAACAATATATATGTCTTATCATGTTTGATCAGTTAAAAGCATAATAATAATGTTTCTTGAACAGCAAATCAGTGTATTAGAATGATTTCTGAAGAATGATCATGCGACACTGACAACTAGAAAAATGATTCTGAAAATGTAGCTTTGATCACAGGAATAAATTACAGTTTAAAATACATTTAAATAGAAGGTACTTATTCAAAATAGTAAAAACATTTCACAATATTACTGCTTTACTGTATTACTGTATTTTGGATCAAATAAATTCAGACTTCTTTAAGAAACATTACAAATCTTATTGTCCAAAAATCTTTGACTGGTAGTAGGTTTGGTAGGGGTAATTGAGGATGAATGGGGGAAAGTCACATAAAAGGAGGCAATGTTAACTAGTTAAAAGAATAGCTAAACGTATTTCACAAATAAAATATATTGTTTAGATTGTTACTGTCATTTTTAAATAAATGTAAAATGCTTAAAAAACACTAACTTGATGGGATTTATAATTGATTTTAATATATTTTTTTGTTTAGTTTTGTTTTTTGAACCTGTGATTTTTTTTTCATGATTCTTTGATGAATAAAAAGTATAAAAGAACAGCATTTATTAAAAAAAGTCTTTACTATCACTTGTTTTCTCAATTGAACACATCCTTGCTAAATAAAAGTATTAATTTATTTTTAAAAAAGAAAGAATAAAAATTGACTGACCCTAAACTTTCAAACAGTAGTGTATACATGTGACACTGAATACTAGAAAACAGTAAAAATATACAGTTGAAAACAAAATGATTAGCCCCTTATAAAATATTTCATTATTTTTCAAATAACTCCCAAGTGTAAAAATATACAGTTGAAGACAAAATTATTTGCCCCTTATAAAATATTTCATTATTTTTCAAATAACTCCCAAGTGTTGTTTAGCAGAAAGACGATTTTATCAACACAGCATTTTTAAACATAGTACTTTATTCAGGAAGCTTTTAGGGTTTGTAATACAAATAGAAATAAATGTATAACAAAGAGTTTTAAATAATAAAATTCAAAATAATTAGCCCTCTGATGTTAATAGTCAATAGTGTATCCCTTTTGCTTGATAACAGCCTTTAGTCGTTTGCTGTAGTTCTCTAAAAAGTTTCAAGCATGTCTCCTGAGGAATGACAACCTATTCTTCCTTAGCAAATCTCTCAAGCTCTTCCAGATTTGTTGGTCTTCTGGCACAAACTCTGGACTTTAGTGTGCCCCACAGATTTTCTATTGGATTCAAGTCTGGGCTTTGTGCAGGCCAGTCAAGTACACTCACTTTGCTCATTTGGAGGCATTTCTTCACCAGAAGTGAGATATGCTTTGGGTCGTTATCATGCTGGAAGACAAAATGTCGACCCAAACTGAGTTTTCTTGCAGACTGTCTGAGGTTGTCTTTCAAAATCTTCTTATAGTCTTCCTTTTTCATGTTTCCTTCAACTCTGATGAGATTCCCAGTTCCAAACGCACTGAAACATCCCCAAAGCATTATACTCCCACCACCATGTTTCACTGTGGGAACAGTGTTCTTGGGGTTGAATGCCTCTCCCTTCGTTCTCCAAACATAGGCAACATCTCTATGGCCAAAAAGCTCTAGTTTTGTTTCATCTGACCAAAGGACACGTTTCCAGTATGCATCACATTCCCCCAGGTTGTCCTTAGCAAACTTCATTCTAACTTGCAGGTGTCTCTTCTTCAGAAGTGGAGTCTTCCTTGGTTGGCAACCTCGCAGTTCATTCCTGTGCAGGGCTCTAGTGACTGTCTTCGTTGAGACATTAATTCGAGACTAGGCTAGGTCATTCACTAGTGTCTTGGCAGTTGTTCTTGGGTCTTTAGAAACCTCTCTCACTAGTTTTCTTTCCAAAGTTTTTGAAATCTTTTGCTTCCTGCCTCTGCCCGTCTTGTTCTCCACTGTGTTGGTCTCTTTAAACTTCCTGATAATGCATCCCACTGCAGTTCTTGACACTTGAAAACGCTTTGATAAACGTGTGTATCCTTCTCCATTTTTATGACCATTAACAATTTCTTTTCTCAAGTCCAAACTAATTTCTTTTGTGTTTGTCATGATGACAGTGCATATTATTTTACTAGTTGTTTCGCAAGACACTAATCCTCAGCTTTAATCAGGTTAATCAGGCAAATTAGGTTAATTTGGCAAGTCATTGGACAACAGTGGTTTGTTCTATAGCTAATCAAACTAATAATTTCATAAGGGGGCTAATAATATTGTCCTTAGCAGTTTTTTTTTTTTAAATTTATTTTTTACATTCTTTTATTCAAGCAACTATAAGAAATCAGAAATAAATAATGTAAAAACATTATCTTGTTCTGTTAAACATCACTTGGGAAATATTCTACGAAAATGTAAAATTTCACAGGGGGGCTAATAATTTTGTATTCAAATATATATATATATATATATATATATATATGATTTTATTTTTTTAACGCATAGATTAATATGAGATAAAAATAGTTTAAGAACTTTAACAGGTAACTTCAGCTCACAGTATCGTAAAAACTTGTCTGCACTGTTGTAATCCCAAGTTTTTGTCTCTGGTTTTCTTACTGAATATTAGTGTTGAGCAAATACTCACCACTGAGGAAGGACAATGTGAATATACAGTGGCTGGTTTGGCTGCATCCTTTTCAACAAACAGCTCACACCACACAATTACCCGTTATTATATGCTGTATTACCTCCCACTCACCAACACAAACACAATGACTTCTAATTGAAGCAGATGGCTCTTACATAAACCTAGAGCCAGAGATGGAAGCGGCCCACTTTGGTCACCTCGCTGGGCTCCATGACATCTATGTACTTTTGAAGGAAATGTGCTACGTTCAGATAATATTCACACCGAGCAGGAAGAAAGGGGTGTATTAAGAGCATTTGAAGAACAAAGCCCAGTCACTACGGCGCCTTTCGTGGCATCTTCATTTGCGTGTTCGTTTCTTATTTCTCGACTCGGCATTTTCCAAAGAGATATGCACGTCTGTTCTCTGACACAGACCTGCTCTCTGTGTCAAAACAGGAGCCTAATTGTTCTGAACATTGCAGTTACCATAGCAGCAGGCATTACTGGAAAGAGAGAATGACGGTGGTGGTGTGATTTTAAAAATAAGTGTGATACCAGGATGAGGTGGCTGGGGACCTGGACGTGCTTTGTGCACAGAAAACTGGTGAAAACTGGACTGGAGACCTAGTTCTCGTATCTAAACTTCTTAAGCATACGTAAGCATGCCATGCTATCTGTGTAGATTTGCTTTGGTTTCACTTGAAGTTTTTATGGTTACAAGTGTTTAGGAATTTCATTTGAATACAGTGCTGTATCAGTGCAAATGGTTAAAATGGTTAGCGGGTGGTTAGTGAATAAGACACAGTGGCATTGTTTACTGAATTTGCCCACAAGTGTTCGTTACGTCTGTTCAGTTATATTTTATGCACTTGATTTAACTCAGGGCTCCTATGGACCTTTTTTCAGGGTAGACGCCATATTTAATTAGACATGAATGAAAACAAGGCACTGAGGGGTGGAAGTAGAGTCCGTTCAAATTACGCTGGTGTATACTATGGTGTTGATTGTTAAGTTTGCAAACAGTGAAAATATGAATTTTCAAAGCATAAATAAATAAATAATTGAATAACTAAAATTAGATGTGACATTGACTTCACGACAACAAAACCAGCTGGGAACTGTATTTCTATTTCACAGCCTTGTTTTCATTCAGCTCATATTAAACGTTGTCTACCTTGACAAAGGTCTATTAGGATAGATATATTTTCATTGAGCAAATCATACACATTTAATGGTTTCCTTGGTGCCATTCAAATTATGCTTCTATCTACAACGGGCTTCTGTGCAGTTTCTCAAATAAGTTTTCCTTAAAAAAGTGTGGAAGAAAAGGGAACGATCTTTAAAAAGACTCATGCATAAATAAATGCACACTTATTTTTTGTAATTACTAACTAAGACCCTGTGTTTGTTTTAATAAACACTCCTTCGCTCGTCTCATTGAAAATGAACGTGCTAGAAACTTAATTATAGTCCCAGCACTGCTATCAACGTCCTCTCAAGTTTTATTTTTAGTTCAAAGTTCCCGCCTGCTTCAAACACTAGGAAGGATCAAGATTTCAGTGGAGTGGTAATATTAGTATTTTTATAATTAACAAATATGTACTTTATACCGTGTACATGTATGTGTGTGTAAGAGAGAAGAAACATTTTGACATTTATCTCTGTATTCAAACGCTAAAGGGATTTGCACAAATTTGATCCAAAGAGAAAACTATCACACTGATAAAATGCGATGACATTTACACTTAAAAGCAGCTGCTTTTAATAATTTATCTTCTAACTGCTCTCTGTTGAAGGTCAATAAAGGCAGTGGCATAATTAAAAGTTAGCTAAAGTTGGTTAAAATAAAGTGTAATTTTGTTTTATTTTGTTGTTCTATATTAAAATTAAATATGTTTTACATGTACATTAAGGAAGTTTGATGTAGTTTGATACCTAAAATTTCCCCTTCTAGACCACCTACAACACACTATTTCAGGGCCAAAACACCAGGGCCAAAAAAGTCAGGGCCAAGAGTCTATGGGAGTCCAAACAGCTGATGAAAACATCACAATAATTCACAAGTAATACATACACTCCAGTCCATCAGTAAACATCTTTTGAAGTGAAAAACTGCATGTTTGCAATAAACAGATCCATTATTAAGACGTTTTTAACTTCTGTTTCTGGCTAAATTATAAGTCATCTATCCATAAAATTATTTTCTTCAGTAAAAAGTAGATCAGGAAGTAATCAGGAAATGCACAAATAAAGCAATGTTTACATTTGAAAAGTTTACATGCATTAGTCCATTATTGTGATATTTTTTATCAGCTGTTTGGACTCTTATTTCTGACAGTACCTATTCACTGCAGAGCATCTATTGGTGAGCAAGTGATGTAATGATAAATTTCTCAAAATCTGCCCTGATAAAACAAACTCATCTACATATTCGATAATTGCCAGCAAATTTATATTTCTGGGTGAACTTTTCATTTAAACCATGCATGAACCGCAACATTATGAGCTATTTATAACTTTGCTTCTGATCATGCATTAATAATTGGGAAGCTCATTCAAAAGAATAGTTTTACCTGTTGAAGTGCACTCATGAATCTCTTCCATTCTTGGTTACCTAGAGGATATTGAAAAATCTCAGCATCATAAGCAGAAGTTGCAAGTTTGAAGACTTAGAAACATTAAAGATGGGACATTTTATTGATGGGAACATGATCTCAGTGGAACACAATTCTCCAATGATTTCAGTGAAGTAAAATGAGAAAAAAAGTATGTCCTCTATTGGTATGAAGACCTTCATTTTGGATTTCTTTCAACTGAATGTGGTCCTGTTTCATTGAAATGTGTTCTGTGCCATGAGCATAGTTGTTTTGTAATCATGCCGCTCCGCTAATGACAGTTTAAATGAAAATGTTCCTCATCAGACTAAATTGAAAATTATTTTGCAAATCAGCAGGTGCCTTTTATTGTATTTTAACTTATTACATTTCAGCTATAAATGGATGTTGATGCCTTTAATTTTGAGAGATATTACCCCATTTGAGTAACACTAATGAAAATAGGCATGTCCATGATTATGACAATCTCTGCTGATTTCTCTCGCTCCTTTCTCTGTGTCTATGGGTGTTAGACGATATGTGCTGACAAACAAAATGTTTTCCATTGTCGAAATGCTTGAGGAGGCAGAATCTATTTACCTTCGTCTTAAAAGGTCTAGCTATTTTGTGCTATAAAAAGCAAACCCCAGCAATGCAAACACTCTTAGTCATCAGTAATGAACTATAATTATCAGTGGTTTTAAAAGGGAACACTAACTTCACACTTTAATTTGAAGTTAAATGTAGTTTCACATTGATACCTGCAACTAGGATAAATTTGTTGTTATTTTTAAAGTATTTTATGTTGGAGAAATGTTGTGACAAGAGCCTCCTCTTTTAGAGGAATTCTTCTTTAGACAACATCAGTGTTATTATTGTTAGGAGTACTGTATACAATGTATGGCACTCAGGAAATCGAAAGAAAACTACAGTCACATAGATAACTACTATAAGGCTACTATAATTTCTGACAAATCCACAAATAATAGTTGTATGTATTTTGTATTTTGAATTATGCTTTAATTGTGTTTTAGAGTTAAAGAAAATTCAACTATAATTAAGTGATATGGATAATTGATTTTTTTTCCCCTAAAGTGTATCAACTAAATGATGAAATTAATCTACTTTCCTAATAACAATAACTCAAAAAAAAAAAAAGATAAAAATATAAAGAAATAAAATAAAATAATAATAAAACATTCTGAGCAATATTAAATAAATTGCAACATTTTTATCTAGCCCAATTCCATCTACCGTATTAGATTACAGGCAGTAACAGTCTCAAAAGGCTGTATAGTTTCCTCCTACATTAAAAGTGCTGAACTTTGATGACTTTGATGTATTTATGAAAGATGTGTGGTGGTAGCATGTGACAGATCCTCAAACATGCATGCTGACAGTCTGGACGATAGTATATCATCAAGCAGAACTTACCTTCAGTGCGTTCCAACCTGCAGATGACACACCGCCTGCCGTTTATTTCCTTCATCTCTGTTTAGTCTGAGTGCTCCACTTGTCCTACACCCCATAGCTGTAATTCTTCACTGGTGGGTTTCTTGACATGGGATGATATCACTTTGACAGCTACAGTAAAGACTTCCCTAAAATGTCTAGAAACACACACCTCAATGTCTCAGATAAATCCTCATTAAACATTTAACTGTACAGACAAGATATTTATACATTGTTATCTGGAAATACAGTCATTCCATGCATAATAAGACCTACCAACATCCTAATGCAAACCCACGCACAGGAAGATCGCAATATGTAATCTCCCCTCGGCGGAACACATCCACCCCTTCTTCAGTATGACATAAAATACTTTGCTCTCATTGAGAAAAAGCTGGCAATGAGATGTGGTTTTGTAAGTGGGAATCACTCCTTTTGAACTTCCTTTTGGGATTTAGAGGGGGGAAAAATACTGTAAGTGAAACAATGTGTTTGAAACCAAGTCACTGACAAAGAGCTGTGCTCTGATGTTGTGTAACATTGCTGAGTTTCATCTATTTGGGGGCATGTTCAGGAGGCATGTGTAATAGCTTTAAAGCTAAAGTTAGACCTTTGAATTTCTACTACAATAAAATTCATTGTAGTAATACAGTAGGATGAATGAAAATCCCTTCGCTTGAGCCCTACCAGATATCCTGCATCTTTTAACTCTGTAAAGCTTGACGTATGAAATAATAGTCTGTGTTTATTTATTTTATTTTTTGTAATGGTTCATTGAACCTTTAGACAGAATTACTTTTTTTGGGCCCTATCATTCAACCGACAAGTTTGTATTGCTAGTTTTGCTAGTTTCAGCCTGCCGCAGTTATCATGTTCACGTCCACCTCCATGTTGTTTAAATATGTGTTTAAATATGTGTTAGGACGCATTGTTGGCGCGTTGCTATTTTGAGGCAACTAAAAACAATTGCGCCATTAACCAACTAAGACCTAGTCTAAAGTAAATGGTGCAGAATTTTTTTTATTTATTTACTTAAAGGGCGTGTTAGTAATATGTATCTATATGCATATCTGTATATTACACACACACACATGCCAAATATTACAAATGAAAGGATTACAGTGTAAAAAGATCATTATTGTCAGAGAGCTTTGTTGGAATCTGGCTTGTCCCGTAGATGGTCTGCTCGTGCACAAGCAGATCCATTTCCTCTCTGGAGAAGCTTCCCTTTCTAGTTTCTTGTACTTGTCTAAACAATGTCTTATATATGGTATTGTGAGCACTTCCTATGTCGATTTGCATCTTTAGGATGAATCACTTACTGTATTCCCCAATTGTCACTTTGGATAAATGAAATAAATATAAAATTAATCATTGTAAATTAAAATATCTAAATATCAACACTGCAAAAAATAAATAAATAAATACATAAATAAAATAAAAATTAAATAATAATAATAATAATAATGATGATTTTCTTGATTTCTATTTTTGTTTCTAGACAAAATATCTAAAAATGCTTAAATCAAGAAGGACTAGACTAGTAAAAAAATATTGTCTTGTTTCAGAAAAAAAGTTGTAAAATTAAGTGGGTTTTTGCTTGAAACAAGCAAAATAATCTGCCAATGGGGTAAGCAAAATAATCTAGCTTTCTGCTTGAAATAAGATTATTTTGCTTACCCCATTGGCAGATTATTTTGCTTGTTTTAAGTGAAAATTCACTTAATTTTGGCTTGTTTTTCTGAAAACAACACAAAAAGTTTTACTTGTCTAGAAAATCCTTGATTTAAGAATTTTTTTTATATTTGGGCTGGAAAAAAGACTAAAAATCTAAGTAAGAAAAGCATTTTTTGCAGTGACATCTATATTATCAACAGCTACCAGTAATATGTAATATTCAAATGTTTATTTATGTATGTATTGTTTGTATGTGGGGAGCATTGTTTGAGATGTATAAACAAATAATGTATAATATTCACATTTTAACATAAAAAAGTAAAAAAAAAATATGGATAATCAAGTTAAAGGCACAATATGTAAGATTTTTTTGATTAACATATTCAAAAACCACTAGAATAGTGTTATATATTTTGTTGATTAGGGTTATATATTATAGTGTTATATATTTTGTTGACTTACATTACTCCTAAATGTTCTCAAGAATGTTTAAATCCCGATAAATAAGAATTTAAGTAGTGTAACGGCCTGACATTCCGTCGCCTGACACTTTATTTTGTTGTGTTGTGTTAGACAGGTGACGAACACACAGAGTAGCATTATAAAACACTCAAATGAATAGTATGGCAAAACACTGTTTTACCCCACATACGCATGACTGGAAGGAGCGGAAGCGGTGTACTGTAGCATAATAAAAGCTCCGCTGCTTTTAAACCATGTGTAATCGTCTCTTATTAGCAGTTGCTCCAGTGGCCTTGTTTTGCTTCCCACCCTGCTTCATACTACAGTGATGTTAATAAAACTGTAGTATATTAGGTCATCCATAAACATGATTTCTTGCCGAGTCCTGTCCGATTGCATCGGTTATGGGGATGAAGACGACAGCTCCCATGATTCCACATTCAAACATGGCATCATCAGACTATGCCTTTGTTTCATGTTTGTTTTGAATATGCGCTCTCTAGTGGTGAACATTACATATTGTGTTTTTAACCTAAGTTGCATCAGTACAGTAAGTGCTTATCTTAAAATAGTATTACTATCAACATTGTTATTAACAAAATACAAATTATTATTATGTTTACTTTATAAAAATGATTAATGGAAAAAGCTAATGTATAGGCTTTGTTAATGCATATATCAAAAACAATACAATAGGCTTTATAATGTTAAAGTCTGGATCTTGCTCTACAAATTGCTTTTTATACAAATAAAGCCAGCATTATACAATGTCACGTAGAGGACAGACCTATTTCTGCGACTTACAGAATGGGATATCTGGGCCATGTCTCTGCCTTGAATCAGGTGCTCTACCTCTGAAACTTCCTTAAATCCAGCTGTCTGATATACTGGAGTAACAGACTTCCCTAAATATCATCTCCACTTTCTGGCAGGCCACTCAGTTCTGGTCGGCAATGAAATAAGGATCAATACGCTGCAGTGTTCCTTAGTGCTGCCAGCAATCCTGACGCTCCGATCGTGGCTGAATGAGGGAGGTGAGACTGATTCCGTCCACTCGCTTTTCACTTGTCACACACTGTTAGACAGTGGAGCCCTGAATGACTGCTGGGCTTCCAACATGTTTAGCTTCACTGTCACCTGACCACATCTTCACAGCCTGGTGGCACCATTCTTGGCGAGTGATCCATGCCGCTCAAGGTAGTCTTCTTTGCCATGGGGAAAACATGTCTATATACTTTCACTGACGCTGTAAATGCTTTGTGACTTTTGAATTTTCAACTAGCTGGATAAAATCCAGGCCTGCTAAAAAATTCTGAAATATTCCATAAATATGTTAAGTATACTAAGTATACATTTAAAAATATATAAATATGTAAGTAAAAATCTAAAAAGTCTACTTCTATAAAAGTTAAAAAGTCTCCAAATATGTAGTTGTTCCTACTAACCGTCAGAATAATCTAGGTTAAATTAGTCATCCAGTCAAAGAAATTTTGAAGTGCCTCCTTTCACAGAAAATGATACATGAAATGACTAAGATTTCCAGGCCTTACTTTGTTCTTTTTGTCTTTAAAAAGTGTCATTTTTTATTCTAGGAAATATTCTTAATTGCACAACAAATAACTATATTTTTCAGTCTACTATAAGTGGTTAAAGGAAACAAAGCAACAGCACTAAAGTTTGTTTCCAGTCAACAGAATCAGCCACTATGGTTTAAAGCAGCTATAAATGATTAAATGTATGCAAAGAAAATGAGCAATCCTAATTATGTACAGTATGCTAAAAAATGTAAGAAAGAAGACCAATTATGATGCAGCATCCAAACAATTTACGGTTGTTGTTTGTCAGATTGTTCAAACATGATTCCAGCTATTAGCCGTGTAACACTATTGGATCACCGGAGTTGTCATTAATGTCATACTGTACGACAGTCAAGGCTCATTAAAAACTGACATACACAAGAAAACTTGAGTTTTACGTCATAAATCTGTGACAAGTTTGGTGATAGTGAGATGTATTTACATGCAGAATCACCCAAAATCACCTTAGACCCCAGATGGATAAATGATGGCTATCAAAAGCAGCCTGTCATTAATTTGGATCATGGCTTGTCTGTATAGTCCATCTGGCTTTCTTTAACATTTTTTTTTTCTCTCTCTGGTGGATTGGTGCTGTTGCATTAATTGTGTCATCAGGTTCTTTGCACCTATTGGTTTTTGATTTGACGTTGTCAAAAGACACAATGCAGTATTGTGTCAGTGTCAGAATTTCATGTTTTTTTTTTTTTTTTTTAGGATTTTCAAATTTTGTCTAAGACAAGCAAATCATAGCCAACATTGAAGTGTGCACCTGGTAAAAGACTGAATTGCAAGATTTAGATTTTGAATCTGCAAAATAAATTCTTGTGTACTTTTGGATAAATTTCACAAACAGTAAAAAAAAAAAAAAAAAGGCAAGTAACACTTTGTAATTAAATGTGAAATTTTTAAGTAAAATGTAAAAAATGTAAATAGTATTTTATTGCAAAATGCATTATTAACAAAATTAACAAAATGCAGTTGTTCATAGATAATACTACCGACTGCAGTCAAATAGCATTGGAATGAATTTCCGTAATGTGACAGTGGGCCATTTTTATTGATCATATTAAAACATATTAGTCTATTGTATTGTTGCAAATATAATTTTCCTGACCACATGACTTTTGTTACATCATCAGAAAAGCTGTTTCAGAGATTAAACAGCAAAATAATGTCTTTGGAGAATGTGACTTATTTAAGTGATCCAGGATAAACAGTTCACCCAACACACAAATTCATTTTGTATTAACTAGTTATTGGTGAACTATTTCTTTAAGAAACCAACTGACTTTAGTTTTTAATATATACATATTTAGATATATATTTATCACATTTGTTTATATTTCCAATATTTTTAGTAGGTTTTACTTAACAGACCATTGTGCTTAAAATGTCTTTTCTATCATCATCATCGTCATCATTGTGATCATCATAGAGTGCAATATCTTGAGGTTTTTCTGCTCAGCACCGTAACACTGACCTCTTTTGCCCACAGGCCTAAAGAAATCAGCAGATGTTATCTATGTACTACGTCACAGTTTTAACTGACTGCACACAGTTTGATGGATTTGTGGAAAGTTATCTGTTGGAGATTATGGAACTAAAAAAACCCTCATGTAACCCCAAACAGAGCAATAACAACTGGAATGAAAACAAATTGCATTTGTGAAAAGTGCATGTTTATAGTTCTAACTGCTAGTATTATTTTATCACATTAATCATTGAGACTATAAAAGAGTAAACTCAATCTCAACAGAACATGAGGCTTAATCATCTTATTTCCAATATAATGACCATTTCTGCAAGGCAAATGTTTTACATTTATTCTGCAGTTTACTTTCACATTCTGAAATATGTTTTGCTTATTATATAAAATAATAACCTTTTGATAAACTGGTCATTCCTACATCCAGACAATCATTTGAAAAATTGATAGATTAATGTTTATAGTTCCAGCTATATATATATTCGTCTATTAAAGAGCTATTTTTTTTATACTGCACACTGCACCATTTATGAAAAGGTAATAGGCTACACCTAAGTCTAAACACTATTTAATGATTCATTGTTTCATTTACCATAAAAAAAAAATAAAACTAGTACTTCATAATTGTATATTACCCCCTGTCATTCCTGTTTTACTGCTTGCCATTAAAAGTCCCGCACATCAAAAATAGAAAAAGTATGGTGTAACTGTGCTGTAAATGTATGAAATCATTTATCCTGGCAAAAGTTAATTTACTCGCACCTCAGGATGGCCTGACTCCACAAGGGGCGTAATACATCACGTTGGTGCGCTACAATTTTAAAGTATTGAGGTGAGCTCAGAATGATTTCAGAGTGTCTTTCTCAGAATTAATTTTCATAGAAGAAGTTCTATCTATCATCTTTCATACGTTGTATTAAAAAAAAAAAAAAAAGGACAGGCTATGTAAAAACTTTAACCTTTTTAGATGAGAGCCCACATTCTGACTGCTTGCTTCATCATGAAAAAGTTATGCAAAACATCCGCAAAATATATCTTCTTTCCCCTCAATCATCCAGTTAGAGGGATCACAAAGTCACGGCCATGTCAGAATGCATCGCTTTAAAGTATTGTTTTCTTTTCCTCTTCCCAAACTGTGGAACATCAAAATGCATCAAACATCATCCCACTGGTTTTATTTTTAAATGAATCATTTCTTTGACTCAGCTGTGCACTTCCCCACACATCTGCCTTCACAAGTTTTTTTTCTCTATTATAGCTGTTTTTCCAGACGTGGAAGTTGCCCCTGACTCTTAACCAGAAGGATGCTTTGCATAGTCACATTAGCATATATTCTAAGCTGATAATCTAATGTTAAATCTATTAATATGTTTTTAAAAAGCATGTCACTTTGCAATGTCGCAATGACCATTATTTGTCAGTGCCTCACTCCTCAAAGTTTAATGAGTGTGTAGATGACACAAAGTTGTGATAATAGCTACATTAAAAACAGATGGGAGCTATTTGAATGAGTTCCTATGGTTCCTATGGAGACTGGAACAAAAGAGCATCCAATCACAAGTAAGAATTCGTAATGGCGGCGCTCATCATTTACTCAGGAAAAAGGTCTATATGCAGGCCATACATCAGATCACAGTTTAGAAGAGTTTTTTTTTTGTTTTTTTTCCTGTTTGCTAACAATCACATGTTTATCCTGAGAATAAATCTCAATGGATGCACTTGAGTTTTCCTTACTCAGATAATAAAATAGCAGTACTTCTGAATACCTTTCCCACCGTACAACAAACAAGTGTCATACAGTTGTTTGTTTTAGTGGTTAGCTATTTTGCAGGATTCCTGCCACAGAAACTCAAATGGTAAAGATAATTTTTACCAAAACATAGGTCATGGGTTTAAATCCCAAGAAATGCATGGTCAAATGGAATAATACATTTAATAACAGTTGTAGTAATTTTAGCATAGAGACATTTGCACTGATTTATTTGACAGACACTTTTATCTAAAGCGACTTACATACTAAGACTACCTAAGTGATTTTAAAATGTAAGACAGTACCCTACGGTGGCCGAGAAGTGCAAAACAATCACAATTCTGAAACAAAATAACAAATTACAAACACAAACACAAATCTAAAAAACAAAATAATAATTCACAAAACACAACAGCAATTACAAAAACATTATAACAAGTCAGAAAACACAATGACAAATTCGAAAACAAAGTAACAAGTCAGAAAACACAACGACAAATCAGACAAACCGGAAGAGGTAGGTATAGTTTGGGTCAGCGCCATTGGTTTGAGAATAAACTACTTACCCCTGACGGGACGAGACATCTGTCAATCAAGGTATACAAGAAAGAACAGCAGAGTAGTGGCAGAAAGTTTGTAAATGGCCTTAAAGTAGCTCAGTTTAAAGGTTTTGAAAAATTGCCTTTACTGTGGAATAATAATATGCATGTACATGTACAACACTGTACTCCGTATTATATGACCCTTGAATCAGAATACAAAAAACTAATTAACACCAATACAAGGGTGTTTCTAAGAGGCCATTTACACAGAACATATCTTTGAGTCTAAAAACATGAGACACAGAGCTCAGAAAAAAAAAAAAAAAAAAAAAACGCAGTGTAGAACGCAAGGGTCTTGAGATGTGCTTTTGAGATGTGATGTCAGGGGCCAGTACATTTTAAATACATTTAGTAGTGCAAGCGATTTTTAGTGGTGGAAATCCATTTATTCGTAGAGAGCGCAGATCATGGTTGCTTAGCAACGACAAACGCTACGGGAGTGGAAGCTACAGAGCGCTTTGGAAAGAAGGAGAAAGCGGCGTGCATTGCATTTACCACGCATTTTTAGGCGCGACATGTGAACAGCCCCCAAAACAGTTGTCATGCCAACTTGCTACTGTAAAACAGAAGCTTGCAACGCTTGCCCTCCGAGTTCTTCTGATTGGTCCACTGCTAGGGACTGACATTGATGAGCGGCGCTGCGTGTAAAAGTTGAAATTCTTAGAACTTGACATGGCGTCTTAAAATAGTTATATCCAATAGTAGTAAGACACAGTTCAAAAGCAGGGAACGGCTATATTTAAAATGCAATTTGATTCTCTGCCAGTAGGAGCCACTTTTAGAATGGTTTCCCTCCTAACATCTGTACACAAAAAATTTCCATCACTCCCATAGACGCTGTATTAGAAACACCCTTGTATTAGCATTAACTAGGTTTTTGTATTCTGATTCAAGGGTAACATAATACAGAGTACAGTGTTGTAAATGTACATGCATATTTTTATTCCACGGTAAAGGCAATTCATTCAATACATTAAAATTAGCTACTTTAAGGCCATCTCTGAACTTTTTGCCACTACTCTGATGTTCTTTCTTGTATACCTTGATTGACAGATATCTTGTCCAGTTAGGCGTAAGTAGTCAAACCACTGGCGCTGTCTCAAACTATACCTACCTCTTCCGCTTTGTCTGATTTGTCGTTGTGTTTTCTGACTTGTTATTTTGTTTTCGAATTTGTCATTGTGTTTTCTGACTTGTTATAATGTTATAGTGTTTTGTGAATTATTATTTAGTTTTTTTAGATTTGCGTTCGTGTTTGTAATTTGTTATTTTGTTTTCAGAATTGTGATTTGTTTTGCACTTCTCGGCTACCGTAGTACCCAGATTTGAAGACTATAATAAGATTTCAATTCTACTGTTAATTAAATGTTGGTAGGCTACTATGAGATGGATAGCCTAATTGTTATATAATTTTGATGGGTTACCAGTTATTTTTATTGTATATCAAAAAGTGTACATGTTTTAATGCAATTGTTGGTGCATTTTACCAGTATTTACCGTACAAAAACTAAAAAAGGAAAAGTATGCAATATGAAAATAATTTTTCCAAAAGGTACATCTTGTTGTCTAGTTTAGTTTAGTTTTGTTTAGTAAATGTTACTTTTATAGCACTTTTTACAATAATCAGTCAGTAAGTAAAGTAAATAAATGCATGTGAGATTTACATTAGATTATATAATGCTTTATGTGAATAATAGTAATAATAATATTAATAACAGTAAATTATGCATGATTACAAGCAACTAACTCTAAACCAAACACCCTGCGGTATATACATGGTGTTAATGAATGTATAATTAATATTACTTAGTGCTTGTTTGCGTAATTACACTGTAACATCTTAAAATAAAATAAAATCACTGAATGTATGCATCAAGTTGAAGTTTTTAAATTAAGTGTTTCTACACTGCATAAAACAAATTGCGGTCAGAACATACCTAATTATAGTGTGAATCTTTTTTTTTATTATTTATATTGCTTCATTTTGTTCATGGTTTTTGAGGATGAGGTCATGTCACACAACCTGTCTATGATTACGTTTGCCAAACTTGACTAGCTTCAACCATGTGATTTTTGGCCAAAATACCAAATAGAGTTTGTTTGGATGTACTGTCCTTTTCTCAAAAGACATGTGAAGTGTTTTCTCCTCCTTTTTTAGAAGCCTATTTATTTTTCTATCCTAACTACGCAGCTAGTTGCATTTTATTATTTGCATCAAACATTGCTTTTCCCAGCGTGACCCTATTAGAACAGACCCACGACCCCATTCTGGGTCATGACCCACCAGTTGAGAAGCACTGTTCAAAATGGCAGCACTTAGTACATGAATAAAAACAAAAACAAAATAAACAAATAGTAAATCAGCTCCGATTGGCAAAACATGGAATTGGGAATTAGTTTAGAAAGCAGTGTACTTGTTCCTGGGTCAGATCTGCAGTAGAATAGCAATAGCTCATGCCAGTCATCATTGTTTAAATGTCATGGCTGTCCTTTGAAGATGCATGCAAATGGTGGAGGGATACGTTGGAGGAAAGAGCATGCCGCAGTGTACTGCTTCACTGTGTACTATGCAATTATGCTGACAAACTACTTGCCGTAGAGTCACCAAATGTTAAGAGGAGATAAATGAAATCAGCCAAGTGAGGGAGGTAAATAAACAATCTGATCCGTAACGTTAAAAATCCATCATAATTTTCTCTAATGACCAGCCCTCTTGCTTGTTTGTACGCCACCCCTCGGCCTCTCCCCTCTCTGCCAGCGTCTCATGAATTGTCTTTTGTTTGATACTCAGCTAAGACTGTAGATGATGTATTACATTCAGTGTCAAGGGGGAAAGTGCCTCTCCAGCCACATCAAACTGACGGAGCGCTGAAACACAAATGATGCAACAAACAGAAATAGTGAGTTGCTTGGTAGATCAATTAGAGTGAATGGTGAGAGTGTAGCGGGGTGCGGTGGCTGCTGCATCAGCCTAAGCCGTTTACTAGCTCGCAGCTGTCTGGAAAATGTCTAAAAATGATGACGGTTTTCATTTTGTGCTGAAAGAGAACAGCAGGAAATGAAAAAAAAAAAAAGGCTGTTAAAATCTGAAATGAAAGAGGCTTTTTTTGTTCCACAATCAAGATCTGCTCTAACATCATATTTTGAAATATGCTTTTACATTGTTTTGATGCCAATCAAAGAGACATTTGACGTTAACACTGATCTGGTTACAACAAAACATTTTAAAGCTGCAGGTTGAAACTGAAGTGCAAGGTTCACATGGAAAATATGTTATGACTGCCATTTATGCAATAACTCTTGTCATGGTGATTTTTAGTACATGTATGAAGTCCATACAGGTTTTTGGGGTCATGAAGTATCAACTCAATGTACTTTTTTTTTTTGTAAGAAATTACAAAAGCTATTTATTTTATTATTATTATTATTTTTTACTTCTATAAACTTCTATATTTGAACTAAAATAAAAAATAAATAAATCCCGCCGATCTATATGTAGTGAAGTTGTATTAAAAAAAATCGATTTGGCTCCAAAATCTGAACAGGCACCCCATCACTTGCAATGGATATGGCGCTTCTGGCCATAAACATGTTCTCATGAGGCAGAACTGATTTACAATTACTGAAATTCAATTTCTTCTGTAAGTTGCCAGGAATTCTTTAAGGGTCAAGATTATTGACTTCTTTTCAAAGGCGGTGGCAGTTTGAGGGCAGGCACATTAAATTTGCCTTTATCTTATTGTCAGTGAGTGTGCTTATCAAAGCAAATATGAAAGGTCTACAACATTTTGAACTATTCAAAGAAATAGAAATCACATGGATGTCTATTTACTTTAGCAAAACAACAGGTTCAAAAAGATGTGGCTTTTCTCCCTGTTCATTATAATCAACTAATTATACATTAGCATAATGCAAAGTGCCAAACTGAAATATCATTCATTATAGAACACTAAATTTGAGTATACCAATAAATATTGCAATTACACACATTACATTTATTACAGTAAGCTTCTCTCATAAGACTACATTGTACTAATTATGATTACCTTAAAAATTATGCATTGCTTTTGCCTGCGAGACTACATAGCAATCTTAAAACTTCCTCTCATGAGCCTCATTGTGAACTAGATTTCTATATGAGACAACTGGCCTGATTTCAGCATGGTCTTGTGATACCAAGAATTCCCTTCTGGGTAAACTCACATTCACACATAAGGCCCAGTAATGGGATTTTACTCAACAGATCAATAATTGTTTTAGCATATTAGCACCACTTACATTCAGTTCATGCTTTTTGGATTAAACATGATTCACTGCTGTAAACTTGCTTTCTAAAAAAATCTATAATTTTAGCACCTAGTGGCACTAGACGGAACTGCAAACTTCCTGTTTTCCAACAGATTTCCTGAACAGTCTGTCTACCATTAAAATTGTGCAATAAACTTTAAATTCCATAAACATCAACATCAAAAGCTTTATAATTAACTATGTCATTCAGAATGGTTGGATGCAGTACCTTTGTCTTTGATTTCCAAGTACTTTCATGTTTTTTTTTTTTTTGTTTTTTTGAATGTCTATGGAGAAAATTAATGGGAAAAAAATAATTCCAGAACCAAGGTTGCTAAAACAGCGGGTGCTTATTGTGGAGCTTTATTACTTTTCATGAGGCCCTATTTGAAAACAGGTAAGACATCAGTCAGTTCCCTGATCTGAGAGCTGTCGTCCTAAACTGTCAAAAGCTTACAGAACATCCATTGTTGGCTTTTTAAAGCTTGTTATGAATACTGAGAGGATGAATTATCATTAGTGCAAAAATGAATGTGTCACAAACATTATGAACCATTTCCAGACCCTTCAAACTCGCTCTTTATCTCCAGCCCACAGAGACCCTCACAGCCTGTCAGCAATCTTCATTTGGATCCCCCAAGATGCCTTGCACTGGGAATACTTTGACGAATACAGTTTGCATAATTACCCTGCGATTTTGAATATTCAAGTGCTCAGGGGTCCCTGTTTGTCTCTGGCTCATTAGAATTTAGAGGGCAGGCAAAAATAAAATATCTGAGTGCACATACAAGAGCCTGCTCTGGCAAAGATGACACATGGCATCTGCTGAGAGCCTAGGAAACTTGTCCGGGTTCTGTTCTTGCTGATCTTTGCAGCTTTACGACCTGGGCCGAGTGAAAAAAAACAAAAATCCAGAGCGTGCGTACTTGGCAAACATCACGCACATCTTGTGATACCCCTCGTTTGCGTACACAATTAGTTTGAAAGAGACGTATCTGGAGCAGTAGGGAGCCTCTGTGTACAAGGTGAATCTGCTTTGCAAATGTTGCACTGAGGGAGATTAAAAAAAAAGCAATGTGTGCCAAACAATTCCACTCTTCTTCCACATGCTGCTCATGTCTCTCATTATATTTCCATTGAGGGCCACCTAAATGCATTCAGATGTTCTGTTTAGTAAAATGCAATCCTCAGCACAATAACAGGTGAGAAATGGTAAATAGACTCTCTCAATAGAACCATTTGTTATGAAGAAAACTGAAAATGTACGTACATTGCAAAGCGTGTAAAATAGGAGGTGGATTAATGCAAAGGTACAAGTCAATATGTGGGTAACAACAGAAACTGGTGCAAGGGATATGAGCATTCAATTTAAAGTTAATACCTAAAATCTTTTTTATTTGTTTAAGAACCCACCAAAAAAATAGGGGGATTGTACAATTTCCAGTAAGAATTCATTCTAATATGTTGGTATTTGATTCTCTACTTTATTGTTTTTTTTTTTTGTTTGTTTGTTTGTTTTTTACTATTATTAGATGAAAATGGTTGTGCTGCTTAATGAAGTGTGTAAAGTGTGGAATTATTTGTTTTGGATGAACAGAACATTTGAAAAACAGTTTTTGTTTGAAAAATATTTTACATGTCTTCACTGACATTTCTGATCAATTTAAACCCCTATTCTTAATTCCAGTTAAAAATCAATGCTGAATGAAAATACCAGTTTCTTAAATATTAATAGGTAGGCAATCACAGCGTGCCGATATACAGCCATATCACATGGCTACGAGTGTGATATTGTGTTTTTACAACAGTTTGACAACACAAATGTGTAAATACATAAGAAACTACTTCCTTCCACCAAGTCTAAATTCAAAAGGTCACTTTAGAACTAGTAATGAAGGAGAGTTGCCTTAATGAAAGCTTGTTGTATTACTGTATTAAAATCTCACTGTATTTTGTACAGTATTATGAGAGAGAAATGGAGTGAGCTGCATCTGATACAGCATTCGTTCCTCAGATCAATTTCATATTCAAATAAAACATTAGTTTTAATATATCCACTGAGGAACCCTTTGCACTAACAATATCTTTGTCAAACTATCCTTTCATCTGTTAAAGGTGATTTTCGATGACAGCGCTGCTCAGTGCATTTGATGGCTGCGTCTCACAATGTGTTGTTTATAACTTCCTTGTTTACAACCCTGTTCCAGTCTCTTTCAGTATAAATATTTTTAATGTTGACTCTAATGCTGCTGACATCTAATGATGGATAATAATAATAATATTAATACTATTTAATTAACAGCAACAGCCATCATAAAAGTTGGTAGACAATTCAATCAAAAGTACAAAAGCAGCACTCTGTTACACAGCATTAATTTAAATATAAAATATAACATGATGCGACTTTGCCCTCAGCCAAAACTATTAGCTCTGGAACAAATAATAGATTAATGAGACCAAAGACTGCCAGTTAGAGTTTCCCAAAACAAATTATATTGCATGTTTAAGCACTATAGAGACATCAGTGCCAGCAGCAAATTCCTGAAAAACTGGCCGAGGTAAAGCTGCTCTCAGTGTGTTCATGAGTGCTGCGGCCGCTGATACCCTGGAGTTTATATCTCCCAAAACATTGAAGCAATTTTCAAATAGACATCTTTATTAACAAATCGCATATTTAAAGTATAAATAAGTACATTTTTATCTAAAAACTCTTAAAACTACATTTCGCAACACAAAAACATATTAACACACACACACACACACACACACACAGTTTATTGAGTCAAAAGTCATAGTTAATAGTTAATATTCTGACCACACCACTGCACAACCGATCAGAGAACAGAAGATACTTCCACATTCATTCCCACACAATCAGGCAAGTACTCCAGTCCCTCCTGAATTTGGTATGGTTTTACTGCAGTAACTGTATAATAATATCAAGATTCAAAACTAAATACATTAATAGACTGAGGAAAACTACTTTATTTTTAATGTACTGTTTATAAATGACTACCATTTTTTATTAAAATAATGTAAACTATAGAAATGGAAATTAAAAGGAACCATGGCAATAAGGAGACATCCAACTGCATCATTCATTACTAACATTAATTGTATTTTGTGTAATTTTATTAATGACATTGACTGAGTGCTGAGTGTAGGAAAATATGCACACTTAGAGCAATGTTTTGGGTTTAATACAAGTTATTTGGACACCATTTGTAACATGCTGTCAATTACCATGAAAAAAAAAAGCTCTTGTCCATGGAGAAACGTACACACACAAACTATTAGTTTGTTGTTCATTTGTATTTTATAAATTGTACATTGTTAAAACATCAGTAGTAGGGTATGAACAACATGAATATTTTAGGGACACTTTGTATTAATGTAACTAATGTTTATTAAGAGAAGTTATTGCCTTTCATTTAATATTTTCTATGACCTAATCTAAAATTAGGTTGTCTTTACTACTGATTTAAATACTGCACATCAGTTAGGTATGGTTAACAAGTTAAACAAGGATAATAAATCATTATCTAACTCTTTATTTTTGAGCTAATTAAACTATAATATTCCATTAACTACTTGACAAAGTAGAACTCATTTTCTACATAGCATATTGATGCACTAATGTTAAGACACAGTATATCAACTATTTATACAGCTTCTAAGCTATACAATAGTTTGCAAATTATTTATAAGTGCTTTGCTACAGTATACTGATTATAACGTTTTGTATAATTTTGGCCTTGGTTATTTCTCACTAGAAAAATCACCAAAGTTTAGTATGGAAGCCATTATATGTTCAGTAGTATAGAAGTTCATATTGTATTAAAAACGTCTTAACACCCAGTGTTAAGGTTTGTCTCAGTGTATGACAGTGTTTTAGAAAGGTTATTCTGCTACACTGTGCTTCTGTTGTGTCAGCATAAGCAACCGCTTGTGACAGAGAGGATATGCCAACCCTCCGATGGCACGATTGACTCATCACTTTAGTTTCTTCTTGATTACACTAATGATGTATTTGCATTGCTTTAGCTGTATTAGTATCACTTTCATTTTCATATCAAACAATGGCATGACATAATATGTAATGCTTTGCAACAAGAAGCCATTCGCACAATGTCTCCAATTCAGAGAGGAATGGATCAGTGATGGTCACATGATTGCATGTGTGGGGGGAAAAAAACACACTCATGCCCACTGCCACACATAAAGACGTTCTTTGGCATGCTGTGCGAGCTATTCACACTCGCAAGATACTCCAGAGGAAGCACAGCCTCAATCCAGTGCCATTCATCATTATTCCCTGTGCCCCTTCTAAAAATCCACCATGTAAACGTCACATCCAGACATCAACACCTGTGATAAAGCCACTTCTATGCATCATTTATGCTTTCCACTAATGCATCACAATTTTTTCTTTGAACAATTCTTATCTGTCTGTATGCACACACACAAAAACCAAAAACTCATATTTAGAACGAAAATGAAAAAAAATCTGTCATTAAGTACTCACCCTCATGATGTTCCAAAACCGTAAGACCTTCGTTCATCTTTGAAACACAAATTAAGATATTTTTGATGAAAGTAAAGAGTTTTCTGACCCTGCATAGACCGCAATGTAATTACCACATTCAAGGCCCAGAACAGTAGAAGGGGCATCGACAAAATAGTCCATGTGACATCAATGGTTGAACCTTAATTTTATGAAGCTATGAGAACACGTTTTTTGTGTGTAAAGAAAACAAAAATAACAAATTATTCAACAATGTATTCTCTTCCTTGTCAGTCTTTGACCACTTGTTCAAGACAGTATCACGTGTGTTCTGCCATAGCACCCGGATCTGCTATGCCTTATTTGCAAGCAAAGGAATGCACACACATGCATCGTGGTACTCCTGTGAAGGCACGTCAAAGACTGACACAGAAGAGAAGAATTTGTTAAATAAAGTCTTATTTTTGTTTCTTTGCACGCAAAAAGTATTCTCGTAGCTTCATAAAATTATAGTTGAACCACTGATGTCACATGGACAATTTTAATGATGTCTCTTACTACCTTTCTATGCCTTGAACATGGTAGTTGCATTGCATTGTCTATGGAGGGTCAGAAAGCTCTCAGATTTCATCAAAAATATCTTAATTTGTCTTCTGAAGATGAACAAAGGACTGATGGGTTTGGAACAACACGAGGGTGAGTAATTAATAACAGCATTTTGTTTTTTGGGGTATCCCTTTAAATTACCCCAAAAGGTGCATCTGTGGTAACACTTTACAGTGTGATTACATTTGGTAACTGAAATTGAGTTTAATAAAAATGTCCATATATTTTGATTGCACAGTTTTATCATACTTTATGTAACTTAATGTAATGCTTACATTAATGAATCAGGTAAGAAACAGGCAAGATTTCTATAATAGTTCTAATAAACAATGTGTTTTTGAAAACATGGTTATTTAAATAAAATCATACCTGTTTCTTACCATTTATTTACCAACTATATAAACTGATATGACTGATAAATATGTGGAACATTGAGATTATGCTATTATGTTAAAACAGTATAATCCAAATGCATGCTAAGTTTATGTGCAATTCATTCATTTAGGCCTGGATAGTTTTTGAGAGAATTAACAAATTATATAAAGCATGTTATTATTGCATAATAAATGCATTATGAAGTCTATATTTAAGTAAATACATTTACAAATGTTTCAAAATCATGGGACACAATGCATCATTTGGTCAAGTTCATGAAGTTGCTCTGAAGTAATATTTAATGTAAAAACACAGAGGGCTTATTCTATTCTTGCAATACATATTTTAGTATGGCTTTTATATGAAATATTTACACAGAATTCGGCAACAATCCACCTTAACTCACCCAAGATTTGCCCTTACACTGTTCCTGAAAAATTTAGAAGTATCAATAATCATTTTGGAATCTGTTGATTCTCTGTTGACTCCTAAAGTCAAAGTCTAAATGAATCTCAAAGTGCCTTAAGATTCCCACCTTTAGTGTCCACATCATCAACAAGCTCTCAAAGCTTTCTGCTGAGCAAAAATGTAAAATGATAGCTTCAAATGCCATTAAAGGCCATTAATACAACCACACTGGATGTACCAGCCCAAGATCAGTGAGGGAGGGGGAGAAACGGAAAAAGGGCTCATTTATTTAAAAGAGTTGCCATGGGGAATGACATCCATGATTAATGTGGGGGTTGATTATGCAACCAATTGACTATAATTCACACCCAAAGAAACAGCGGCCAGTCAGCTGCCAGAAGGGCTGAGGATATTAATACAGAAATTTTACATTTACATGACACCCTTCTTAACTAAAACCAAAAACTTTGTGTGCGGTTTTGCTATTTATTAACACAAGAACTGCATTTTGCAGTTCAGAAAATGCAAAGATTCGAAAACGCCTTTCAACGTGCAATGTCCCTTTGTAAACTTTGTAAAAAAAATAAATAAATAAAATAAATAATAAAAACTTGGATTTTTGAAAATTCACCTATTAGCTGGCATCTGCCTAGTACCCCTTTTGTACCCTTTCGAGGCTTGCTATTTTTATTTTCTGTGATGGACCAAGAAGATACGACCTGCAGTCTCGAGGCTCTCACATTTATCAGATGTGAGCTTCAGGGTATCCACAGAGGAAATGCACTATAGTGAGTCTGGCTGTAAGTCAGGGGAACTAAGAATGCCATGAATGAGCATGCTTTTTTCTCTATCGTGGCTTTGAAAAAGATGATCTGATTTATTTACACCTGTCACTGAAATACGCAACGTAGGAATGTATTCGATGATAGCAGGAGTTTGGACTTTGCACTGATGGAAGTGAAAATGTGCAGTTGTGAAAAAGCAATCTCTGATGAATGAATGAATGAATGATTTCCACCTGATTTTTTTTTTCTTAATATTTAATTTACTCCTGTGATGCAAAGCTGAATTTTCAGCATCATTACTCAAGTCTCCAATGTCACATGATTCTTCAGAAATCATTTGAATATTCTGATATTGGTGCTCAAAAAACATTTCTTATAATTATCAATATTAAATGTCACTTAATTTACTTATTCATTTATTTCTGGAAACAGTGATACACCACCATTCAAAAGCCATTCACAACCATTTTTTTTTTAATTAATACTTCTGTTAAGCAATGATCCATTGAATTGATCAGAAGTAAATATGTTTATAATGTTACATGTTTGCCCTAAATAATGCTTTTACTTTAAATGTTCTATTAATCAAAATCAAAATCAAAAAAAAAAAAAAAAAAATGTTTAACTGGATGCTTTACCCTTTTTCAATAATAATAATAATAATAATAATAATAATAAACAAATGTTTCTTGTGCATGTTTGAAATGTTTCTTAATTACTAAAAGAAAATACACAGACAGATGTAACCACTGAAAATAAAAGTTGAGGTGAACTTGAAATTACTTTAAAAATCAGAATCACTCTTTAAAAAGTTATTGCAAATTCTTATTCTATTTGATGAAACATTGATTAAAGACAAAAGCTTCAGTGAATTACACGTAAGTGACAAATGAGTGACTGACAGGAATTGGACTGTAAAAAGTTCTACTGAAACATGCAACCTCAAATAGACTGCTAACCTCAGGCGATGTTCCAACAGCAGGCACTAAATGATCTAAAACAATGTCATCAAAATATTGTTGTAATGCTGTGTTATTATAAAACAGCTAAACAATTTCCTCTACAGTTTTGTACCTCAAAAACAACCATTTTCACATTGAGAATAACAGTTAATTTAAGATGATCAATGTGACGGGGAGAGGATTAATGTGACTTTAAAATAAATTTATCTTCCGTCAATCTAATACAGGCATTGGCATGAGATGTTCTTCTGAATATAAGGAGACAACTTCTTGCTTCTTTTTTACACTTCTGTTTTTTACACCACTCTATTCACAGGACGTTTTGTGGGAGTTATCGACATAAATTAAATGAGCTGTATTCATGAGATATATATCTGTGAATAATAGATAGAGTTTTGAAAGACAGCATCACCAAGAAATCAAGAGACTGCTGAACCGCTAGTAAAGCAGGCTATGTGCAGTTAACACATGCAGATGCAGCACAAAGCTGACAGTTTCTGTTCTTAACAGCAATATCAAGGTTTTGAATGGATCATTTTAAATGGAACATGAAAATGTTTAACAGTCTTGATTGTATCAATGGTTTGGTTCCAACTGTGCAATTAAATGTTTGAATGGAATACAGCATTAAATGTTTAAATAAAAAAGGAAATGAACCTTACATTCTGGTTACTATGCTGAAAGGCATTATCTAATATTCATGACCACAGAAAACGACTCAAAATGAATGCAAAATCGTTATAGATGTAGGGTGCAATTAATACCTTCAAGTCAATATAACTAATAAGAATCTTAACAATAACAACAAACATGTCTTAGCACCATCATGACCCTACTAGTTATAGAAGGGGTTCCCAACTCTGGCCTTTAAGAACCACTTTCCGCAGAGTTCAGCTAAAGAACAAGCTAATAAAGGTCTTCAAGAATAGAATGTTACATGCAGGTGAGTTTGATCAAGGTTGGAGCTAAACCTTGCAGAAAAGCTATGAACGCCTGAAGTATAGTATATCGGCACTTGATGTATGTACAAATTAATTAATTGCATGCATATACAATAAAGCAAACGAGTGCCATCTACAAACAAATTATGAGAGATTTTCTTCAAGTTCAAACAGGTGTAAGATTCTCCTCAAGCAGAGTAACCACAGGCGCTGTTAATTTATTGTTTTATCATATCAAACCTAACAAATATTATCTCACATTTGCTTTTGTTAACACTATCGGTTAGGTGCAGTGTAGGTGGTATGTTATTTTCAAACACGATATAGCTTTAACCTTTTAGCGCTTGCGAAAAATTTCATTTCCAAACTGCCACAATACATACAATAACCAATGTAAAAAAAAAACATTGCCAGATTTACATTTACAACCAATTGGAGACCATTTCTATAACACCAAAAATGACACTGAACCACTGAACCAACACTGCTCAGTGAGGACATTGAAAATGAACCCTAAATCAGTGACAGAAATAAACTTTTAATTTAATTAGGGAGTGATATTTACTCCCTTAAATTGATTTCCAGTGCATTTTTCTGTCTACTTAATAAATGTGATTTGAATAATAAGACAATAAGGCTGATACCTGTCAAATGAAATTATCAGCAAAATCCATCTTGGCACAGAAGCTGCAGATGAAGTGCATTTAGATGCAATTACGCAAACTATTTAATGCAGCTCAGAGATGCCACAAATGTATTTATACTGCAATTACAATTGCACAAATACTGGTATGAGATTAATGTTTTAAATATAAAATAGATTGAATTTAGAACAATAATATGATACTTTAAATATGTAAAGTTTACTTATCAGTAAACTAATAAGTAATCATGAAATACTGTCTCAACAGATTATTTTAAAACAGGTAATTCATTCAGATAGGAAGCAAGTGACCAGCTGATTTAGGAACCGCACACTAGTATACTACTCTTACTATTTTTTGCCATGAAAAGATAGTAAAATAGTAAGAGTTACACTATTTTGCAGTTTTGAATTTAGCAACTGTCCTTATTGAATCATTGACTCGATTTGTTTAAAACCATTCAATAATTCAGGAACAAAACACCATTGTGTAGATCGAGACAAAATCCAAATTGACAATACTGTGTCCAAAATGAAAGTTTATATTAAATTGAACATAATTAACATTTTTTAATTTATACACCATTGTATAGAGTATAAAATAGTAATCTTAAAAGGAGGACAATTCATCAAGCCTGCCCTAGTAGACAGACATGGTATTTCAAAACCAAATTGTCTGACCTAAAAATGGACAGATGGCCACCTTAAATACATCCTCACACTTTATCTTTAGGTTAGACTTTCAGCAGGAATAGCAGCCACACACTGTTAAACTTCTCACATTGCCCAGATGAAAGCGTTTCCTTTGCACGTAAATTGTTAATGCGAGGCTGATTATACAACCTCGTGAACAACGGACAAACAGTAACCAGCAGAAATTCTGGCTTTGTCACATCGATGTAGAGCAGAATGACATGCTCTGGGAGTCTGGGACACCTGGGCATCCAGCATGTCTCTGTTTCTTTGTCTTATTCATTTACATCCGACTGAATTGTGAGGATGAATTTGTATTCCATGAGTAGGTAATTCTCCTTCCATAGGGAAATCACTGGAAGAGTATACAAAACCAAATAGCAAAATTACATTCTTTACACATGTAGGCAGAAAACTAATTGGAATCTGACTGCGAAAGAGAAAAGGCGAGAATGATCGGTAAACTCATTTACAGACTAAATAATAGGCTGTCAACGTTTTAACAAAGACTGTCAAAGGTTTTGTTGCTAGAAATAGACTAATAAAACATGTTAAGGGGTACACTTCAGGTGGGACAGCTTATGAAACATTTTCATTCATAAACTATTAATGCCCTGCATTTTTCTTTCCTTTTTGCATATAACCTCATATTTATGTATGGAGTTTTTTTAGTGCAAAGAAAATGAAGAGCTTTGGTGTGCAAAGTGGTTTATATTTTATGAGATCTTTAAAGACAACATGAAACAGCATTCACAATGCATTTAATGTTTATGTGAAACACAAAACTCAGCAGAAAATAGCTCAGGAAGTGATGATGAAATAGATATGTGTGGGTATGTATATTATTCGCTAATATTATTTTAATAGCAGAAAAAGTGTTTCAAATGCAGAGGGAGTTTTTATATTTTAATGAAAGATGTTTTTTTTTTTTTCCCCCTTGCAATAAGACCAGCAATATTTTTTTTATTTCTTTTAATCTTCAGATAATTAATATCTGTACATTTTAAACAAGAAAGTTGGCTTGCAGTGTTGTTGCTTCCTCTGTTTTCTCCCTGATATAAGACTTTCTTTAACAGTAAATCTCTCTCACACACACACACACACACACACACTTGAGCCCCTACTCTGAGACACCCTTTCCAACTCACGTGAAACATCGCTGTTGTGCTACTGTCATGTCTCATGTCACATTTTAAAGAGAGACGTAAAGTATTTTTGTATCGTCCCTGATGTTCCTGTCACCAAAACTCTTTGTGTAAACCTGTCACCAACAACAGGCGGCAGTGATTTGTTTACTTCCTTCAAATCAAATTGAAAAGGATGCCAAGCCAAAACTACAAAACAGGCCGTTTTTCCACAGCTGTCCTCTACATCTCCAAAAAATGTCTGGCGCTGCTTCTGCCCCAGAGAAGACTGTATGCTTTTCTGCACCAGTCAGATTCAGACCACACAAAACACCTGCATTTTCCACTTTAACTACAAGTTCCAAGGGTTCAATATGTCCAAATTGCCAAAGAAACGGTGCATCAGGTCCGCTGGGCTTATCATTTGTGACTGTAATGAAAAAGGACTACATCTAAACATTCAATCTCGCTTTCGGCATTGTGCATGTTACTGCAGCTAAACACTTCTGCGGCAAATAGAGCAGAAACAGGTGATGAGGAAAGAGAGGAACGATGCTGTTCTCATGAACTGTGTAATACTGAAGTGCGCTTGTGTTCAGCCACGGACCAATAACTTTTCTCCCTGGCTCATTTAATGCAGCTATATCCAAAAAAAAAAAAAAAAAAGAATGTAAAAAAAATGTCAAAAGCATGGTTGTCAAGGAAACATGAGCTAGCATGAGTCACAAATTCACAATTGTGCAGGCCCCAAGTACAATCATTAATTAGTGCACTAGGAAGTCTCATTTACATGGAAACAACACACAAAAAAACAAGATTAGCAACCGCCTTAAGCTTGGCCTTTCTAAATGGAGCTTTACTGTAAACCATCCATCTTGAAACGTCAAAATGTGCTTACAGTTTTACACTTAAAACTGCAGTATAAATGCCACAGACTACCACAGAGGTATACTATTTTTCTTAAAGGCACAATACACTCAATTCATGAACATGAACACACACAAACACCTCAGTGGAACAAGAGAACATACAGCAATCTTAGTTTCTTTTTCTGCAAAGGTATGATAGATAATGAAGAAGAGGAGATCTGGGGCAAGTATAATGCTTGCTGACTGCTACTTACAAATCTAATATTTTGGTGTAAGAAAGATTTATATGCACTAAAAAAAACTGATTGATAGACTTATATTCAGAAGACTTGATCAGAGAAAACAAAAACTGAAAAACGAATTATAATTATAGCTACCAATTCTTTTAGCTGTAACATTTTATTGTTTGGGTCAAATAATTTTGAACTGAAAAAATCAGCTAAACAACAATAGTCTATATGAGAGCAAAAATTACAGTCACAAATTCAAAAGCGTACAGGTCATTAATATAGATCATATTGTAACTTTAACAAAGTTTAAATTCACTTAAAGATATCAAAACTTCAAATGGCAGATGAAAAAACAAAATGCTATACTGTCAAAATAAAGCATTGCATCATAAAGCAAAATAATGTTTTTTTCTCATACAATTGCCCCAAATCATCCCTTTTCACAGAAATGAAAGTGTGATTGTTACTAAACACAAAAGATACATTCTAAAAAATGCTGTATTTTAACTAAATCTTAACATGCAAGTGCAGAAAAGAAAAAGAAAAAAAAGCACTATTGTGAGGAAACTCCCCATAAAACGATTTGTAATTTCTGCATAAACCTTTGCACTTGTCAGCCTAGCAAGCCAAACTGTTATTTTAGACATGCAGTGCATCACACATGATGTTTCGGTTTTAGTACTTCATGTTTTAGATGAAGTACATACGAGAAGGACTGTCAAGAGCCTCTCTAAAGCACGATCCTGCTATCATCAAATGGAAACAAGCTGTTTTTTTTTCTGCTTCCATTTCTCTCACACACACAACATCAACAGCAGGCAATTCAACTAACATTTATGGTTCTCTTATCTGTTGCCAACTCAAGTCAAGTGACCCTCTGCATCTTAGATTTATCTCTCTCTTTTTTTTTTTTTTTTTTTTTTTTAACTAGAGAAGGTAAGACCAGGAACCTGAACCATACACCAGAAAGCGAGAGTGAGTGTTTAACTGCTTTGGTAGATTAAAAATCTACAAGACACTTCATTTACTAAATCGTCTGTAAGAGCATTCAGGGCCTTTTATTTGAGAAGCAACTTTAACGATCAACAAAACATGATAACACTTCTGTAAACAGAAAAAAATCTGAAAGAAAGAAAAGACAGAGCAAATTAGATTGGATTTTAATACCTTGACCTCAACAGGATTGCACAATGAAATTAATAACCAATATACAGATTTCTCATGACTGATATAAAATTGTATTTATTTTTATCTCTCATGGTACATTCTATTTTAAACAATCATTAACTTAATATTTTAAATAAAGACTGAATAAAATTAAGCCTTTTCTTTAAAAAAATTAAGCTCTCTCTTTCTGTAATATTAATTTGAACTGAAAACAAAATAAAGATTTCAAGCTAATATGATTGAGCGTAACAATATTGCACATGAAAAGTGATATGATTCTGACCAAATCTGCAGCCTTTTCATGAGGCCAGTTAAGTCTCACGGTTGTGTCGCTAGAACACAATCCTCTCCACGAGTCCAATAAATTACATCCAATTAGTACTTTATTCCCACAATGTGTTTGTACCATTCAGAATCATATCACGTTAATGCACACTTATTTGGTTGCATATTGTTAATAAGAAACCTTTTACAAGTTGCTCTGGGATATAAGAATAAGCAAACTGTTAGACGTGATACGCTAGGAGGCCTCACCTCGTGCAACGTGACAGTGAAAATGACATCACCGTCATCTGTATGCCTCTGTTGGTCAGCCCCAGCTGAATTCAGAATGTAACTCAGGTCAGAACAGAATTTTAGATTCAGAGCTCGAACTAAGAGAGCTCGCCTGTATCACTTATAGCATTCAAAATGTCCCTTGAAATTGTTAAATAGTACCAATAGTCTTTAAATAATTCTGCATAGAAAAATAAATTAAATATGAAGTTAAACTACGAATTGACAGGTGACAGTGGTCATCAATGTTTTTTTTTTCTTTTTTTTTTTTTTTTTGGATTTTCCTGTATTTTTCTTGAATCCACTATATTTTTCTTGATGAGACTGTTGAATTTAATTGTCGACTGTTGTAATTTACACAACTGCCCCACAAATACAAATAATGTTGACTTACAAAATAAATCCAGATACGCTTACATGGCAAGCAGCTGTTTAGTTTCTCTTGAGTTCATGAATGTCCTGTCATGTGCCATAACCAAACACTTCAAGAAGAATCACATTTCAGTAGAACAATATCAAATGGCTCTTTACAGGTAATTGGAATAATCCAAAAAGTACGGATGTTGGCTGCCAGTACCTTCAGATATAATCAAATCCAAGAGTTTCAAGTCCCCAAAAGTGGCAAAATATAATCCATGAGAGGGGGGAGTCTGGGGTATTCCACCACTTTCAAGCATGTGCCAACTTCCATTTCTTCCACTCCATTTGATTTTGTCATCCCAAGATGCCTAAAAATACTTCCAACCAAACACAATGAAGAAGGGTCAATATGAAGTACACTCAACACTGTTTCATGACCCAATCATTTGGTAAAAACAAAGTTCAGTGGAATTTGATGGAATTCATATCAATAGCAGCAAACTACGACTGTTTTTAAGGATACTGACTGATGTGATTCTTAACTCTTAATGGCATCACAACATAAAAATGGTATGCAATTTTAATACAGCCATCGATTCTAAGGGAGTTACGTGTTGTGTAATGAAACGTGTCCAGTATTCCATTGGTCATTAAGATTTGTCTTAAGGCACTTTTGTCATTACGGGGCAGGTGAAGATGATGTTCTAGAATTTACTGAGGGCTGTCTGTTCCTCTAGAACTTGAAGGTAGTCTGGGGTCCCCATTTTTGCCTTTAGTTCATAATAATCACTCTTACGCTGCTCAATCACTATCTTACTGTGGTTGCCCCCTATCAATGATTTTTTCATTTTTTTGTCATGTGGTTTCTCGGGGTAACGGATCTCAAAGCCACTCACCCCTATACTGTTGAAATCCTTTTTGCTCTCCAAGTAGCTGTGGAGTAACATGCTGTCTCGTCCCGGGAAGAACTCGTCCAGCTCATCGATGGTGCTTAATCTCTTCCTGGGGTCCAGGGGTAGAGAGTCCTTGTCTTTGTCGGCGCTGTTGCGTAACATCATTTTCTGTCTCTCTGAGTCTACAAATTTATAGCCCGACTCTGAGTCTCTAATTCCACACGTGTGAGCTTTGCTCATGTGCTCGATGGTCTGCGGGATGAAGGTCTCACCACCCAGGTCGTCCTTCTTGTTGGATTTGTGATTGTGCCTCCTGATCTGGAGAGGCATGGAGCCGCACTCCTGGTTGCCGAGTCCCTCCTGTCTTCCCGCTGGCTTTTTGTTCCGTCTCAGTACAAAGACCAGCAGGCAGAAGGCCACAAAGACAGTGAGGATCAGAACTACCAGTATGCTCAGTATCATAATAGACAAGGGCACAGGACCACTGGGGGGTGCCTTGCCAACTCCGGCAGGTGACAGCGATGTGAGGACAGGGGTGGCGCTAGTCAGGATGAAAGGAGGCCTGGCTATGAGCTTCGGGCACATGATCTCATTTTTCAGCTCTCTCAGCTCAATGTTGGAGAACTGCACTGGAGACGCACACTTGACCCCTTTGGCGGCGACCCCTTCGTTCAGCTTTTCGAGCCAGAGTTTCAAAGCCACTAAATCGCAGGAGCATTCCCAAGGGTTGCCATCCAGGTCTATCTGAGTGAGAGATTTGAGCTGGTCTAGGACGCCACTCACAGGCAGAGTCATGAAGTGGTTGTTCTTTAGATTCAGTCTGGCAAGAGAAATGCCTGCAAAGATGTATGCAGGCAGGCTTCTGAGCACATTGTTATTCAGGTACAAGAGCTGCAAGTTTGGCATGGAGTCAAATGTCCCTGCTAACACCTCCTTTATGGCATTGTACTCCAAATAGAGATATTGGAGGTTACTAAGCCCAAGAAACATTTCAGGGTGCAGCTGCTCCAGCTGATTTCCATTTAGGTATAGCCTACGGAGGTTGGTAAGATTTGCGAACACACCTTTTTGGACGGTGGATATTTGATTGCTGCCCAAATGTAATAAATCTAAACCTTCAAACCCTTGGAAGTCAGTGGGACTGATATCTCGGATGTAATTACCACTAAGGTGCAATTTCTTGGCATTTGGCGGTTTGGGTACAAGATCTGCTAGACTCTGAATGTTTCTTTCTTGACAGCTGACACTAATGCCAAAGTCAGAAGGGTGAGCTTTGCATGTGCAGGGCTGAGGGCAGGAGAGGGGAGGGATTCGAGTTTGATAGGACACGATTTGGCCATTTTTACCAGCTGGGTTACCAGCGACAATCCCGTTGCCATATATTTTGGAGGGATTGGTAGTTTTGGGTGCTTTGGTCACTAAAGGTGCTATGGTTGAAGGTGCCATGTTCGACATGGTTAGCCCACCCTCGGGCTGGGAGGGGGGCATCCGTACATCAAAGTCACTGCCTGTCCCCATGGGGCACAGCTCCTGCTTATTAGTCTCCTTTAAGAGTCGGCCATATAGGTCACTAGGGGTCTCACAAATAGCCTCTCCGATGAAAATGTTATAGGGCATATTCTCCAACCAGGCTTTCAAGGGTAGCAAATCACAAGTGCAATTCCATGGGTTGTCATCCAACTGCAGTTCCACTATCCGGCCAATGTGCTCCAGAACTCCAAGATAGGGAAGCTTCTGTATCCTATTCCCTCTTATGTCCAAGTGAGTAAGGGAGGCGAATCGGAAAATGTTCTCAGGTAGGCTTTGAATCAGATTGTCATTTAAAATGAGAACCTTCAGTTTATGTAATTTATTGAAGGCTCCTTTCTCAATGAACTTGATTAAATTGTAGTCAGCCTGGAGGTATTCCAAATTCTCGATCCCTCGGAAAGTGTCGGCGCGGAGCTCTTTTAACTCATTGTTATTTAAGTGCAACTGTTTCAATGCACTAAGCCCCACAAAGGCCCCTCCCTCAATGTTCTGGAGTTTGTTGTTCCCCAGATGGAGTGAGACTGCGTGCGTGAAATTCACAAAAGAGTTGGGGTAAAGGATGTACAAAAGGTTGTTCTGGAAATTCAAATGGTAGAGGCTGGACGCTGGTGGCTGCAGCTGTGTAGGTCTGTACACAGTTATTTTTTCACAGTTCACATAGAGGACGTTCTCGATGGACATGCAGGAGCAAGCGCTGCAGGTCTCAGCTCTGAGGTCCGAATCCGAGTCACAAAATGAACCCGATATGGAAAAGGCCAACAGAACAAGCAGCAGCATTTTGCCTTTTACAAATCCCCCAGTAAACCATTTAGTAACCTTAGAGGGGGGAAAAACAAACAAACAATCAAAACACATGCCTGTTTCCCATTGAGTCACACAGCTAATGCCAAGATCTTACAGCAGGGGTGTTTAAAAAGCCCTCTGCACGCACAAAGAACTTGGAAAAACCTGTTATGTGCCTTTTGGACCCATACATAATGTCTGAGCCTACAGTGAAAATAAAGCCATCTGTTTTTGCAAGCACCACAATTATATATATATATATATATATATAATTTTAATACACTGACGTAGTGTGACTAACACCGCAATGAATGTATGCATCAGCGTATTTCTTGTCTTTCAGTGAAACGAAGAGGAAAAAAAGTCTCTGTCCATCGCATACAGAAGACAGTATTATCACCTTCACAAAAACGTTATTTAAAATACAATACAAAAAAGACCATGCCCTTTGGATTTTCAAGCTTTGCCAGCAAATTACTGGATATAAAAAAAAGATAAGAATTAAACACTCACCGGCAATGTTAATATCTCCTCCTTTTCAGATAACACCGGACATTGGGAGCGCCAAGAGAGGGACTATTCCCATTCAGTCAGGTTCAGATTTCAGTCTCAGCCTCTCTGGTCAGGCTCCACTTGTACAAAACATATATTGTGTCATAAAATCCCAAGGTTACTGAGCTCTTTTGAGGCATCTCAAACGCGGCGCTGCGTATTTGCGCTGAAAAATGAATTCGTTTCGAAACCAAAATGAAAATGGTAAAATAGCAAGTAGTGAATTTGGATGCAAAACAAGTCCAACATTCTTCCGTTGAAAGAACTGAACATCAGTTTAGACGCAATTTGAAGGGACAGTTCGCTCAACAGTTCCGGGAAAAAAAACAACTGATCTTAATAAATTTAATCGCAACAATCCATCGCGCGTCGCGGCTCAACCCGATTACTGAAAATCGGAAATCGACTCCAGTTGATTCCTGCCGTTTTTTGGGATTATGCAAGTTGCGAGATAAGAGGAAAAGAAACTACGTGCTCTGATGTCAGACCTACGAGGAAATTAATAATTCAGCTGAGTAAAATACGCTCGAAAAAGAGATGCCACCCTACACCGCATCACCAAAATAAGTATTGTTGGTGCAGTCCTCGTCCGAATAATGAGACCAGTCTTATAAACCAACTATTCCACCTCGTCTTCTTCTAAGTATGTTGGTTTTGTTGCTGCATTGAGCTTCCCACACGGTGAAGCGGGAGGAGAGAAAATGCAGAGATGCAGAGAGAGAGAGAGAGAGAGAGAGAGAGAGAGAGAGAGAGAGAGAGAGAGAGAGAGAGAGAGAGAGAGAGGAGAGCGCGCGAGGGGAGGGGGTTAACAGGGCGAAGATATTAAGGATCAAAATTCAAACTTCAGACACCCCTTAAACACTCACTAGTGAACATTATAACGCGCTCTGCTAGTGTCTTTCGTTGAGGGGTCTCTGGAAATGGTGACGCGTAATATTTAGTTGGATCCCGGCCAGTTCGTGCGCGCGTAACAGATTTACTGAGAGCAGCGAGTGAGGATTTAGCGCGTATATTTTCATTTCATTTCTTTTATTTTATTTATTCCTTATTTTAGAATATTTATATTACTCTCTCACGCGCGCGTTTTAGAGAGATAAATGGAGAGAGATAAAGAAGGGATGGCGAGTGACTGGTCGAAAATATTGAAGGACAGCATTTAACTTTAAATATCTCTAAAACACTCAGTAGTGAACACTACAGAGCTCTCTCTCCTGTGTCTTTCGTTAAGGGATCTTTGAAAATGATGACGCGTAATCTTTGGTTGGATCAAGGCCAGTTTGAACGCGCCCGGTTGCCTGGCAGCAGCAGGAGGATTTAACGCGTGGGATTCTTTATTTCCTTTATTTTATAATTTTAAGATTGCGTGGCTGCACGGCACCGCGTTCAGAAACTGCGGCAAAGTCACCGACAATAGTTTGAGCTGTTGCACGCACAGCAATAAATCTTTATAGTTTGACAGTTCGCCAGGGATGGCGATTCATTCTTGATAGACAACAGGTGCGCCGTTTTATCGACTTCTTATGTCTTTCCAATAACCTGAACATTGATTTGTGCTCATTCGTGTGTTTAATTGATTTTATGCCGTGCATGCGCCGCAATTATTAGCAGTTATGATTAAACCTTTAGATTATTAAGATGTATTGAAAATGTCGAAGTGGTCACAGATGAAGCATCCTTGTCTGTCGTGTCCTGTATGGATCTGCAGTGGGTTAATGTTGAACCAAGAAAAAAATAAAATAAAATAAGATCAAACACGGCGCCCTCATCTGGCAGAAATAAGTGAGATTTAGCTCATAAAATGGATTGCTTTCCAAGCTTTGTATATGTTTAGATGTGCTTTATATTTACTCCGTGGTGTGCATGATCTGATATAGAGGAGACCATGCGAGTTGGTAAATGGTGAGGTTGTCACATTGTCTGTCTCAGAAACTGATTTCATTATACAATTTCAATAGGCTGAGGATATGTGAACACTGATAAACAACATTTTAACAAAAAAAAAAAAAAGCTAACAAGAACAAGCATATTCTTTCATAAATATAAGATCAAGAAAGTAGTTTTATATTTTTCAATTGTATTAAATTATAAATGACAGTTCTTACATCAAAAACAATAGATTGCTATTTTGTATGTACTGTTTTTAATATTCACTATAACTATAAATACTTATTTTATAGACAAGACTGACAAGGTATGTGTCTATAAAGAAACTAACTCAGAAACAGAAACTCACCCTAAAAAAATATTATTTGTTGAATAAATTGTGATAACGAGCCTCAATCTTGCTACAAATAGTTTGTATAAAGTTCATTCCTTTTGTGTTTGTCACTTTACAGCTAAATGTTTTAATATTGACATTGTTGAACATTGAGCTAATTTGAGCCCTATATAACATTTGGGAGCCTAAAACAACATCTGCTGGATTAACATAAAAAAAAACAAAAACAAACAAACAAAAAAAAAGATATCCAATAAGCCCTCAACTATAACAGTGATGGTTTGCACCTTTTAGTAGTTTGGAAAGTTATTGAAGCTTATTGCTTAGAGAGCCAGAAATCACAAGAAATTCCTGCCTCAACAAGAAGTAAAACAGCAAAGAGCCCCAAGGGGCTTCGCTCAGTTATAAGCTGGGCAGCAATGTCACAGTTGTTCATATTTTGTAAATTCCTGTTTATACCAAGGTATGGAGTAAACACTTTCAGTCTGGGTGTTTAGTGTGAAGTGACAGCCTTTGCTCTGTGAATACGGGGGTTGTTCTGGTTTTTGTGTCTGCCTCTCTCAAGTTTCTGTCTTTGATATGTTAAACAACTGCCTATTTTTAACTAGCAACAAGAAGAAGAAAAAAAAAAATACCAATCGTGGTGGTGACAATAAAAAAAAAAAAAAACATATGTGTTGTTTGTTTTGTACACAGTTTTGTCACTTGGGTTGGTTGAATATGCCTTAATTTAATCCACATTTAATGTCTGTGTTGTTTATTTGTTTGTTTTGCCAGAAACATACTGCCTGAGAAGAGTGGGAACCAACCATTATTGTTTGGTTATTTAAATATTACACCTTTTCTTGTCTTATTTACTTCTGGGAATATTGCTCATCTAATATATTTAGTCTGTATATGTTTATGTTATATTTCCTGTTTGTTTCTTCACTCACTAAGACTATAATGGTATGTATGTGTTTCTGTGAGTCATTGATAAAAAAATAAATACAATTTAAACATAGTGGGAAAGAACATTTTATATCATTAATGTATGTGACACTGTGGATGTCATCGACATTAAAAAATAAATAAATAAATCTTACAATGTTTGACAGAGAGTAATGGCTCAGTTTCAACTTTTCAGAAAGTGTAAATGAGTAATGAGATGCGATTTATGTAAACTGGTAGTGCATCTTCATTCCTCTGGTTGTTTTTGCAATCCGCATGTAAAAACACAGTGGGTAAGGAAGTAAAAAAAAAAAAAAAAGAGCAATGGCAAGATTCCAAAACACCCGTTCTTATGTTTTGGGTTATTTTCTGTTCGTAGCCCCTTCTCCCAACAGGCAAAACAGAGAATGTCGTCTTCGTTCCACATGTTTTACAGCTTTCTTTTAACCCTTGCTCCTGGTTCCCGTCAATCATACAGCAATCTAATAAAGTACATCCCTCCAGCTGGCAAACATGTTGATTGACAGGCAGTCTGTTGAAATAGGGTAATGAGATAGAAGAGATGACACTGTGGAACGTCGCCTGCAGTGGATGAGTGTGGCTGGGGGAATGTCTACCGGGGATTACCGTGAAGAACTTTGGAGTCTAGTGGCAAAAATGGCTTTGAACTATCTACATATGTACACATGCGATGATTAAAGCTGTTTATCTTTCTTGTAGTCTGAAAGGGTACTAAGCCTTCAGGCATGGAAGACGTTCACATTCATTAGGAAAGCTGAATGTGTTTGACTGGCAGGGGTTTTTAGCTGGAAATAAAAATAATAGATTTAACTGTATTTTATATGAGTTTTAATGGAACTGATAGGGTTAAAAAAAAAAAAAAAAAAGATAACGAGAGAGAAACATAATCATAAATAAAAGACTTTGATGGTTACAGAAGTGAACAGGCATCTTTGTATAGTCAGAGATGACTAGAAGGCTGCAGAGGATACTAATGTCCACTCCACAGTTGGCAACAACAGATCTGCTGTGTCTCATCTGTTCCAATTGAGTCTTGTGCCTCCTCAAATATCGCAGGGTTTCTATTAACCACAAAGATAGCAGTAGCAGTCACATTGTGGCCTACTGGGCATAGATCCAGAAAAAAACAAAACACGGCAATTGTGTATATTGTTCGACCGTGGTCCTTCAATATTGTAAAGCCTTGTGAATAGCTGAAAAGTGACAGTACGAGGTCATGTGATACGTTCTGATACTTTGAGCTGGAAGCAGTCGCTACAGACATGAATTTATTGTGAATTTTCAAAAATTATATATTTTTTTAAACTGCGGTTATTGGTACACACTGTTGTACAAATGGAAAACACACATTTCATAAGATTTCAAATTATGTTTGTCTTTATATTTAAGATTTGGGTCAGTGATATATTTTTTATATTTTTAGTCATTATATGAATGATAAAATGTGATATATTTCTTGTGATGCAAAGCTGAATTTTAAGCATCATTTCTCCAGTCTTTAGTGTCATGTGATCTTTCAGAACTTATTCTAAAATGCTGCTCAAGAAACATTTCTTATTATCATCAGTGTTGAGAAACATAATACTTACATAATACATACAGTCATGGCCAAAAATATCGGCAATTATGTGAGAAAATGTAACCCTTCTAGTTGCAGTTGCAAATGTTTTGGTACTCACATGTTTATTATTATTATTATTATTATTATTATTACTTAAAAAAAAAAAAAAAAAAGAAAAGAAAAACAGTCAAATCTGATACAATTCCACACAGAACCCCAAAAATGCACTGGACAAAATTATTGGCACCCTTAACTTAATATTTGTAAGCACCCCCCTTTGGAAAAATAACTGAAATCAATCACTTCCTGTAACCATGATTGAGTTTCTTACATCTCTCTACTGGAATTTTGGACCATTCTTCTTTTGCAGACTGCTCCAGGTCAATCAGATTTAAATGATGCCTTCTCTCAACTGCTGTTTTGAGATCTCTGCACAGGTGTCCCATGTGATTCAGATGTGGACTCATTGCTGGGCATTTCAGAACTCTCCTGCGCTTTGTTTGTAACCATTTCTAAATGCGTTTTAAAGTGTGTTTCGGGTCCTGCTGAAAGACCCATGACCTCTGGTGGAGATGCAGCTTTCTGACAGTGGCCACTATATTGCGTCCCAAAATTCTTTGGTAATCATCAGATTTCATGATACCGTTCACGCAGTCAAGGCATCCAGTACCAGAAGCAGAAAAGCAACTCCAAAACATCTTTGAACCTCCACCATGTTTGACTGTAGGGACTTTTCTTTGAGGGCCTCATTTATTTATTTATTTATTTATTTATTATTATTATTATTATTATTATTTTATTTTTTATTTTTTGTAAACAGTGTTATGATGTCCTTTACCAAAAAGCTCTACTTTTGTCTCATCTGTCCACAGTACATTCTCCCAGAAGGATTGTGGTTTTGTCACATAAGTTTTGGCAAACTCCAGTCTTGCTTTTTTTATGCCTTTGTGTCAGCAGTGTTGTCATACCATAGCTTCCCTTTTCATTTAGATGGTGACGGATAGAGCGAGCTGACACTGTTGTACCCTGTGTCTGCAGAGCAGCTTGATTTTGTTTGGAAGTTAATCAGGGTTCTTTATCCACCATTTGAACAATCCTTTCGTTGTAATTTTCCTCCATTCACGTAAAGGGAGGTTAGCTACAGTGCCATGATCTGTAAACCTCTTAATGATATTGTGCACAGTGGACACAGAAACATTAAGATCTCTAGAGATGGACTTGTAGCCTTGAGATTGACCATGTTTTCCACAGTTTTTCCTCTCAAATCCACAGACAACTCTTTACACTTTTTTTTTCTCCATGCTCAGTGTGACACACAACACAAAGTCAATGGCTGTTTCTCAATTCCAAGAACGCAAAGAACAGACTTGTGTTCTCGTGGAGACCGGTCTCGCCAGGCTTCCTTAAAATAATGAACTTGGAAGGACGCGAGAACACAGAACGCGTCTTTGTGAGAATTGAGATGTGCTGTGTTCTTGCTGTTCAACTGACGAGACAACAGCACACAATGCACAATAGCATTACAAACAAATGCCATAACACCATTTATTTCATTTTATTATATACAATATTTTATAGCTTTTTACCACATGTATTTGTATTAGGCTATGTATAATATTTTTTTATTATGCCAATAGAAAGTACGGCACGCTTTCTTACGTCATTAAAATTATGCAAAACAAAATGAAAAACAAAAACGTAGAGCGAGAACACAAGGACGCAAGATCCCATAACACATATTGAGAAACTGCCAACTTTTCTCCATTTTGACTGGTTGCAAATGTGATTACTATATTGCCCACACCTGTTACTTGCCACAGGTGTGTCTAAATACAAATTACAGGAGCATCACATGCTTGAAAATAATTATTTCTTACAATTTTGACAAAATGCCAAAATTTTGTCCAGTCCTTTTTAGAGTTCTGTGTGGAATTTTATCAAGTTTGACTTTCCATCTGTTTTTTTTTTTTTTTTTCCCTTTGCATGTGAATAACAAAACATTTGCAATTGGAAAAGTGTTAATTGTAATATGATTTAATAATTCACCTCTGAGCATTTAGCGGATTAGCATTTTCAGGAAATGGATGAAAAAAAACAATGTGTGAATTCGGCCATCAAGTATTAGGACAGGAAATGGTATGCATTTCGAAAGGCTTCAGCCTAGATTGAAATAGGTTGACACATCCGCCTGTAGGGACGACAACTAGAGAAAGAAAAAACTTGAGCCGGCCAGCAGACAGACAGCGATCCTGTAATATGCTGCTCAGTGGGAGCTCGGTACATGTTTATCATGGCCAGAGCCTCCAGAAGTTTAAGAAGTGATGCTCCTACGTGGTGCTTTGCTGCATGAGTTCTCCCACAGCTCTGAGTCAGATTTACTCAGCTGTCAATTTCATTTGTGAGCTACTGTGGCTTAATATGCTTCTCAAGGAATCCCACAGGAAAGGAAAGGACAGCCACATGAGCAGTTTTGTTTGTGCTGCTAAGATAGTTGGCCAGACACCTGACTAATTTGAGTTTTCCATGAATATATCACACTTAATCAGCAAAAATAAACAAATAATATAATAAAGCGTATTATATCCATCAATACGCTATTGAGGCAGGTGCGCCTGACTGGGCAGCGAGGTGAAGCAGTCGGGCTCAGGTAATCTCCTCTATCTCTGTGGAGGAGGGCAGCTTGGCATTTCGAAACTCTGGCAATTTTTTTCTTACACAATAAATGTATCGTAAACGAAAGGTCAGCCTTTCACCAGTTATCACTTTGACTTTTTGACGTTCTCTCCACCCCCTAAGTAAATATCAAACTGTTTCTACACGTAGGGCCTGTGTTTATTTTACATAGAGGCAGATATTGCCTCAAAATTCTTGTTGTATTAGTAACATTTTACTATTCATCTAAGCCTGCATTCATCTAAGCCTGAGCATTAAAAAAAACAATCAGCTTCAGTAATATTTTGTAACCATTGTAACAATTGTTTGCGTTGCTGAAATATATAACTCTAGTAACTGATGAAACTTTTTCAATGTAGTTTAAATGTTACTGCAAAATTCCTGTTAAGGAAATTATTTAGAGAAAACATGTTATCAATAATTGAATAAGTTTTGCATTTAGACCTTGAGTCAAAAGTCTGAACCAAATGAGGATTGATAGTTACTTTGACCAAAACAGATATGCCAATATTTCAGAAAACTTCCAGACAAAAATATTGCATTATACATATAGTGTCTGGGACTACAGTCATTTCTCATTTCATACTGAGCTGCTTTTTTTTCTCTCTCTCTCCATATTCTTCATATTTTTTTTTCTTGCAGCATGGGTTGAATTCAAACTTAAGGGCAATGGAATTTAAGAAAAGCTATATCTGATAATGTACTAAAATAGACTGTCGACAACACATATAGTTGTACTAAAACGCAAACTGTTATTCACAAACTTAACCTGCAAACACAACAAGACTGACTTTTCCCGTATGATGCTTTACATGCCTAAATTTGTGCTCTGCAAGGGAACTGCAAATTTAGTGCCGACATGAGCAAACTTCTGCCATGTCTCAGCTGAAGCCCAGCACCAGCTAGTCCAGGTTTGAAAGAATGCAATGTACCAGATCTGCTGTGTCTGTCTAAGCAAATGTAGACGAGATGGAGGGAATTTGGCATGTGTCAACAAAATGAGAGCGGGCCAACAGCAAGGCCCATCTGCAATGTCATCTGAAACTGTTACAATAAAGCTTTACAGGGACACAGATTTTAGCCACACAATCTGTGGTTTTGACACCATGTCTGGTGGTCGGGTTAAAGCCAAAAAATGAATGTGGGAAGATACTTACAACTTTTTTTCTTTTTCTTTTTTTTTTTTCTTTCAATATAAAGCAGAACAAAATGCTTCTATTTCATATTTTAAGTCTAAAAGAGCTTCATGATGATATTATTCAGCATAAGCTCAGAATGATCCATCTTGTGCATTATCAAGAATCAAGAACATTTGATCATCTAGGTCAGGGTTCCTCAAATCTTACCCTGGAGGTCCAATGACCTGCAGAGTTTATCACAAACCCTGCTAAAACACAACTGCCTGTGATTTTCTAATGATTGTGAAGGCAATGATTAGCATGCTCAGGTGTGTTTGATTAGGGTTAGAGCTAAACTCTGCAGGAAAGTGGATCCAAAGGTCCAGATTTGAGGATCCCTGATCTAGGTTTATGGTGATTAATATCAGCAAAAAGACTGAGAAGTGCAGAATTTTGAATCTTATACAGTTTGCGTTCTAGTTTTCTCTGTTTTAATCCTAAAACCATCAGTACATGTGCAGGATTAAATTGGGTCTCAAACTTTTAAACTTCACTATATATTATAATAGTTATGATTTGATAACAAATTATGCATTTTTTATATACTGGATTTCTGATTCACTTTAACAGGCATCAACCCGCTGGTAGCTAATAAAAACATATTTTGCATGTGGCCAGGACATCAGTGTGCAAAAAATAAAAAACTAAATAAATAATAACAATAATAATAATAATAATAATAATAATAATAATCAAAGCATACACTAGGAAACCACAAAACTCTCAAATGTAATAATGACTAAGAAATGTCATGTTATTTTTTACCCATTGTGGGCAGTTTTTAAGACAAAATATGTGGTGTATTTTTATGGCTTACTGTAGATTGCCTGCACTGTTAACATGAACAAGCTAAAACAGACAATGATTTCAGAGAAAACATCACAAAGGCAGCAATTTAATCACATAGAATGCAATCATGCCCGAAGCCATTAAGCTCAATTGTTTCTTGAGCAAAAAAGGTTCATTTCAGTGAACATTAACAGCTGCGGAGACGATTAAAGAGGAAAGACCAAACATATGCTGCAGTAAGAACATAGGTACATGCAGACGTTCCTAATCACGATCCATCTCATAGTTTAGCTTCCTTTCATAGAAAAGTCCAACTAAGCAGCTCTTGATCTTGATAGCATGTGCTGTTTAATGAATTGCAAGCTGATTAATTGCAATATACAATAGGATGATTATATACATGAACAAAATACCTGGAATTCAACAATTTAGCACTTAACAACAAAGCATTTCTTTTTTTGGCACGCAAATGTACATGAATAATGAACTTAAATCAACTTTTTAAGAAGCACCAGAACTAGCACAAGGTGGTAAGACATGACACACGCATCATGCTAGAAGCTCTCAGTCTATCAGCATGAAAAAGAAACATTTTCAACTGCTCTGTCAAGGCCAGAGAAACAAATCAAAACAGCTCACTGTGATCCTGACAAAGTGAAGACACTGGGATTGACACCCGCACAGCTCTGATATCCTCCATCGGAGAACATTAACGATTAACATAAAAAGCTTGCAGTGATAAAAAGATACCAGGAAGCATTTTATGAAGTCATGCCAATTTATATATAGCCTAACACAATGACAAAGCCATTGTACAAATGAGCACTTACTGAAAAATAGAGAAGTAAATGTAATAAAACCATAATGACATAAAGTAGATCATTGCTGTGGACAACAATGAGTATTCAAACAATGTCACACAAGCAAATTTGCATTATGACTTTCTTTAAATAATTTTTGCCACCACAAATTGCCACCGGACATTCAAAATATTTGTCTCTGTTACTAATACAAAAAAACACAGCGACTTGGACAGTTTCTAAAAAGTGATTGGAATACTAATAATTGCTTTAAAAAATACAATAAAATACATATAAAACTTACATAAAACAGGAATTGAGCAGTTTACATGTTAAACACAATATTTTCTTGCTCCTCGAAATGTATTCCAAACAAAGACACAGCAAAATCACTACATGCAGTGGTTTTGTTCCTTAGTGATTCTGTGTTTTTGAACAAAATTGTTAAGTAAATGATTCAATATTCAGATTTGGTGCTTCTTAGCTTCAAGGCTGTCTCAGTTTTTTTTTTTTTTTTCTTCATTCACCATATTTCATATTGTCACCCACAAAATCCTTTGCAAAAATTTCAGTTCACAAAAAAAACAAAACAAAAACAAAAACAATAGTATTTATGTTCACTTTCATTTCAGACTGTCTCAGTCTGAGAAGGACTTAGCATTTGTTGGGTTACTGAATGAATTGAACTGAAAGTGATATAGTGATATTACCAAATAATTTGAGTGAATGAGTCAAATGACTAATTCAGAAAGACTTATCACAACCTACAGCTTGACAGTCTGCTGGAACAAACAATAAGCACAGTGATACAAATAGCGAAAGATGAAATGTTGTCCAACTGGAAATGTCAGTCTAATATATGTTGCAATTCACTAATCAAAATAAAGATTAGTAGAAGAGAGATGTAGAAGTCTTTAAGTAATGTGAAAAATCCAATAAATAAATATATAAATAAACACAGAAATGTAAACTAAATGTAATTATGTGTACACAATCCTAAAGCTGTACAAATGTGCAGGCTCTTTCAATCATATGGTTTAGCGGATAAACCATTAATGATGTCCATGTCCCTGAGCACACATTCCACTTCTTGCTAATTGGTGCTTTTGCAACTAGCCCTCCACTGTGCTCTCTAAAGAGGGAACAGCTTTATCCATAACCATGGCACTCTGTGATCCTCTGCCATCATCCACCCCACTAAGGAAAATACCACAATCCTCTATCTCAGCCTATCTATGTCCTCACCTCTCAGGATTTCATTTAATTAGGCGGCGGTCAAAAATAGCTCTGGCAGATCAGGAATAATGACATTAAGGTGAGGTGGGAGGGAGTGGGAGTTTGGAATTTTCCTGCTCTTGAAATTTCAAGTCAGTTTTTCTTCCACTGGGATACATTTTCACCGCTGGCATGGCATTTAATTCTTATTATGCTCATGTCAACCTTTAATCAAATTTCAGCAGGGTATTGAAATGTTACTCACACCAAATGATGGGAAATGATACATCCGAACTACCACCGTCTGGGAACTGGAATTGTACTCTTATCGAGTATCAAATAGCTTAATAGGAAAGATTATATTCCTTCTTATACATGTGGTGACTCCTACATGATTGATTGCTCACATTGCATATGCGGCTGTGTGCTGGGCTTATATACACACACACATGCGAGCGCACACACATAAACACATACGCATTCAAACAGAACACCTCCATCATGTTCTTGCAGTGCATCACACAGAAAGGCCACCTTCCAGAGAAATATGTTTCTTTGCTGATACAGACAACCAAACAACCTCTCTTCTTTTGATGTAGACCACATGTAAGGGATAAAGGACCTGGACAAATCCCAGATATAAATGTATAAATCCTCTCATAGATTTCAAAAAGACTTTCAACTTGCTCAGAAAATGTATACTGGTCTCTGAAACATTTTCAAACTCTTTCAAAATCAGTTTGGAGTCATTTCAGAAAATGTGCAGCCTAACAAATTGGCTGTGTTAAAAAAAGAAGAAGAAGGTATCAGAATTAAAGTATATTTTAGGATTTCTCTTCAAATCAAATAAACAGTTAATTGGTTTAAATAGACATTAAATTAGAAAAAATGTAAATGCTTATTAAGGCAAATGCTTAAAAGTGATCTAACCCAGACTGATGAGAATTCTAAAAAGCTGGACGTGTTTATTTTATTTTATTTTATTTCATTTTTTAATTTTATTTTGAGTTTATTACATTTTCAAAAGTCATGTTTTATTATTATTATTATTATTATTTATTTATTTATTTTTTATCATCTTTTTAGTGTGTTTTATTGTGTTAGTTAGCTGTATTTTTAGTTATTTGATTACTCAATCAAAATAACCCAATTGCAGATTGATTGAGATTGCACAATGAAAAAACATGATTTTTAGGAAAATGGTGATATATATATATATATATATATATATATATATACAGTTGAAGACAAAATTATTAGCCCCTTATAAAATATTTCATTATTTTTCAAATAACTCCCAAGTGGTGTTTAACAGAAAGACGATTTTATCAACACATCATTTTTAAACATAATACTTTATTCAGGAAGCTTTTAGGGTTTGTAATACAAATAGAAATAAATGTATAACCAAGAATTTTAAAAAGTTTAAAGAAAAAGTTAAAGAATTTCAAAATTATTAGCCCTCTGATGTTAATAGTCAATAGTGTATCCCTTTTGCTTGATAACAGCCTTTAGTCGTTTGCTGTAGTTCTCAACAAGTTTCAAGCATGTCTCCTGAGGAATGACAACCCATTCTTCCTTAGCAAATCTCTCAAGCTCCTCCAGATTTTTTGGTCTTTTGGCACAAACTCTGGACTTTAGTGTGCCCCACAGATTTTCTATTAGATTCAAGTCTGGGCTTTGTGCAGGCCAGTCAAGTACACTCACTTTGCTCGTTTGGAGGTATTTCTTCACCAGAAGTGAGGTATGCTTTGGATCGTTATCATGCTGGAAGACAAAATGTCTACCCAAACCAAGTTTTCTTGCAGACTGTCTGAGGTCAAAATCTTCTTATAGTCTTCCTTTTTCATGTTTCACAGACTTTGAGCCCAGTGCAAGAATTTAGTGTGATTCCTGCATGCCATTTGTTAGTTACCTATTAGACCATGTCTACATTTGATTAAAATGTGTCCCATTCCCTCTTCTTAAAATACACCGGTGGAAAACAACAGAATTACTTCGTCCAGAGCCACTAACGTACAACCAGATCCCCAGGAGCTATCAATAATTGAATATCCATTAAATGTCTAGAAGAAGTGATCTGCTGCCTTTCTCCCCCCTTGCCTTTCTTCAACCTGTTGAGTTAAAGCCACCGGTCAGTTCCACTCTTGTACAATACGGCACCTCTCTGCCAGCCTTTATCAGCAGGAGCGCGGAGAGTGTGCATCAATCGAATAGGAGTGTTGGGTTTCAGATCCCTTTGTCCCTTGTGCGCTTCATGCACCCAGGTTTAATTAGAATCCGTTTTAAATATTCATGCTAGTTGTCTCTACTGTAATCCTGTGAGGAAACCAGATAACTAGGTGGAGGGAAACCTTGTGACACCAAAACATACTGGCTGACAGCTTCAAGCTGCTTAGCAATTAATTAATTACCCTGGGTGAAGAGAGATTATAATAAATAAATATTGGCCGATCATGAGCGCCGGTGAACCTGAAAGATGGTGGCGTAAGCGAAGGTTGCGGGTGAACGACCTCAAAGTTAATGTGTCCACATGGTGTGGAGCAGGTTGCGCATAAATATGCATCACATCAAAGTCAAGGAAGCGGGCAGATCTGGGGAGAGGGCATCGGCGGCTGCTGGGTGGGCATTTAACACGCATCACACAGCCCATTGCATCGCCGTGAATGGAAGCACTCACATGTGTGCGCTGCAGGTCGTAACGCCGCTCCCGCTCTCGGATTCTGAAAGAGTGCCAAAGGCCTGAAGAAGGCTGAAAATGTTTTAACAGTTCAAAAAAGCAGGTACGAGAGTTATAAAGCGCGTGGGCTTGTGATGGAGCTCATTCCCGATAGCTGATTAGTGCCTTTGGAAGGATGGCTGTAAAGATAACCTTTCTTTTTTCCGAGTGGGCAACTGGCAGATGTGAAGCTTTAGTGGATAAACAGTGAGACCAGCTCAAAAGCTTTTTGAGACGATAACGATAACAGGCTCAGACGAGTTTTTCAGAAAAGGAGCCGCCAAAATAAAATATGAAATACAGCTTAATGGCGAAGCATTTTTTATTGTCAGGTCAGTGTAATTGTGTATTTTTATTGCACTTTTACATGTTCCGCTCCCCATTTATATGATACTTCTTCACTTTTCCCAGACAGCACTGAAGCAAACCAGAAATAGACACAGATTTGACAATTCATAAAGGTTATACTGCTTTCATTGCACCAGTGCGGCAAAATATGTCTATACACTTTTATTCTATAAAGGAAAAAAAAAAAAAAAACATGAGGAGATTATAAGGTTTGTCTGGGGGGAAAAAAAGTAATGAGGCCTAGAGGTCACACTGTAATCGCAGTGATATGCGTCATATCCTCCCATAATCCTTCAGACTTTGCTGGGTGTTTTCTGTAAGGATTCTTGCACTCTCAGGTAACAATGTGGGTCTCAAGCTATGTAAAAGCAGTTAAGCGCATATAAGAAAATAGAAGAGCTTTGTGTAGATTTCACTAGATATGTTTCCATCCGAAGTTGCAAATATAATGTGTGAGCAAAATTGAAATATCACTTAAAGCATTTGCGAATAAATCACCGTTTCCATCCAGCGAGATGAAGAGAACAAATTTGCCACCTCCTGATAAACTGGCACCAAATAGTATCTTGCTTTCAGAGGCAGATGCCTGCTGTTTGGGAGCACAGTCGTATTTAGTTCTAATTATACCGAACCACTTTGGCGACAGACTTTGTCTCAAGCATTATAAAATGACCAAAACATTTCAGATGCTGTGCAGCAAGATTGGTCAGCTGCTTATGCCATCCCATCATGCGAAGTCATGACTTTTTTTTTTGATGCACATTGCAGATTTTTTTTCGGTAAATGTGTTTCCATCATTCCATTATGTTTTCTGATTGGATTTTTTTTTATTATTATTATTATTATTATTTGAAACAGCTGAGGACATGCACATTTTACATGCACGTTTCCATTCAGCCTTTTTTATGCAATATCCAAAAATGCACATTAAAATAGATGAATAGAACATAGGTAACCACTGATAACTACAGAAATGGAATTTCTTATGCCTACACAAGACAACTTAACAAGGTGTGTCTGACATGCAAGACACTGAAAATACCTTTCAACACTTCAAATATCAGTGTTGGGAAAGTCGTCATTAGTCTCCATTCGATGTGACACAGCTTCGGTTATCCACCTCCCAGAACACCACCTTGTCAGCCTCTTTATTACTCCTTCCATTGAGGTGCTGAACACAGGAAGTGATTAATCTTTGAATATGACGCAGGAAGTTAATCAGTGCTCATGCCAAGCCACAAAAATCTCTCTGAGTGTCCCGACCGGGATGACACGAGAAATGAACCGCAGTAGCTCAGAGTCGTGTGCCTGAACCCGATCAGGTGCCCTGAGGTTTAAAACTAGGCCGGAATGCTCGTTGACGCAAGAAATTAGGTACAATGACAGGAACCACTGGGAGTGAATTTAGGTGAAAGCTCGTCAGTTCAAACCATTTCTATTCACTTTAAACGTTATAAGAACAAAAAGTGCTCATCGTTGAATAACGAGGGTCTGCAAATGTCAGTGCCGTGCAGTTGCCGCCCTTGTTCGCACTTTTAGCCCCTGGCTACTGTTTGCATGTTAACTACATTATGAATAGGTGAACACACTTGAATATGGACATGTGAATTATGCATGGTGGAAACAGGGGATGGATTCCGGTCGGCTCCTGAGTTCAGCGCCGGCGCGGCTGTAAGGGGGTGCTGCTCACGCTCTGGAACAATAGCTTTCTAAGGGGTACGGGTTTACGTTTAAGTGTGTCACGACTGCTATCTTTAGATTAAGCATCAGGTGGAGAGGAGGCCATGTATATTTATGTCACCGCCCAATGTACCGTGCCCGGTGAACAAACAATATGTAAGTTAAGCTCACTCATCCTTTCTTTTACCTCTGGAAGCCCAGGGCACGTGCTCTCTAAATAATTCAACAAAACCTTGGTGTAAAAATTTAATTGGTTGTTGGGAAGTTCATTTGTTTTTACCGGGCTTCAGGAGCTGTTTTTTCAGAACCACCTGATGTAAAATTAGAGATTTTATAAATGTTGAATTATAAAAAAATAAAATAATAATAATAATTTTGTTGGAAACAAACTACTGTTAGTTTTTTTTTCTTTTCTTTCTCTGTCTCTTAAAAATATAGGTTCTTTGCTGACATCTATGGTTCTATGAAGACATTTTAACATTCTTTCTTTCTTTCTTTCTTTCTTTCTTTCTTTCTTCTGTAATATATTTTAATATCATACATGGGAATAAATGTGGCTCATTGTGGTTACAGTGTACATTTTACTGACAGCATTTATTTATTTTTTTTTTTTATTCACTTGCACATACCATACCAGAAGAAATGCTATCAGTAATTAAGCTTTGAAGGGATTGTGCCTGATTTCATGTGACCTGGGCCACATACACACTATATAGTTGTCAGTGCTCTTCTGAGGGCTTAATCCTGTTCTATATACACAGAGTTCATAAACACAGAGAATTTTCCATAAATCTGCTTAATCCTGAACAACTAGTAGTTAATGCTGTGATGCCACTCTCTTTGTACACTGGCGGCTCGTCTGAAATGTGTGTCACTCTCCTCCATGTGCGGTGCAACAAATCACAGAGACAGAGCTACATGTTTGGACTTGTTCGCAAACCAGTCTGACACTCTTGCAGTCTAGCAGCAATTCATGTTACGGAACAGAAAGAGAGAAGGCTGTTCTGCAGAACTGCAAGGGTAGTTGACACAAAGTACTTTTGGGAAGTTTAAATGTCCTGTGGTTTTACATACTAAACAACAAGTACTTCAAACAGTTAAAAGTACTTTTATTTATTTATTTATTTATTTATTTATTTATTTATTTTTGTGGAAGACATATTCTAAATTAAATCACAGGACAATGTATGTCCCAGTACAATCTGACTCTTCATTAAAATGAACTAATGAAGGTAGACAAATAAACACGTACATACATAAATACATATATGATTATTTTTAGCCACAAGTGTTATTTTAATTTCTGTTATTAGATTTTGCTGTTCGAATCCAAGCTGATTCTTTGCAGACACAATTATAAATATTGATATGGAAGAGAGTAATCAGAGATTTCTCCTCTATAGATACACAGAATAATTATTTATGGGATTGTCTCCTGTTCTGCGGTTGTCCCAAACCTTTGCAGTGTGTACGTGTCCTAGTGTCAGATTCACGGTTTCCTCTTGTCAGTCACTGGAAGCTCCATAAGTGATATGGATCACTATGGTATACTGTATTTCTCCACTCTGGAGAACCAGAACATTCTGTGCAAGGGAAGAAATACATACATTATACATCATACTTACACAACCATATGTACTGTTATATATATATATATATATATATATATTGCTTGGTTTTGTCTCTGGTGCAACTGCAGCCTAAACAAAACGAGCAGAATATTTCTGAAGTCTTCATTTTCTGACTCTAGAGAAAATGCAGTATATGAGCAGGAGTAAATTGATGGTAATCTTGAATGTGTCAAGTGACTGTAGTGGTTCAACTAAAGTGTTTGAAAACATGCCTACATGTCAGCACTGCAGCTATATGCTGAAGAAAAAAAATGGTAAGAAGGACTTTTGATTGTCATGGATTTGTGATCTCTGTTCTCAATATGCTGGGAATGGAAGGGATTTATCCTCATTCTTGGATGGAAAGGCCACATGCACTATTACACAAGTGGTTTATGGGGATTTTCTCTACATATGCTGCATGACAGATAACCTCTGCCTCAGCATCACTATGTATCACTTCAAAATACACACTGTTAACACAATTGAACAACTGCGATTGGTGTTCCATCGGCAGATCCATTTGAATAGGAATTACCCTTCCAAAGTTTATTGCTTGGGAAACAAAGTATTGTGTTAAAGCAATACACATTACATGCTAATATGACTTTCAACTCAAACAGTGCTCCAGATATTAAAGGGGGATTTTAATGGTTGCAGAAGCCAAGATTTTAGAGTGTGGCACTGTGCCAATGGTTATACAGTATGTCTCTGAGGGGAGAGGGCTGTTTTTTTTTTGTTTTTTTTTTTGTGTGAAGCTACAGTATGACAGCAAAATTAGCAAAGGAAACATGAATAGAGGTATTAAATAAATAGAGATTAAATAAATAAAATGCTCCGGATATATGGATAGATAATTCAGTAGCAATTATCAGCAGACAATAAAGAAGCCTGATATTCTACAAACATTTCACATCCTTAGGTGCAATAAAATGCAGTGATCATGCACCCAAACTTTATTAATCTCAAGTATTATTGTAGTTGGAAAAAAGGAATTCTTAAAATCAAGGATAATATAGATTAGAATTTGCATGCAATTACAATACATTTAAAACATGAATTTATTGATGAGTTTATTAAGTAAATTATTTTATGAGAAACTCAATTTTCTAAATAATAATAATAATAATAATAATACTAATAATAATAATAATAATAATTTCATTTGAAAGCCTAAATTTAGAATGTGTGGATAATTGACGTGTTGTTTTACTCAGAAAACTGATGTATATATATATATATATATATATATATATATATATATATATATATATATATATATATATATATATATTTAAATGTATTAATTTATTAACTTTTAATTAACTTTTGCTATTTTATTTAAATTACATTTATTTATTTGATAAAATTTAGCTGTGTTGATGTTTTATTCTTGTTTAATAAAAAGTAAGTTGGAAAAAAAAATACAGAAAGATTATTTTCAAATGGTTAACTTGTTTTTTCATAGTCTATGTGAAACAACTAATGGATATAAAGATTTCCCTGGGAACAATGCAGGAAAACACTCATCTTTTGCACCTTTCAACAAACAACGATTGCAGTAATATTGGAGTGCTGGAGTATGTTAGATTGCAGATAACTGTCATTGGTTGCACTAAAATGCTTGGAAAACTACACAAAGGAAACCTAAACACCTTCCAGTGCCAAGAAAAATGAAAATATGATTTAATATATAAATATAAATATAAATATATATTTTTTTACATCATTAATAATATTTGCATAACAAAGATAACTCAGTTGAACAGCATCCTGAGATATTTCTAATTCAGTAATAAAATTACAAGTGTATTAAAAAAAGATGTTTGTTTCTAAAGCAAAACAAAGTATTGTCAAGTTCGCCAAATTACCAAACTATTAAGTAATTTAATCACTTCCCCTACTGTCCTTTCAAGAAAAATGCGAAAACACGAAATGTGTATTGCATTTAAGAATATTGGTAATGTTTTTACAGTATGTATTCATATTACATTAATTTTCCACAATTAGAAAAGCTGTTCAGCCATGACGTAAATTTGTGAGCCAACCTGGAAGACTAAATTACCCTCAAATCCCTTTTGAGCTACAGCTATATTCATACATTTGTATTTTAATGTGAGCATGGGTCATCAAGCCTTTTTTCTTTGGTTAATATGAAGCATTGTGTGAGGTCCAATGAGACAGGAGGCAGGAGATTAACATTTGACCCCCACGGTAAAGAAGACAATTAACGAAGTGATGCTAAAGGGACTTGGCGTCTCACTGCGTCGTGGGAGCACATCCATTACGTCAGTTAACGGCTTCAATTGACTATGTGATCTAATTAAACACAAAAACGAGCCTCTCTAGCTTTAAAGTGGCATCAGAATTTCTTCATTTTAATTGAATATCTCTTCCCTAAGGAGCTCTTGTGTTATGAACTTGATTCAGTCCGATACATTGACAAGCGAGTCTCTAGTTTCTCTGGGCGCTTGGCACAGATTCAGACTGTTGCCATGCTGCCGTCTGTTCAAGGACTCTTCGTTTGCAAACTAGAACTGTTTTTGGTGTAGACCCGAATCTGTTCGCTGTCAGAGTTTGATTTGTTTGGCTGGTGTGAAAACAGGACCAAAGGTTGCCTCGGGTACGGTTCATGTGGGCTCACAATTGGTATGAAAGCATCCGTCCTTAGGGCAACTACACATCCTATATGCATTTTGAGGGTGTGAAAAGGGCCGTGACAGTATGAAATCAAGTGGGAATATAGTAAATTGAGCTGTCTTTGGAGAACAGCTCATATTCTGCAACGCATCTGAAACAGACAATTTAAAGTGCCCTTCTTTTTATTTCGATCAACAGCTGCTTAAGGTGAGACTGAAGATCCCACACAACAAATACATTATTTATATATATAGTCTGTATTTAGATTGAAAATACATAAATGATCAGATAAATATATGAGGAAAGAAAAGTAGCTAAAACTTACTCAAATATACATTACTATTCAAATGTTTTGTCATAAGAACATTTAGATTTTTTTTTAAAAGATGCCTCTTATGCTCAATAATGCTGATTTTGAGTAAAAATACAGTAAAACAGTAATATTGTGAAATATTGTTACAAATTATAATTTAAAGGCAAAGCAATTTCTCCAGTCTTCTGTATATTTTGAAAAAAAAAAAAAAAAAGAAGAATAAAAATATGCAAATCCCCTTGCATGCTGGTACTCTCATTTATGACATACTGTGTTTCAGACCTAAAAGTTAAATGTGAAGAGAGACCTGAGTGGGTCGGGATACATAAAACATTTTCATGGTGTTCCCAAGTCAAATATAATAATATTTATCTCCAGAACATCTAATGTAAGTAAGGTTTGGGGAAAAAGAAATTGCAATAAAATGCAACCCCTCCCCAAGCTAACTTCATCAAGGCTATTGAAATAGACTTGCTGTGAAACTTATACATTAACTCAGCGTGGGTCGAAAGAGGTTCTTAAATAACTCAGCACTGAGGCATGAACGTGGCCCATGCGAGCGAGTGAACATTTAGACCAAAGACTTTTTCTGAGGTTAAAGTCAAAGAGGGGTAGGAGGGCTGTCAAATATGTTTTCATTCATTATATCTTAAATGCCTCTTTAGTTTTTATTCTAAGCTCATATGACAATAAGTAAATCCATTAGGCAACAATCACCGCCACTTGTGTATGCTCTCGTCCATACAATGTCATGTGAACATGATGAGGGGAGAAGGTTAGTTTTTCTTAAGTGCTCTTGGAGGGGGATTATATTATCATTATATAACTCCACAGACCCCCTTTTTTTTCATTTGAACATTCCCTTTGTTTTCCCTTCTGAGGAATGTCAGCCAGTCCAAAACAGGATGAGATCTAAACATAAAATATTGACTGTATTTAAGAAGGTCCTGGTCATGCATTATTCAGATGTTTTGCACACAGAGTATCCTTATGTGTCTGATCATAAGTCAAATAACTGTGACAGAATCCTTCAGCCTGTGGTAACATGCTTCCTTCCAGATTAAAGAAGAGGATTTTGAAGATTAAACGCTCATTCGGGCATTAAAATAAAATGTGTTTGCATAAATTCTGAAGGTGCCCCCATTGGGAGTATTATTTTCAAGAAAAAACGACCTCACACCTTGAGTTCTAAAGAGAGAAAAAATCATGTGGATAAAAGAATTCTTGAGATGCCAAATGTATGCAGATCACTTCTACTGTGAAGGATGAACTTTTAATCCAGTTTTCTGAAGTTAGGCTGAAATATTTTGCACACAAAAATGACAAGTGCTGACTGATATTGCCATTTCCAATCTGATGGCACTACACCTAAGGTAACCATACGGCCTCTTTTTCCTCGAACATATCCTGGCCGGAACTTCGAAATTGCCTGAATTGTCTGGTTTTTGCTTTGTTTTACTATTGATTTTTCAGTACCTTTAGCAAGTATGAAACCAAAAGAAAAACAAAGTCAGTACCCAGTAGGGGTAGATCTGAGTCCACCTTGTTGAGACCTGATCTTTAAACAACTGAGTTTGAGTGGGAGACATTTATTAATGTATTTTTATTTTTTATTTTTTATCTTTCATTTTATGCATGACGTGGATTCATCTGTGCTCTGAAAAATTTCTGTGTCATTCGTAATCGCAGTTTACTACAGTGCATCCGGAAAGTATTAACAGCACTTTACTTTTTCCACATTTTGTAATATTACAGCCAAAATGGATTAAATTCATTATTTTTCTCAATTCTACAAACAACACCCCATAATGACAACATGAATGAAGTTGCTACTTTGTTGAAGCACCTTTGCCACCAATTACAGTCTCAAGTCTTTTTGAGTTTGATGCTACAAGCTTGGTACACCTATTTTGGAGCAGTTTCTCCCATTCTTCTTTGCAGTACCTCTCAAGCTCTATCAGGTTGGATGGGGAGTGTCGGTGCACAGCCATTTTCAGATCTCTCCAGAAATGTTCAATCAAGTTCAAGTCTGGGCTCTGGGTGGGTCACTCAAGGACATTCACAGTTGTCCCGTAAGCCACTCCTTTGTTATCTTGGCTGTGTGCTTAGGGTCATTGTTCTGTTAAAAGATGAACCGTCAACCCAGTCTGAGTTCCAGAGTGCTCTGGAGCAGGTGTTTATCAAATATGTCTCTGTACATTGCTGCAGTCATCTTTCCCTTGATCCTGACTAGTCTCCCAGTTCCTGCTGCTGTAAAAACCATCCCCACAGTATAATGCTGCCACCACCATGCTTCATTGTAGGGAATGGTACTGGCCAGGTGATGAGCGATGCCTGTTTTTCCCCAGACATGACGCTTGGCATTCAGGCCAAAGAGTTCAGTCTTTGTTTCATCAGACCAGAGAATTTTGTTTCTCATGGTCTGAGAGTCCTTCAGGTGCCTTTTGACAAACTCCAGGTGGGCTGTCATGTGCCTGTTACTGAGGAGTGGCTTCTGTCTGGCCACTCTACCATACAGGCCTGACTGGTACCATACACTCCATACATCATACATATTGATACCATACACTCCACGACTGCTGCAGAGATGGTTGTTTCTCTAGAAGATTCTCCTCTCTCCACAGAGAAATGCTGGAGCTTTTTCAGAGTGACCATCGAGTTCTTGGACATCTCCCTGATTAATGCTCTTCTCCCCCAAACACTCAGTTTGGCCAGGCGACCCGCTCTAGGAAGAGTCCTGATGGTTCCAAACTTCTTCCATTTACGGATGATAGAGGCCATTGTGCTCATTGAAACCTTCAATGCTGCAGAAATGTTTTCTGTACCCTTCCCCAGATCTGTGCCTCAATGCAATCCCTTCTCAGAAGTCTATAGACAATTCCTTGGACTTCATGTCTCGCAATAAGGCGAATTTAACGTTTTCCTACATTTCAGTGTGGATGAGAAACTTTGGGAAAATGCTTAAAAATGGCTAGTGTGGATGGAGAGCATTTAAAAATGAAAACTCAGTTTTCAAATGTTTCTGGATTAATGTAGATGTAGCCTCAAGGGCGATCCCTGGAAACAGGGTGCACCTGAGCTCAATTTTGAGTGTAATGTCAAAGGTTGGGAATACGTATGTACATGTGATTTTTTAACTTTTTTATTTATTTAAATAAATAAATAAAACGTCTTTCAAGCTGTCATTATGGGGTGTTGTTTGTAGAAATTGGAGGAAAATAATAAATTTAATCCATTTACATAACATAGTGTGGAAGTGTGGAAAAAGTGTACTGTAAAGTGCACTGGATACACTGTACTCAACATCTGAAAGTTGGGGTGCACCAGTTCACCTGGAGTTTTTATGAAGTTCATAAATATATTATAATAAATTACTTTATTTACACATATTTTTATTTAATTTGCTTTTATGATAAAAGTGTTATTATGGCCAGTATGTGTCATGTAAATGTGATTTATTTATTTAGTTGTTTATTTGTTTGTTATTATTATTAATGTTACTATTATTTAATTGAACATTTAAATCGCATTTAAGAAATAATTAGTAATCGTATCAATATTGGTATTATTAAAATTGTAACAAAAAGTATCGGTATGGTATGAAATTAAAAAGTTTAGTATCACCTATCCTTAGTATGAGGCGTTACTTTACCCATGGTTGAGCTACACCTATGTAAACAAACAAAATCTCGCGTGCGCGCCACATTCAAATAGAGAGGACTAAATTTTGAGTGAATGCGAGTTAAATTGCTCTCTGTTCATCGCACAAAACTATCGAATGGATTTAGAGGACCTGGAAGAGTACACACACTTTCTAAAGAATTATAGTTACAAAGGATGGAAACGTCACACGGGTTTGGAGGGTGAGTAAATGACACTTTTTTTTTTTTTTTTTGTTAAGGCTAATTAGGCTATTTCTTTTATATTTCTCTTGCAAAGCAGTATCCAGGGGAGTAGCAAGACTGTGGCAGTGAAATATTACTGATATATCCTTGTCTTATAGTGGATTACCTTATACACACCTTATAATAATTTTGCCTGATAATATTTCAGCTATCACGTCGTATGTTTTCTATTATCTGTTTAGGATCACAACTAGTGATTCTCGAATGAATAGCTATTGATACAATGGGTCAAACTGGTTTGCTAAAAAGGTCTGAAATAGTTTGTGATTCAGTTTGCTTCTTTCGGACAGTTGACTCACGCACTGAATCGTCTGCAGCGGTTTCTCACACTGTCATGGGACACTTCAGCCTATAAGTCAGAAAACAAAAACAGCGCTCAGTGAGCTGATATTTGCCAACACATTATATGAAACAAAACTCACAAAGGTCTTCTAGCATGAGTCAGCAATGAAATAGCTCTTTATTGCATATGTGGACACATTTTGATCGCAGGTGGCCCGGTATAAAAGCTAGAAATGCTCCTGTCAGTATCATTTTTTTTATTATTCTTTTATTCTGGGATACTGTCTGAGTTATGTTATAAACGTTTAGTTCTGTCAATTTAATGGGCATTTATTTGTGTAGCGTTTTTCATTAAATTTAAAAACAGCTTCACAGGAAACAAAACAAAAAGAAAAAAAAGAAAAAAAAAAAATCAAGAATGATCCAAGAGGTAACTGTGGAAGAACTTTATTCGTCAGTCAGTTTATATTAGTAAGACATTTTCTAGATTTTTTCCAGAAACAAGGTGCAAACTGGACCAGATTTTATGTCAAAAGTATATGTGCAATGTATACTAGACAATACTATACTTGATTACAGTATCTACAGTCAACTCTAGCATAAAGTATTGAAATGTAATATTTTGTTGGTACATGTAATTTATATATATTTTTTAAATATTAACTTTATATAGTATATATTTACTGTTTGTTTGTTTGTTTGTTTTGCCATGACATTTGGAATGAACAAAGTATGTTGCAGTCTCTGAAAGTTTGAGTATCCTTTCTGTGAATGTTACATCAAGTTAGGATCAAGGGCTACCGAAAAGAGAGGCTTCACTTTTGTGTGCTGTGCCAGGGCCGTGCTCAGATTTCAAGGTCAGATGTTTTAATTCTGCTGTGAGGCCTCTCTCATACTCAGCTGTCAAAACTCCACTTAGCACTCCCATCTTGCGCACTTTGTTTGGCCAAATTTGTCATGCTTCACTGCTTCCTGATGCACCTTTATTTATTTAGTTATTTATTTATTTCACCCAAACCGTGCTCTCCTCCACAGTAAGGAAAAATCAATATGAGCAAATCAGAGACAGGACTTCATCATATTTACATCTAATCCATTTCAAATGCACAATAAGGAGGTTTCCGGCGATCCTCTTCGGTGCAGATGTTGATGTTGCGCATCAGCGTTGGCAGTGATACGCAAAAACTGTCAATCAGACCACACACACCTGCCATCTCCGTCAATACGGATGTTCTCCAAGGATCCGGGTAGCATATGTTTGAGAAGGAGGAGAAAACACCTCTGCAGAAACTCTGTAACCTTGTAAATAGTTTTGCCTCTATAAGCAAACATTTTAAAAGGAGTACTTTAGTGTATATATTTTAGTGTGAATTGTTGCACAATATTATTTGTTTGGAGTTAAGTGTGTTACCAAGGCTGCATTTGCAAGATACCTTATGAATTACACGCTGTATATTATTTACAACTATATACTTACAGTATGGTTATTTACAGTACAGTGTGGTTCAAAGTCTGCACATTTTTTTTTTTTTTTTTTCATCTGCAGTTTCTTGTTTTCAGCATTGGGCCCCTAGAGGCCTCTCAGCTGGAGGTCTCTGACAGCCAGCACTCCTGGGGCACTTGGCCCCAAGGACTGGGAGTCCTTTTTTGATCCTTCAATATTAGAAGCATAAGCCCACCCTCCACGTTTTCTATCCTGATCCACAGACACTGATTCTGTGGTGTTTATTTAAAATCATCACACATCCTTCATGGTAGTATGAGTGTGTTTGGCTTTGTGAAAGAAGGCAGAGATATAGAACAGTATGCTAGATATTACCATCTGCTCTTTGAGGCAAACTCATGAATGCATGAATTTGTCCCACTGGCACCATTCTCTTCATAAGGGAGCAGTTTCATCTGTTGTGTCTTGACTTGAATTGCATCAGATTGTTTAGTAGTTCTGTGAACTGTCCAAGTTAATATCAGCCATTGTCCAAAGACAGCAGGGTCTCTTCATTTCCGAAGACATACTACTGTACATGTAGTAATGCTGAGTGTTCTTCAAAATGACCAGAAGCATTCTTGGGGGAATATATACTAGATCTGATTATCACTTTATTTTATCCGAGAGATCCTAAAATATCATCTAGGGGTAGCTCTCTTCCTTTAAAGGAATAAAGAAAAAAAAATTTTGAGGGCAATAGTAGGACAAACACATAGTAATTCATAAGCTCAGTAGTTTAACTGTTGTTAATGGAGGCTATTAAAATGGCACAATGGCTAATTTTGTAGCGTTTCTCACTAAAACTAGAAAAAAGAGAAAGAAACCTTACTGCTGGCTTGACCGAAATCATTTGCCATTTAAAACATCACCATAGATCGATGGCTTTTGCCGTCTTTCATGAATATTACATTCTAGAATTGTTTTATGCGGCTCAGCATGTGTCATCTAACATTCTTCAATTTACAATGAAACCACGCACTATTATTCCGTAAGTAATGGCCCTATGTATTGAAGGGGGCATTCTGTGTGAGTAATATAAACACTTTATTAAATATTCTCATGTAAATACTGCCACAGAGAAGGCACTTGTAAACAATATTCGTGACCTAAGCTTTTAGAGCTTTATAGCAAATGCAAAACAACCTCCCTCCACCCACCCAATTTGCATTTTTCCAGTAGAAAAATCTAATTCAAGCAGGAGATGATGTTTACATTATATGTAGCCTTTTGACATTACAATTTAAGAGTGAAATTATGGAATGAGTCGTGGGATAATGGCGGCAGGAATATTTACTGATAAATCAGAGTCTCGTAATAGATATGCTGTTAAATGGTCCACATATATGAACAGATGGTGCCGTCAACAACTCGACTGACACTTGCAATAGAGTCCTGACCTTGGAGTTAGTGTGCATTAAGCAAAACACTTAATCTTTCATTCCATTTCCTTATTGAATCAAATTGATTGCAATCAGCAGTATATATTTCCTAGGGTTTATAGCAAGAGAGCTGGGTGTTTGTGTGTTTATGGGTGTGGCAGAAGAGGCAGAATGTGCAATAAAGAGTACATAAAAATTTTAGGGTGTTTTTGGATTGCTCATAGTGTGTTGCTAATATTCAATGCTCAGGGCAGAATTCTGACAGTAAAATGTCAAAGTATCTTTGTAGCAAAGGCCAAGCTACTGCTTTTGTCTTCACAGTGCCTATGACTATATCAGGGCATTTTTGTTCAATATTGAAAGGATGATAAAATAAAAGTAAAATAAGCAAGAGGGGATTGCACAAGCATTTTAGGATACTAATGAATGCATTGTTTCTATGTTGTATTTCTGAATCAGAACTACTACACCAATGTAGTAATACTACCCTTACATGGACAATCTGATTGTTTCAAGAGCATTTCCTGTTACCAGAGTACATAAGTGTCTTCAACATTTGTGGCAGAATTAACTGTGCCTTTGAAAAAAGTTTTAAATGCCACCGGCAAATGTCAAGCAAAGGCCTGCAACACAACTATTGTTTCTGAAGCAAGAAATGGGGCTTGCATGTACAGATGCTTGTTACTCAAGAGTTGGTAACCAAAAGGGTGAATCTCTGAATGAAGGGACCCATGAGCTAGCTGTGATCTTAAACAAGACATTTAACCCCTGTGTACTACCAAGAGCAATTTTGCAGATACCAATTATCAGTATACTGAAGGAAAATTAATTGTGTTTTCTAAGGTTAAATGTGTGCTTGCATACTTTTTAAATATTACCTCTGAAAGACATTCCCTTAAATTAACTGCAAATGGTTTGATTTTTGTTTATCATTAACAGCAATTAGCATGACCAGTCATTTAGCAATTAATTGTCAACTCTGTGCTTCTAAATGCACTGATAAGGCAATCTCTGTTTATTCATGCCTATTTTTAGATGTTTCATTATGTGATATTGCCACATGCATTTTTTTCTACTTGATGTAGTTTTAAAGACTCCATTGTTATTAGTGAAATGAAGTAACTCAAAGTTCCCACAAGATCACTTCTCTGATCAACAATCTTAAACATAAAGGTTCCAAAAGAGTGTTTTTGCAGTGATGCCATAGAAGAACCAGTTTTGGTTCCCCAAAGAACGTTTCAGTGAACAGTTCCTAGAAGAACCATTTTGAGGAACATTTTTTAAAATCTAAAGAATCTTTTTTTGATTATAAAGAACCTTTTCTGCATTAGAAAGGTTCCATGGATGTTTAAAGTTCTTCATAGAACCATTGATGCCAATAAATAACTTATTTTTAAGAGTGAAAAAAAGGAAAACTCACCAAATTCCAAACATTAAAAAGATAATCCATTTTCAACAAACATGTTTGCCTTTTTTCCCAAAAACCCTCCACTGTCTAACAACATCCCTATATGGTCAGGCCTTCATGTTGGCTCTTTCAATCTCTAAATAAAAATTACTTTCCAGATAAATATTGTAATCAAATACAAAAGCATCAAATAAACACATCACAAAATATGCAAATATATGCAAAACGGTTCAAACAACACTAATGATACACACTTCTATGACAAATGAATAATACATTCAATATTTAAAAATAATTGCATACAAAGTATCAGTATTGTTATGTGAGAATTGATGCTCTCAGTATAACATCAATATGTATATATTTTAAGATTGATCCTCACATTCCTTCTAGTAGCGCAGGTATATACAGGTTTCACTGTGCACATGAAGACAGTGTTTAGAGATCACTGTCTGCGGTAGGTTTGAGTAGGACTGTTGTGATAACTGCTATATTGTAAAATCGTGATACTGACAAGCCAACCGCAGAGTATGACAAGAAACCACCACAACTGTGATGCTCATGTTTTTTTTTTGTTTTTGTTTTTGTTTTGTTTTTCAATAGCTATGCTCTTCTTGTTTTACACTTAATGCATATGTACTGAATGTTCAGTAAGTTAAAAATCATAACACGAATGAAGAAATTAATATATATATACAGGTCCTTCTCAAAAAATTAGCATATTGTGATAAAGTTTATTATTTTCTGTAATGTACTGATAAACATTAGACTTTCATATATTTTAGATTCATTACACACAACTCGAAGTAGTTCAAGCCTTTTATTGTTTTAATATTGATGATTTTGGCATACAGCTCATGAAAACCCAAAATTCCTATCTCAAAAAATTAGCATATTTCATCCGACCAATAAAAGAAAAGTGTTTTTAATACAAAAAAAGTCAACCTTCAAATAATTATGTTCAGTTATGCACTCAATACTTGGTCGGGAATCCTTTTGCAGAAATGACTGCTTCAATGCGGCGTGGCATGGAGGCAATCAGCCTGTGGCACTGCTGAGGTGTTATGGAGGCCCAGGATGCTTCGATAGCGGCCTTAAGCTCATCCAGAGTGTTGGGTCTTGCGTCTCTCAACTTTCTCTTCACAATATCCCACAGATTCTCTATGGGGTTCAGGTCAGGAGAGTTGGCAGGCCAATTGAGCACAGTAATACCATGGTCAGTAAACCATTTACCAGTGGTTTTGGCACTGTGAGCAGGTGCCAGGTCGTGCTGAAAAATGAAATCTTTATCTCCATAAAGCTTTTCAGCAGATGGAAGCATGAAGTGCTCCAAAATCTCCTGATAGCTAGCTGCATTGACCCTGCCCTTGATAAAACACAGTGGACCAACACCAGCAGCTGACATGGCACCCCAGACCATCACTGACTGTGGGTACTTGACACTGGACTTCAGGCATTTTGGCATTTCCCTCTCCCCAGTCTTCCTCCAGACTCTGGCACCTTGATTTCCGACTGACATGCAAAATTTGCTTTCATTCGAAAAAAGTACTTTGGACCACTGAGCAACAGTCCAGTGCTGCTTCTCTGTAGCCCAGGTCAGGCGCTTCTGCCGCTGTTTCTGGTTCAAAAGTGGCTTGACCTGGGGAATGCGGCACCTGTAGCCCATTTCCTGCACACGCCTGTACACGGTGGCTCTGGATGTTTCTACTCCAGACTCAGTCCACTGCTTCCGCAGGTCCCCCAAGGTCTGGAATCGGTCCTTCTCCACAATCTTCCTCAGGGTCCGGTCACCTCTTCTCGTTGTGCAGCGTTTTCTGCCACACTTTTTCCTTCCCACAGACCTCTTGCTTGAGGGTGTCAATGATGGCCTTCTGGACAGCAGTCAGGTCGGTTACCCATGATTGCGGTTTTGAGTAATGAACCAGGCTGGGAGTTTTTAAAAGCCTCAGGAATCTTTTGCAGGTGTTTAGAGTTAATTAGTTGATTCAGATGATTAGGTTAATAGCTCGTTTAGAGAACCTTTTCATGATATGCTAATTTTTTGAGATAGGAATTTTGGGTTTTCATGAGCTGTTTGCCAAAATCATCAATATTAAAACAATAAAAGGCTTGAACTACTTCGAGTTGTGTGTAATGAATCTAAAATATATGAAAGTCTAATGTTTATCAGTACATTACAGAAAATAATGAACTTTATCACAATATGCTAATTTTTTGAGAAGGACCTGTATATATATATATATATATAAACATTCACAGAGATAGATTTGATGAGTTAAGGTAAAGAAGATGAACTCATTCCGTCAACATTTAGGTTAAGGTGATGCTGGACAACCAGGTCGATATTTCTGAGGATCATGGAGTGAACCTTGCTGGGATCACAGATGTAGAACAGAAAAGGGAAATGAGATGTAGATGTGATGTAAATGGAGAACAGCAGGGGTCCCAGCACTGATCCCTGTGGTACTCCTGAGGTGAGGGTACGAGCCGAGTGAGCCTTTCTAGATCTGTCAGTTTGATTCACATACTCGGCTTCAGAATCTAGTGAGCTGCCTATGAAAGCAACATTTTACAAATGTATTCTATTTAGTTATTTATTGCACTGCAAAGTGAAAAAAAGTCTTGCAATTTTTCAAATAAAGACTAAAAAGCATGGCGTCATCAAACTACTCCTTTGGTAAAATAGTTCCCTTCATTTGTATTTGTATTCATTTATTTTATATTTACACAATAATTGTTAATTTAAGTATCTCATAAACATGCTAGCACCACACTGTTGAAATCAGTTATGAGTCACTTCTCCTGTGCAGAGTGCTGTTTGTGAGGTGTGTGTAACAATACAGCTGTGATATGTTAATATAAAGAAAATTGCATTTTTATTAAATTAGCTCCCTGTTGACACTATGGAATGTCACATAATTAGTAGCACATTTGTGAATTAACGGCTCTTTGTTGTGTTTGATAAGATTCTGTTGATATGCAACATCTTATCAACCCCCAGGTCCTATACACCTCATTTCTTTCTTTCTTTCATTCTTTCTTTTTTTTTTTTCTTAGAATGTCTGCTGGTTGAAGTGGAAGTTATATACATAGTTAAAGCACACCACCTTGACATTCAACCAGATTACATAGTGCCATCCAATCAAGAGAAACAGTTGGGAAGCAGACATACTGGGCAGTTGAGGCATGATGGTGCACCGGTCTGTCTATTTTTAGCCCTGTCAAGCATAATGTGCATACATATACTACAGGGCTTTTGCATGACACACTCTCAACAGTCATACAAATATGTATGATTTCCTTGTGTGTATAAAAAAGGACTCAACAGCAGGTGAAAACTGGCTGGTCTGATTTTTATATATCCTGTCTATATTTAAACTTGCTCCATCACAAAATAATAATCATTTGACTAATATGATTTAACTTTTCTTAAAACACAAATCAACTAATAATTTGAGATTTTTTTTACTTTTTACTGTTCGAAATTCATTAACATTTGCTCGACAATGAGCATATGGTTCAAAACATTAGAGGTTTGTTTATAATTTTCAACCCATTTTAACTGATGCCTTCAAGACTTTCACAAATCCTTGTCACAGTTTCAACAAGACATTATCTATGTCTGACAGCTTGGTGATAAATTTAAATTAATATAACAATGACAATGTTCAGTATATCATAGAAAATGAAATATTTAAATCTGAAAGTCATGAAACACATGTACATCATAAATTATTGTAAGACATAGTGACACAAAAGCACTTGATAGCTAATTAAATAAATGAGTCTGCACTTACGTATCGTATTTATCAGTTTTTATCAGTTTCCCTTAAAGATTTGCCTTTTACTCACCTTCATGTTCCAAACCTGTATGAGTTTCTTTCTTCTGATGAAAACAAAATAAGATATTTTGAAGAATGTGGGTAACCAAACAGTTGCTGGTCCTCACTGACCTCCCCATATAGAATTAAATGGCTACCAGCAACCATTTGAATACCAACATTCTTTGAAACATCTTCTTTTATGTTCAGAAGATATAAATGCATTTGGAGCAACTTGAGGGTAAGTAAATTATCTATTTAAAGAATTTGTTATTCGAGGCATGCCTCCATATATGCGCATATTGATGCAAATAAATTAAAATGCACCTGTAAAGTTTTTTTTTTTTTTTTTCCCGTCTTTTAAATTTTGCTTTTAATAGTTCTTTTTCTCAGGGTCACACACCTTCTGGTGAGCATCTCTCTCCTTGTGCATACTGAGAGATTTGACAGATGTTTCTGTACACCTGTTTTTAAATGGCTAAAAATCAGCATAAATCTAAGATGGGATGGTTAAAAATGTAAATAGTACCTTTTGTATCTGTGAATTCAGGTTATATAAATTTTGTGTATCATCATTCTTAAAATTTCTGGTATTAAGAGAGTCGCAAGTGAGTAGCATGGCTAATATTTGGTTTTATTGCACACACACACACACACACACACACACACACACACACACACAAACTTTAAATATGGCCATGTCCAAAAACAAATTAAAATGTGTGACTATTTTCACAATTACTCTTAGGAAATCACCCACATTACGCCTACAGATCATGCATGCAAATTGTTGGATTTCACAAATTTCACAAGCAAATAATACCCTTTATTTAAGATAAATCAGAGCCTCAGAGGTATTTTTTTTAAACTTTCTATCCAAATTGGACAAATGAACTTGGCACATGGTCCCATTGGGTTTTTTGTGTCTTAAATGCTCTGGCATACTAATTTGATACGCTTAGCATCTGCAGACAGTTTTTTTTTTTTTTTTTTTTTTTCTTGTGCATTTTATGCACATGCACAGTGTCTTGTGACAGTTATCATCATAGTATTCATCTCTGTGTAATCATTTTGTCTCTTGCCTTCCCTCTTTTGATCATAACCATGCTTACCCTGGAGCCATGAACTACTGGAGTGAAGCAAATCAAATTGCTATCCCATATGCAGGACCCGCCTTCCCTAACAGAGCTGCCAGAGCGAGTCATACTTTCCAGACAATGAAGTTGCAATGCAGACAATATCACAGCATTTCATGGGTCACGGAGGAAGTCTAAGTCAGGGGCCTTTGTATTATAATTAAGTACCATCTTGTTGGAAATTGCTTGGAAGCTTTATAGTGACAGATGGGAGAGGCTGGACACTAAGCGAATCCTAACAGTTCTAGTGTGAAAGAAGCAGCAGCGTGATTAATTGGAGAGAGTGTGGAGGAAGAGGTGAGGTGGGAGTTCTGGAGTTTCTCGCCCTTTATGCCCTCCTGCTGGCAAACACTTGTGGTGAGAGGAAACGGTCACGGAGCAATTCTGGGCTTTCAAATCAGTTAAAACTACACATGTGATTCCTGCTGAATGCTGCACATGCATAAGAGATAAAAAGATTGCTGTTGCAAAATAATTTGATTGACTTGAAGTCATGAGTTTATACTCTCTAAGTGTTTGTGGAGTTTGAATAGTTTAGGAATCTACTTTGTAAAATACATCATATATCCTCTTGACAGCCTTTGCAGAAGTTATAGATGATGTCTTTGGATATATTTTGCATGAAGCCACCCAAGTTTGCAGAAGTTAGTTCAGAGTATATGTACAGGAAGAAAACATAAAGACATCCAATCCCAATGATTGCCTAAAAGCTTTACCTCTTTCTTGTCTAGAAATAGCATGCATTTATAATAAAATGTTATAAATTGCTGAAATAGAAACAATCTGACATCTTTATTTAATCTGATGTACTCAGTGCAATTACTGTAGCAAGTTAAAGCCACAATATGTAAGATTTTTTTTTTTTAATTAAAATATCCAGAAACCACTAGAACAGTGTTATATATTTTACTGACTGAGAAATTTCAACTAATGAAATGGACCGTGTCCTTGCGTCACCTGCCACTGATGTCATAGACCCTCAATTTACCAGTTTTATTTTGTAGAAAACATGGAAATCCCAAAGACACTTTAATATGTGATGCATTTTATTAGACAGGTGACGAACACACAGAGTAGCACTATAACAGAACTGTCAACACACTCAAATGTACCAAGTATGATAAAACAGCATTGTTTTTTCCTACGTACACATGACCGTAAAGAACCGGAAGCAGTTGACTGTGGCATATTAAAAGCTCAGCTGCTTTCAAGCTGTGTATCAACTTCCAGCCCCACCATGCTTTATAGTAATATGACTAAGTATTTAATACATTAGTTCATCCATGAACATAGGGCTGGGCGATATGGACCAAAAAATGTACATGATATTTTTTTTCATATCAGTCGATATCGATAAATGTCAAGTTATTTATTTCTTTCAAGTTTAAAGGCAGATTTTTGCTACAATGCAAAACTTTGAAACCAGACAGTTAAATGTGGCTTTAAAATATTCTTTATGGTCAGAACATGAATTAATGTTTTTTGAATTCGTAATTTTTAATAAAATAAGTATCTTAATATAAAAAATATATATTTCTTAGCTCTGCATGTTTTAATGAGTAATATTGTTTCAAATCAAGAAACAGGTTTGTGTTACCTGATAATAATAATAATAATAATAACAACAAAAGGTCTCTTAGAAATACACATTTGGTAGTAGCTTGATGTAGATATATGTTAATTATTAAAATCAGTAATATCTGTAAAAATTGTAGCAATCTCATTTTTATATAGTGAAATGTAATTATTCTGATTGTTTTTTTATTATTATTAACCATTGCTCTTCCATAGTATCATGATAATAACAGTTAAAACCACAAATATAGCACCTCAATACCATGGTAAAAATGTAATATGGTGCCAAGGTATTTGTATGAAAAACAGTAGTCTAAATACATATAGTATACATGCATAAACACTATAGCTTAACCACACAAAAATACTGTAATTATATTCCAATACTCCTCCTTCAATACATTTAATACATCTCTACATTAATAATATGATAAAATATACAAACATTTCTGACACAATACCACTGTGCAGTTAGTGCTTCTAAAGTAAATTTATGGTAAATGATGGCGATTGTTGATTAAAAAGCCTTTTAACTGTATCGTTGAGCACAGTGTTTCTCTTGTTTGTCAGCGATGTTTCATCTTGCTATAAATTTGTGTTCTTTACTGAATCCAAATGCTTCTTGCGCTGTTTAGTGATCGAGACTCATCAGCGAGTGAAAGCATCTGCTGTAGTATGTTCGCGCTTTGCCGCCGCTTGAACTTTGATTTTGTGGATAAACGGTCCGAGTGGCGCACTTCGACTTGCGATCTTTTGTTCCACCTTTGCCACATAAACATATCGAACATGTATCAAACTCTTGTTATAATTTATCAAGGAAATACGTATCGCGTAAAATGAATGATAATTTATCGCCCAGCCCTACATGAACATGATTTCTGCCCAAGTCCCGATGTATTGCATCGGCTGTGGGGATAAAGACAACTCCCATGATTCCACACTCTATCGTGGCGTCATCAAACTACGGCTTTGGTTATTTGTTTGTTTTGAATATGCAACCCCTAGATACATATTGTGCTATTAAATAAATGACTATATTGTTATTAAATTAAATTGTTAAATCTGTCTATCTGCATTTCTTTGTATGGATTGAAAAGAGGCAAATGGTCATGTCTCTTCTTCTCATTAGCTGCACCCAGACACATTTTTAAAGTTTTTTTTTTTTTTTTTTTTCTATTTAAATCACTGGAATAATGACATGCCAAAGGCAACAGGAAGAACAATCATTCTGGAGCAGCTGCTACATCGTCTTTTTACCTAGGTCTGTAAAGTTTAAACAGAAAGTGAAGCTCTAACTATCATTTAAACCAACTCTGTCACATCATGGCTAATGAACTCAGAATCGCCATTGATTGTTTGAAGTGGGGAAAAAAATAGCTCATCTGAGTTTTAGCTGCTTCTAAGTGGGCTTCTAATTCAGCTCTTGAACATTTTGACATGGGAATAATGAGCTCTGTGTTCAAACTGGAGTGGAGTGTTCGTGGCAGAGCATATAACCTTATATTGAATTAAATATACTTTTCTTTTTTCATGCATGCTCTTTTTAAAGAATATATTCAGTAGATTTTTTAAGCAATTATAACTTTACCTTATCAAATATAATATATGTTGGTAGTCACCATTTATATGAGATTATAGAGGGTTTCATAGATTGATAATGTCATACATATTTTTCCCATGCTAATATGTTCGATTAAAAAAAATTAGTTCTGTGTTTGAATTGATTCAAAGTGTAGAACTTTCATGACAGAGGATATAAAATAATATGTAATTAAATATACATTTTCACGCATGCTCTTTACCAAAAAATATTTTTGCAGACGTTTGCAGAAATTGTTTACTTTGCTGTTAAAACAGATGCTGGTTAGAGATACTTCAGAACTCTTCTATCCAAAGCATTCCCCAATATGACCTTCTATACTAATATGTCTCATGCACACAAATCTTTCCTTTTGACGATAGTCTGAAATACCATTTTCATGCAGTATTTGCTGCATTATGTCATATTAGTATACTGCAATCATAGCTTTTTTTTACTGCAATTTTTACTCTATTTACTCTATCCCCATCTTTTCTAGACAGTAATAGACTTAGCTTCCTTATCTGCTGGGGTTAAAAGAAAAAAAAAAAAAAAGTGTTGGATAAACGAACACCAGTCCAGGCAAACTGTCTGCAGATGTGCTGGTAGTGCCAAAAGAAAAAGTGTATAGTATGTAGAGCCAGTAGCTGACCCTTTAAAAGCAATGCCAAGCTGCAGTTAAATCAAGCATACAATATTTGAGTTGAGAGATATTGTCATATTCGCATATGTCCGTGCATAGCGCCATTCAAAGAGGCTTTTCTGATCTCATCATCTCACCCCTGAGATCATCCCTTCATCTGTATTTAGATTAGACATTCCCTTCATGCTTTGCACAGTATGTATAAACCCTCTTATTGCAAGTCTGTCTTTCTCGTATTCGTTCTTTTCAAGTGATCCTACAATGCAAGTCCTTTTAGGTGTCTTTTGAAGCATTTGACGAGACATTACTTAGCTCTTCCATTCACAATGACTGTTGCTTCGGCCCATCACTGCTGAATCGCATGTGTCATAAAAGATTGCTTAAACGCTCACTTTTCTGTCAAGATGAAACCTCACATTTGCACTGGCAACATCAAAGACCAAAGTCATGTAATCGTACAAGGGGTATCCATGCTGAATTTTGTATCTTCTTTTTGGATTTTCTATTGCAAACCTGACTGAATGAAATGAGCTTCATTCTCTTGTTTGACCACTGAGATGGCAATCAGTTTTCAGACTGCTTCATGAATACAGCAAATGTGGAATCTTTTTTAAAGCCAAATTACTTCTCAGACAATATGTGTCTGCTGGTTTTCTTCCAGTATTATTGCTTATGATCATGTATCAAAGGGAAATACACTCCTGAAATAATTTTCAGTGCACCGTCATTGTTCTGTTGGTTTCAGAGGTCATTTTGCTGTGTGTGAATGCTGGGATGGTGGAATCCCAGCACTCATTATCTGATATAAGCATGGTGTGTGTGGAGTGGTGTATGCTAATCTACTTTTGTATGTTTCAAATTATGATTTTGATGTAAAAATGGACAACTGCTTTTTGAGTTACATTGGTTTTGTATAGATTATACTATATTATATATATATATATATATATATATATATACACTATATTGTGATTTTAATGGTAATTATGCTAATACTTTAACTAACATGAACTAACTATATATATATATATATATATATATATATATATTACTCTTATTTAATATATTTAATATTAACTATTTTTAACCCTCTGGGGTCTGAGGTGATTTTGGGGCCCTTGAGGTATGCTGACATGCCCTGACATTTGTGCTTATTTCAGCTACTTATAACATACTATTTGCCCATATGTATTTTTCTTGTATTCAGCACACACTGTGCTACAATAATATGTGAGAAAGATAGATGTACATGTTTGCATTTTGTAGAAAAAAAATATTATGCTGTATTATAATATTATACTGTACAACACGTGTTGTACAGTTTAGTAATAAATGCAAATGTAACAGTAAATGTTGTAATTAATGCTGTAGTAGTAATAATTAATATTTTAAAGTTATTTACATTAAAGTTATACACACTTCCAGAATACATATTTGATGATTAACTCACCCCTATGTCAGCCAAGATGTTTATGTCTTTCTTTCTTCAGTCAAAAATATATATATATTTTTTTTAAGGAAAACATTCCAGGATATATCTATATATATATAAATATATATATATATATATATATATATATATATATATATATATATAATGGACTTCAATAGGAATCAACAGGTTGAAGGTTTAAATTGCAGTTTCAGTACAGCTTCAAAGGGCTCTGCATGATCCCAGCCAAGGAATAAGGGTCTTATCTTGTGAAATGATTAGTCCTTTTACTGTACTGTTTAACCACCAATACTCATCTTGCACTATAGCTCGACCTCACACATTATGTAATAACATGCAAAGAAACTCAAACAGCCTTTACAAAAAAAGGTAACACAACAATGTTGGATGATTTTGAAGTTGGAGGAGAAAAATAGATGGAGTTTTTGACCCTACTCAACCTTTTTGAACCGGAGCACACAGGTGAAGAACTAATCGTGTGTGACTTTTTCAACTTTTCCAGCATAAAAACATCCATGCTCATCGCAGAACTAGTGCAAGACGAGCATTTGTGGTTAAAAAGTATATAAATATATATATATATATATATATATATAGTTTTTTTTTTTTTTGTTTTTTGGATAATGGCTGATTTTTGCACTAGATAAGACCCTTGGCTGGGATCATGTACCCTTTGAAGCTGCATTGAATCTGTACTTTGGACATTCAACACAAAAAAGTCCACTATATGGAAAACAATATGGAATGTTTTCCTCAAAAACCTTAATTACTTTTCGACTGAAGAAAAAAAGACATCAACATCTTGGGTGTGAGTAAATCAGATTATTTTCATTCTGGAAGTGAACTAATAACTACTGTATTTGTTAACGTTCAGTTTTTTTTTGTTTTTTTTATTGAATATATTGTTTTTCACATAAATACCCTATATCACAAATAGAAATAATCTAACAAGAACAACAACAACAACAAAACAGCAACAACAACAACAACAATAATAATAAAATGAAGTATATTTACTAGTACTTTAACAGCCTTTGTTCCACCCCCCCCCCCATTTAATATAATCCATTATACACTATATCATTCTGTATCTATATCAAGATGTATCTCAAAATCTCAGTCATTGTTGGAAAGAGTTCAAATGCACACAAATGCTGGAAAACTAAAGAATGTATGGGACCTGAAGGATTTTTCTGAAGAACAGCAGGCAGTTTAACTGTTCAGGACAAACAAGGGACTCATGAACAATTATCACTAAACAAAAGATCACACCTATGGAACATTCAGGTAAGAACACAGTATTCAAGGTGATGTAAACTTTTGAATGGGTTCATTTTTATAAATTCTACTATTATTTTCTCTTGTGGACTATGTATAATCATCTTGATATGTTAAATATCTTATTCATGTCAGTACTACATAAACAACTATATATATATATATATATATATATATATATATGATATACTATTATTATATAAATTATATGATATAATGTCCTCTTCTTCCTTTAAAGTACTGTTTCAATCGTGCTGAAATAAGCTGCTTAAAGGGACTAGATGGAAAACCCTGAAAAAAATTCTCACTTCTTCAAAGAGGTAATGGGCTCTGGCGTTAATAAAGCCCATCAATCATTTGCATTTAGCACTGCTCATGTTTTGTGTGTTTCAAGAGCTACCATCTGGGTCACGATGCCTGCAGCAATATTCATTGTTTTTGCACCAGAATTTGTGCTGGTGCTAATTGAAACTTGAACAAACAGACATGTTTTGTTTCTGTTAGGCGGATAGGGTCTCTGTCTCCCCGTTTCTGTCCTTTTAATCAAAAAACGAGAATAGTGAGTAAAGGGGATTACTGAGCCTTTTGAGATGTGTTATGAAAGCACAGAGTGCTCTCAAAAAGATAAACAGGTGTTATGAATCCCAGGCTATGAAATGTTTACAAAACAAGATGCATAGCCTGGGATTATCTATGAAACAAAGATGAAAATTAGAATGATATAGTGCATCATGGATTAATTAACGATGAGGTATTTTCAGTCAGAGAGAAGGATGGGGAAAAAAGACCAAAGGGTGTTAAAGTACCTAGTAAATATAATTAATTTTATTATTATTAGTATTATTAGTATTATTATTAAATTGAAGGTATATTTTAGGAAGGTATATCTATCTATCTATCTATCTATCTATCTATCTATCTATCTATCATTTTTTTTTTTTTTAATGTCAGGTTAGAGGTCGTCCATTTGTGGATTTGCAGATGTAGATAAATAGTAAAAATATTGTAAATAGTATAAAATAGTGTTGAAGTTTATAATAAAATAAACAATTACCATGAGGTTATTTTGTAACTATTAAAAAAAAAAAAAAAGATTAAAATGAATAAAAATAGCTATGCTTCATTACTACTGATAACACTTTTTTTTTTATTTACTTATAAAATACATAAATGATGTACAAGAAATTGGGATAGAAAATAAGATATAAATGAGGACACCTGACCATTACACCAGGGGCAACAGGGACAACAATAGGGACTTTAATGATATTGAATTTTAAATGGATAAATAGGCATCAATATGAGTTGGTCCCTCCTTTGCAGCTTTGACAGCTTCCACTCCTCTGGGATGGCTTTCCACATAATTTTTGAGTGTTTTGTGGAATTTTTTGCCCATTTATCCTGTAAAGCATTTGTGAGGTCAGGAACTAATGTTGGACAAGAAGGCCTGGCTCGCAATCTCTATTCCAGTTCATCCCAGAAGGTGTTCAGTGGAGTTGGGGTCAGGACTCTGTGAGAGCCAGTCAAATTCTTCCACAACAAAATTATCCAAGCATGTCTTTATAGACCTTGCTTTTGTGCACTGGGGCACAGACATGCTGGAAATTCACTTTGTGAAGTTCCCACCAGTTTCTGTGCTGATATTAATGCCAGTGTATGTTTGAAACTCTTCAGTTTTGGAATCAACAGAGCACCATGTGCACTATTTACACATCATGTGCCTCAGCATTCGGCGACCCCACTCTGTAACTTTATGTGGTCTTACAGATTGCTTTTGCCTCACCAGGTTCCACTGTGACAACTTAGCCAACATAGACATTTTGCTCTTAAATGAATACTGAAGATCTGATTCCAAAAGGTCATCTTGACTCAATGACCCCTGGAGTCATTGAGTCATTGGGTTTCTCTTAGTGGTCAGCCCCTGGTGTCCTGGACAACGCTATGCATTACTTACAGTGTCCGGGATGACTGTCTCCTCTCCGGTTGCAGATTCCAGGCACTGACATTTCTAGAGGTGTTTGCTTACCTCCATCCCACCAGTCACTAAAATGTGGCTCGGTATGTTTTGTTTGTTTTCTGAAACTAATAACCAGAAAGTTAATAACTTCTGTAACAAGCTTTATGATTAAAGTGAACTATTTCATGAATAATGTGGGATTGACAAAAGGGGAGGAGTGCTTTGTCCTTTAATGCAGGACTAAAATTAGCTGTCATTCGTTTTCCATCCAAATGACAGTGACCTTTAACAAAAGAGCCATTCAGAATGATTCCTCTGAGACGGTGATGTCCGGAAATAGATTGGACTGGGAAAAAATGAGGAAGTGAGATGAAAAGATAAAGTGAGATTATGTGATGTGAAATAGAAGCAAGCAGGGACAAAATCTGAATAAGAGCTGAAGTTTGAACGTCTGAAAGTTTTTCATTAATGTGACTACACAGGAAAGCTGTGTTCAAAACAGTGCAACAAGGTACTTTTTCTAATGAAGAGCAGTGTAGTGCAGATGCTTTGTTAGTGGATACAAACAGGAATGCCGCTCCAGAACCTATCATGACGTGTGTACAACTTAATCGGTCTAGTGGATTTCAAGGTTTGGCTTTAACAATGAACACTCTTAAAAATAAAGATTCTTCATTGGCATATTTTATACAGATGACATAATGTGAGAATACTTGTTTTCCAATTGAATTGGTTCATTTGAAAGTAGACATTTAACTGTCTATGGATATATTTTTTCATGTCTGTAAGGCTAGTATATGTGCAGTTTCGTTTTTTTTCTTGACGTGCTAAAATTCACAGACCGAGACAGCAGAAAGCGCATCCTGTTTGCTTTCATTGTTTTACAAAAGCACAATTTTTTGTTGTAATTGTGAGTGCACACAAACAAACATAGTCTTTACAGATTTGAAAGATGTATAACTCTTATCTGTATGACCAAAAATTACATTTTAAGATAAAATGATTGCACCGCCAACTCCATTTGTCATGTAGTGAACACCATGCAGTAAGCGCTACTATTTAGCTTCCACACAGACAGCTGAATAATGCACGTTTTTCTAGATTAACAATAAATGAGTGGCCATGTAAAGTTGCTACAGATGATAAGCTATGTTTGAGATCGATTAATGATCTGAGACAAATGGAATGTTTGGCCTGATGTACTGTATTCCTACATAGACCAGCCGCTAACAATCTGTCGATCACAGACTGTGCGACTTCGTCAAATGCTGTGGATTTTTTTTTTTTTCTGCAACTAAGCGACTAATAAAATTTTGGTTGACCAGGCCTCTTTGCTTCTCCTAGTCAACTATTAGGGGGCAGCCCTAGTGAAAACCTTGTTTTGGAGCTTTTTTTTTTAAGAGTGAAGGTGGCCACATGTTAAAAAGGCACTGACTGTGTGCTCAGTGTGCTCAGATTGTCTGACATTACTTTTAAGACTTTATGATGTTCAACCAATAAAAATAAAAAATAAAAAATTCCCCCATTTTCATATGAATATTTTCAGTAGCTCATTTATCACTTTGACAGCTGTACATTCATCCTAGTGACTCAGACGGTGGGAGAGCATCTGTGCATTCCCGTCAGGACATGAATAGCCTGAAAAAAATAAGCTGAAAAAGAGCTTGTACCTTATTCACCAACCTTGATAAATAAATAAAGATTGAGCCTCTCAGAGTCATGCACACCTTCATGTTCTGTCATTGCTGGTGATTTACGCTCAAATGTTGAATTGGACCTGACATGTGACATCAAATTTTTAAGGCCTTGTAAGTGATCTCACTGTACACAACCCCTGTTTTATTGACAGGATTAAAATTGCATGGCCCACATGTTGAAATATGTGCTGTGCTGAAATCTGATCTTGATGGACACTGCGGCACCATATCTATAACCTCATTGTGTCTATGATGTATGCACTTGCCTAGTAGAATCAAAGAGACTATTTGTTTCCCTGTCATTCTGCCATGATCCAACATATAAGCACTATTCATTTGGGCTATACAGTAAAAAAAAAAAAAAAAAAAATCATCATTCTCTATTGTTAAAAGCACGCTGAAGCAGAAAATGATTTTGGCTATAAGTCTTACAAAGAGCCATGCATGATTTCCTGGGGATATTTAAACAAATGAATGACAACAACAAATCAGTTGACAAACAAATAAAGAAATGGAAAAGACCTGACAAAAGTGAAGAATTTATCATTGTGATTTTGATGTTCGTATTTGATGCAAGGCAATTAGCCCTGCTGGTAGATGTTGGAACTGCACGACTAGTGGTGCATTTTTATAATAATAATATTAATATTATTATTATTATTATTATTATTATTATTATTATTATTATTATTATTAATGTATTTATTTATTTATAATTAAAAATAAAGTTAAGAATAATATTCCCAAACACATTTCTGATTTTTTTTTTTTTCTCATCTAAGATAAGTAAATCACCCATTACGACAACCTCCAGCTTGTCTTAAATCCCCAAAGGTAAGATACTTAATGAATTTATTGGGTTTGTTTAAAATATTAACCATTACAAAATAACATCAGCTATATATAAATCTATAAAACTACATTGTCATATAATATTTATTAAAACAAATATGGACCTAATGTTTCATTTTCAAAAGTTACAATATAAGTTTTGCCACCAATTTAGCACATGCGAGAGCACCCATACATAGGACACATTCACTCTAAAGAGAGCACAAATGAATGAAGCAGACTGCTGATGGTTGAGACAGACTCTTAAAAAAATTACTATTTAAAAATAGTGTGCATGCTGTAATTATCGTAGCGTTTTTGAGTTTTTTTAAATGAGTCTTCTACTAGAACTGCCATACAATCAAATAACATCAAAGCCTTTCAGTTTTTTCTAGAATTTCACTTAAAAAAATCTTAAGAAACTATTTTTTTGTGAATCAGGTGTTGTGCCAAATTCTGACACCCTCTAGATTATCACCCCAAAAGACAAAATTTGGTGCAACAACAGCCCCAGGTTTCTGCATATATCATTAACACAGATGATACAAATTTATATATTTATTTATTTGTGTATTCATTTATTAGTATATATATATATATATATATATATATATATATATATATAAGTATTAAACAGACATGTTCCTTGTTTGCTGCTTTTATGTCAGAGTTCAGGAAAGTGGTTTTAGACTGTGCTTTCAAAACACAATGCTAATATTAAGTGTTGATATGTTCAAATTAATGTATAAAATGGTTAAATATTTGGTTTAATTTTGCACATTCTGGAAAAAACAAACAAACAAACAAACAAACAAAAAAAAAAAAAACAATAAAAATTGGCTAAAATCAGTGCAGTTTTGGGGCCATTTACATGACATCGTTTTCAACTAAAAGCTGAAAACTTGTTTTTATGTACTTTGGCCATTCATAACAATTTGCATTTTTGACATGTACAGTGTTACATAGTGTTTCTTTATGAAGCAACATCACCAACAACTGGCCTGGCTTGCATAATGAACAGTGTTTAATCAATTTCATAGATCTGAGTGAAGTGGGATCATATTAAGAAAATGCATAAACCTTTTAAATGCTTTCATCATTTTCATCTGTACGCAAAACTTCTCAAAAACACAAAGGAAAAGCTTTTCTTATCGTTGTCATGTAACAAACCATTAATCACTAAAATCAAATGGTGAAATATAGACTAAATTTAAAGGATATTTCAAATAAGATAAATAAATATATTATAAACGTTGGTCATAAGGGTATTGTGGAAAAACACAGGGTTTTGCAACCATGTTGCTTTATCATGCAATCAGATGAGAAAAAGACATGCTCTGAAAGACTTCCATTGACCAATGACAATTTTAGAGAGGTGCTTGATTTCAAACTGATTTCATGCTCTCAAAACACATCTTACCTCATCAAATGCTTCATCAGCACTTTCTATAGTGTGTAGGCACAATCACATCGGACAGACAGTGGTGTGTGAACATAATAAAATGTACTGTACTGTAAAATAGATTCAGCGCAGCACAATAGGCACATTTACATAAGAGGAACTGGATCCCACTCAGTCTTTGATTTGCCAGTGCCCAGTGAACAATGAAGTGTTCTGCAGCTGATGGGCCATTTCCTATTCTATCTTCTTTTTAACCTTCGCAACAGCCTTCTTTTCCTACGAACTCAATACCGCTGGTAACCAGACAGTTACTCATGACACACTTCAGTACAATGGAGTGTGTGTGAAACAAATGGGAACAGATTGTATGCCATTCATGGCCAATTAAAAGATTTCCACCAAATATGTTGCCCATAGCACCTGGTGCAGTCGGGAGATTGTAACTATTGCCTCATTTATACTGAAGCACGGATGGTTTGAGGCTAGTTGTGCTTTGCATGACAGTAATGACTGCTTATGTCTAGTTGGCATTCAGCTGCAAGTTGTTGTCATGGCACCACTTTGATCACATCCGTGTTCCCTTTTCTGTATGATGTATCATCATTGTAGTTGATTAATCCCATTACTCTAGTGTCAGCAGGAAACGTGTTGATGTGGCTTTTGCAATGGATCGTAGAATGGGTTGTTGATTAAAGTGAAAGAAAGTATTTGACAATAGCTCAGCACAACAAATATAATCATTTGTGAAAGGTTTTATACATTATACATCAGTTTTAATGTGCGCTGTCCGTGGTGCTGAAGTTACTGGGTGCTGAATACACTTGCATACGGAAACACTGCTAAAGAATGCATTGTATATATATATATATATATAACGGTTAGTTCCATTCCTGAATTCTGATTGGTCAGCAGCTGTGTTTTATTCACTATACAGCACGGCTATGACCGTTCCACCCAATGGTTCTTAGTATCACTGCGCAGCACCCTTAGCAACAACCCTTAGCAACATAAACATATATTAGTTCTTATTAGTTCTTATTAGAAAGCAATAAGAGCTAACAGGCTAAAATGTTTCAAGTAAATTTTGATTTATATGACGTTAGATGAGTGGTTTGATTAACAATTTGGAAATGCACACCGATTTCTGCTAAGGACAGCACCATTAAACTGTCTGCCATGCTTAATCCAACACACCTGAAGTACTCGTAAACAAAGTCTGGTTTGATGTGCAGTTACACACGGACTTATAGAAAAAGAGGGGAACCGAGAACTCATGCCAGACTCATTCAACATTTTAACCGAAGAAAATGGTCTCAAGTATGGCACAATGAGCTTTAACTTGTTTATCAGGCGGTTTTGCGTATATCCACTTCTAATACCCTCCGATGTGCATCATTCAGTGTCCTGCATTGGCCAAAATCATGACTGTCTTTGAAATATGTTTGATGATTGCGGCTGATGCGCCCGCGCCCGCTCTGTGTCCCGCATCTGGGATGCTGCTGTTCACACGCGAGAGCACGCCAGGGAAGGAGAGCGAGTGGAAAAAGTACTAATTATTATTGATTACTGATTTAAATCATTTTATAATAACGAAAACAATACCTTAAACCAGAGGTGGGCAAACTACGGCCCGCCAGGCGGTTTCATCCGGCCTGTGAGGCAATTGGAATAAACTGGCTAATTTGATGCAATATCAGTAAAGTCCAATAGATGTCGCATTTAGTGTGGTATATAGCGGCTTTCGCTTTTTACGCTTCGTTAAACATAAGCGCCTAGTCATTCTTGACTGCATCCAAACCGCACAGCTCAGATACAAAATAAAAAGTCAAAATATAAACCCTGTGTAAAACTGGCACATTTGTAAAATGTTGCTGGTTCTAAAAATGTGCAAGTGTTCATTTGTTGGACAAGTGCAAACAGATTGGTGACGAATATGAAAGGCAAGTGAGTTTGCATTGCGTATTTACCAGCAACGTTCAGTTTCTCTTTTAAATAATTTGGCTGGGCGTTTATAATAAATGTTTATAGTGAACGCCACTATAATTTGTGCTTGTTTTTTTACTTACAGTGTTCCTAGCCTGTTTGTATTTGAGTTCCATGAAATGACGCATATAAGAACGTTCGGTTGCAGTTAGATAATGATTTTACTTAATTAAATAATGAATACATATTTTTACTATTTGCATTGTGTGGTAACCGTTTTATAAAAGCAATAAGGTACTCGAGGCCGTGCTGTATCGTGAATAAATCACGGCTGAAGGGGTTGCAGGCATATTGCTTACATATATATATATATATATATTATATAGACATATAAGATGGGCAGACACACTCTGTCTCCTCCTTTTCATCACTCACTCCTTCTGCACTCGCACATTTCAGAAATGTTGACCATTTTAAAGCATGTTCAAGGGTTTTTGACAGTTTGCAAAAATGTAGTCGGACATTTTGCATGTGGCGTTTTTGAGCAGCAGTTTAGCTTTCAAATTGATTTGGTGCAGCGCTCCATTAGAGTCCAGGGCAAGCTCTGGAAAATAAATAAATAATGAATTAACACAGTCAAACAGCACCATATATTTTTACTCTAATAATGCTTTACTCCATTGGGCATCATGCCAAAGGATAACATATATATATATATATATATATATATATATATATATATTTTTTTTTTTTTTTTTTTTTTTTTTGCTGAGCGAACACCCTTTGTGTCATTTTATTTTGGTGTACTTGTACACAGAGACTCTGGCCAAACTCTGACTTGCATATTTAGCTTGAATTTGGACTCTAAACAGGGCAAATTAGCATTAGAGATTCCATAAAAGTGCCAATGGGAGGGGAATTTCTGCGTGTGATTTACTGACAATGCACACATTAAAAAAAAAGACACAGCCAGATCATTTCCACAATGACCAGTGCAATCTACCAAGAGCAGCGCAAATTCCTGCCTGCTTTAAGACATGGATTTTTGGGCATTAATTAATGGCGCAAATACCAGTGATTTTATGAGCGCAAACATTAGTAAATCACGTTACGTGATTCATTTTAATATTCTTCTCCCATAAATGTTGCATCTGAAAGGAAAACTCCTACAAATGCATATTCAATAAGATCAGGCACAAAAATAAATGTGTCCAAGTTAATTCTTCAAAATGTGTCTTTATGTATGTTTTATGATGTTTTACTATACAATTTTATGACTGTGTTAAGTAACATTTAGCTAATCAATAACTAATGTATTCTGTCATACCTTTTGAAGAACTACTATTAATTATCTAGTAGTTAAGGTTCAAGAAAAAATAACTATGAAATAACTACTACTACTATAACTACTACTACCCACAAATGAAGTGCCCACAAATCAAGTAAAAGTACAGGTACCCCGATAAAATATTACTCCAAAATTACAAGTAGGCCTATTCAAAATGACTTAAGTGAAATGGACAAGTACAACGTAGCAACTTTGTTACAGTCCACTACTGCTATTATTTGCCTATAATGGAAATGAAATATGCGTTTTGTTTGCTGCACACCCAAAAGGACTCATTACTATAATTGTACATACGTTTTTGCCTGTGCAAATAATTGCTTTGTGCGCATGTTCTGTAGAAAATCTGTTTTGCAAAAGGAAACCCAACTCCACTGTCTTGCCATAACCATCCAACTTCTACAAACACAATCTGTAAAATGATGGTTTGTTTATTTATTTATTAGCCAAAACACTGGGATGAAGCTGTTGGGTCTTTTTTTTTTTTTTTTTTTTTTTGTCTTGGGTAGGGGTGGACAATATGGCAAAAATATCATATCACAATTTTTTTTCTGAATTTTTCTGAATTTTATCACGATTCTTTGTAATGTTGGTTTTACTATTTTTACTATTGCTATTACTAAGTTGTTGAGCAGTACAACCATACTAATTTCCCTATTTTAAAACCAAAGCATTAGAAGGTAACAAAATATAAAATAAAAAGAATGGCAGATGTTTAGGTCACGATATACACTGTATACACATATTATACACTGGCTCTTATTAAAGCAACTGTATTAAAGTTCTTCAGTCAAGAGTAGTGTGTGAATTTTCTCTGTGTTTTGTTTAATTAGCCTACCATCACCCAAAAAGGACAATTCTGTCATCATTTACTCACCTTCTAGTGTTATTTTTTATTTTATATATATATATATATATATATATATATATAACTCTAATTAATTTCTTTCTTATAAATAAAACTTATTTTGGAAAATGTGGGTAACCAAACAGTTGCTGGTCCCCAGTTACTTCCATATTTTATTTTTCCCCACTATCAAACTCAGTGGGAACCAGCTACTGTTATCCACATGCTTCAAAATAGCTTCTTTTGTGTTCAGCACAATAAATAAGATTAATAGAGGTTTGGGACAACATGTGAGTGAGTACATTTTTTCGGTGAACTGTCCCTTTAATGACAATCGGCAGCATGTTTAGTTCTGTCGCTTTAAGAGTTGCACGCATCTAATAAACAGACGTGCATCTGTTTTTCTCTCAACTGTTTACGTTCACTTAAGACATAACCAGCCGCGTTTATATGTAATCCTTGTGTGTTTTTGACAGTACTAGCGAATCAGACACGAAAGATAGCTTATTCCAGTAATCAGGCGCTGTTTGACAGGCTTTTAGCATGCATGCTTCGGGTGTACGCGGTCATGAAGCGAAGGATGAAATAACGTTAGGCTTTAGAGCACATGCAAATAATGTACTTTTGTGATTGCGAATAAGTGCAGTGTCCCGTGAGTGAATGTATGTCATGTTGTGCAGTACATTAAGACAGAGGCACAGTGTAGCACAACATTTTTTAAAAAGCAGATTGTGGAGACATTTTAATCATCCACGATCAAAAATCTTCATATCGCACACCCATAGTCTTGGGTAATTGTTTGTGTTGTGTTACTAACCCTAACCCTTTATTACTTACTAATAGGTCCCCTATATTTTGACTTGAGAATACTATTCAGTTTCTAAGTAAGGTATTGCAGAATTATCTAGTAATTCTTTATTAATTACTTAAGAGTTCACTATATTTTCACTTTAGAATAGGCCTACAGTTTCTGGTTCAAAATAAGTCCTCCAGAGTTATTTGTTTAATGTATAATGTATGTATAATTATAATTAATGTATAATTATTTATTAATTGCTATTGGGCTCCCTATATTTTCACTTTATAATACTGTTTCAGTTTCTAAGTAATTCTTGCAGAATTATCTACACTGCAAAAAAGGTTTATCTTAGTTAGTATTTGTGTCTTGTTTCTAGTCAAAATATCTAAAAATTCTTAAATTAAGATGCATTTACTAGACGCAAGATATTTAGTCTTGTTTTTAGCTAAATGTACTTAATTAATTAATTTATTTATTTATTTTTTCACCCTGGAAACAAATAAAATGATCTGTCAGTGGGGTAAGTAAAATATTCTTAAAACAAGAGTATCTAACTTACCCCACTGGCAGATAATTTTACTTATTTTAAGCAAACTGCACTTAATTTGTTTTTTTAGAGATTTAGTTTTTACAAAACACACTCACAAAACAATTCACTTGTTATTGCAATTATTATTATTGCTTCTTATACTACTATTGCTAATAACATTTATATGACAGGGTCATGACTCAATGTAATTAATGAAGTAGTTACTTCATAGTTATTTTTCTTGAACCTTAGCTAGTAAATAATTGATAGTAATTCTTTAGGAGGTATGACAGAATGCATTAGTTATTGATTAGGTAACTGTTACTTAACACAATCATAAAATTGTATTACATACTTATTAGTTAACACATCTTCCTTAGTGAGTTAAATGCTAATGAATGCTGGGCCTGTTAGTTCTTCAATAATTCCTTATTAGGTATGCAACAGTATTCTAAAGTGTTACCAGTCTAAACTGTATTAGCTGTGTGGTTCACACAATACCATCATGTCATTGATATTCTTTAGCATCAGCTTGAATGCATTGGGATTCAACAATAAGAGTAATTTTTTATGAGTCAGATCGGCCAAAAACAGGACAATAAGGAAACTGCAGGCTGTTTTTATTTTTTTATTTTTTTATTTTACAGTTTGCAGTGGAAGAAAATCAATGCTAAGTACACAGCATGTTGTGTGTCTGTAATACTAGGGAATAAATACATTGTGTATTAATATACTTTTACTTTTTTTTTTAGTATTTCACAGTTATATTTTCCCTCTACTAATCTTTAGAGTAATGCATTACAACTATAATTAATAATTACAGTGGCATTTACTTCTTATGCAGATATTAATTAAGAGAAGAGTGTCATCTCCAGAGAGCCTGACCGTAGCTTGTATTCCTAAATTGGTGATGGGAGCCATGGGAAATGAACTATATTTAACAGCACCCCTCAGATGGATGTGCTGTGATGGTATTTATGGTGCAGTAATGCTATAAAGCCGAAAAATGGGAACATTTATGAAGTGAGAGTGGAAAGCTTTTCATCCATTTCATGCTGTGCTCTGTATGTTTAATTTATATGATTGGCAGTAACAACCCTTTCTTGGCCTTTACTGACAATGTCAGTCAGTTTTATGGTCTTTGCCTATACAAAGCACCGTTAAAATAATGTGACTGGTTCAGAAAAGGCAAGCCTTGAAAAGATCAAACTCTGAAACACTAATAATAATAATAATAATAATAATAATAATAATAATACCACTAATAATAATAATGTTTATATATATATATATATATATATATATATATATATATATATATATATACATATAAGATGCATGCTTGGAGTCATGGCTGGACATGGCTGACTCATTTTGTAAGTGATTTAGTCCTGATGCATTACTTGCCTCCCTCACTGTGTGTCTGTCAAATAAAGTGGCATAATTCCTCTCAAAATGATGGATTTGTATATGTAAATGTGTTTTTTTTTTTGTTTTTTTTTGTACATTCATAATGGAAACTAATGATTTGAGTGCATAGATACGACAGCATTTATGAGAAATGTTTTACAATAGTATTTTCACCAAACACAACTCTCATGCTGGGATATTATCTGTAAGGTTTAATTTTATTACAACAAATGTTTTTTTTTTTTTTAAATAATGCTGTTGTATCTCTGTGCTTTGCATTTTGCTTTTCCATTTGGCATATTGGCACATTCACACAAATGTCCTGCCCAAACAAACAACACTAAAACATTTCTCCTTCAAATGCTCTTTCAAAAAATATATAAAAAAAACCAAAACAAAACAAACAAACAAACAAAAAAACCTAAACAAAACTGCTATAAAATATGTGCATCACTCAACTGTAGAATGGTGTTTATTTTCTTTTTAACAGTCAGACCTGATCTGTGGACAACAACATGAGCTCCATTTAGTGGACATTATCAAGTTCAAAAAGCATCAAAGTAAGACAAAAATGTTTTGGCTTCATGATAGAGAAACATAGCCTTAAAATATATTTTAAGGAATAGTTAAACCAAAAATAAATCCAGCATCTACCTCAAAAATGACCACAAAGCTCATTTTAATGAGAACACATTTTATATGAGAGGTACAGTGTAAGATAGCAGGAAAAGTGAATAGTAACCTGTAAATTTGAGTCTGTTTCTCATAATAAGTGACAATGTATGGCTTCAGAAGACTTGGAATATAGAAAAATATAGTGAAATTGTAAGGACAACTTTTAGCACACTTATTTTTAGCCCTTATTCATTTCAGTTTTACTGGAACAACAACAACAACAACAAATGTCCAGGTAGCAGCATTACATTATAAATCATACAGGTCTGACACAACATGAGGGTGAGTAAATGATGACAGTATTTTCATCTTTAGGTGAATTATACCTTTAAGCATTCCAAAAATCATTTCTTCACATTTGACTAGTGAAGTGTTTTGAGTGCATCTTGAATTCAATTTGTTTGAAGAGGTAAATCTCAAGTTATTTACTCTCTTTTCCACAAGGTTGCTTATGCCATCCACAAGTGCTCAGGCATGAGGTGTGCGTTTGCATTCCCTTCAGATTCCCGGCGCACCTTACACTCTCTAAAGTCGCGTTGTCACCCGATTACGGCGTATCGCTCGTCCGAGCTTCTGAATGCAGAGTGCCAAGTAATGTGTTGTGATTCTCATACAGTATTCAGACAGGCATTTTATAATTTATGACGCAGTTTCTGCTATCGACATCGTTTTCAAAGACACAGGGGAGGGCGGTACGTACAGGCCTCATTTCAGTCTCAATTTAGGAGCTGAGGGAAAACGACTTAATCAAAGATGGCATGCAGATTATGGTACAATAAGTGTGTCAAGTATATCCTCTAGCTTTCCTGTGGCAAACGAACTCTGACTCTATGATGTAGTGAAAGTGCTGTCAGCCTCCTCTGCTCCTCTTAATGCTTGTTGTTAAGGCAAGATGCTCACTCAGGCAATTTGTTGTGCTTTGAAGTGTGAGAGATATAGACTGAGTTTTAAATTCAATCTGTTCTCATAGACGAATGACAACGGGAAGCATCTTTTAAGTGTATATTGAATGTCTGTGCTCCTGTCTTGTAATAAAATCTTTAAAAATGAGTTTGCAACTTACTGTGTTTAGTTTCGACTCATCTTGCCTTTAGCTGATTCTCTATTTTAAAGTTGATGTGTGTCATTTTTTAAAAAGTTTTAAAATACTTTCTTCTTAACTTACTTAATTTAGTAGGGAAGGAAAAATAGGTTCCCATGCACCCTCTTGGCAGTTTTTTGTAACCTGTGCTACATCCTAATTCGCCAACTTATACTACTGTATGTCCTAAAAATATGTACTCCTTTTGTGAAGAAAAAGTACATACTTTTGAGCAGAATAGTAAGCAAGCTTTGGGACATACTACTTCATCATAGCTGTATCTTTAACAGACGCTCTGTTGCTTATTTACGTATATCTTGTCACTGTTTAAACTGCCCTGTCAGTCATCTTGTCAAACCGTTAACATCATCCACATTTAATTTAATTTGATTTCCTACCGTATTGGAAATTAAGAGGCACATTGATCTTTCATGGCGAGAACTCTGTTTATGTGTTTGCATAATGATGCATTTAAGGGAATGACCAAACGTGTCATTATAAAAGTTCACAATGTTGCTTTAGATTAAATATAATGCGGACAACATGAAATAAATATTTTTTCATCAGGTTAGACACTGATTATTTATCACTCAAACCCCTTTCTCTACCTGTCCTTCGGTCGTGCATATCCGCCATGTTTGTAGTTTTGTTTACACTTTTTATACGCGTTTATAGTTCTAATCGAATCCTTGTCCACTGCACCATGTGTTGTGGGCAATATTAGTCGGTAGAGTGTGGATCGATCTGCACTTCGAATTCTAACTGGAAGTAGTAGACCATCCGGGAATCTTTGGAATACTTTTTAAACATACTACGATTTGGGACATACTAATTCTATTTTTGAATACTATTTAGGATGGATAGTATGCGAATTGGGATGCAGCACTGTTTTTTTAGAACCCTAATGGTGTCTAGTTAAGAATTTTTGATGTTGCCGAGGGCAACTAATGTCCCATGGGGTTCGTTTGGCAGCCATCTTGAAATAATGCCATCACAAGTGGTGACAAAACCACAAAATCACCACAAAACAAAAAAGACAAAAAGACAAATGAACCCACTTTTTCATATCTGACACCAGGAATCAAATGGAATGGTCACTGACGTGATACAACCAGTGGTGTAGTGGAGGGTATACGCAGGTGCACGGCGTATACCCACTTCTTTATCATGCGGCTTGGCGTATACCCACTTCTAATACCCTCCGATGCCCATCATTTAGTAGTGTCCAGCATTAGCCAAAATCATGACTGTCCACCACATCCAGACATATAAGAATAAATGGAAATATTCACTAAAAACACATAGTAAAGACAGTGAAGATGCGGCCAGGGCCATGGCGCAGGCTTGCTTTGAAATTTGTTTGATGATTGCGCCTGAGGCGCCCGTGCCCGCTTTGTCTCCCGCTCCCCAGATGCTGCCTGTTCAGAGCATGTTAGGGGAGGCACGCGAGTGGAAAAGTACTAATTATTATTTATTACTGATTTGAATCAGTTTATAATAACGAAAACAATACCTTACAAATAAAAGAAGCAAGTTTTTACGATTAGAAAACCGATAAACCCCTGTAAACTTTTCTCTCGCCAGAAAATCTTCAGTGGGGGGCATTTCGTTTTCATAGGGGAGCACAATTATGAGCAGCTATAAAATTGTAGTACATATTTATATACATAAATTATAAAATAAACTACAATTTATAAAGCCGTTCATTATAAATAACATATATAAGTCTAACCAAACCAAATTTAAGAAACAGACAAATTATAAAAATAAAACACAAATTATAATGGCATTCGTTATAAACAACATTAGTCTAACCAAAACGAATTTATTTAAGAAACAGACCAATTATAAAATAAACGTAAATTGTAATGGCAAAGAAAAAACGTAATGGCATTTGTTATAAACAACATACAAAAGTCAAACCAAAACGAATTTAAAGAGAAACTGAAACGCACTGGTACATCTCTCATTCAGCACGAATATTTCCCACAATCGCGTAGAATTTTTTTTTCCTTATAGTAACAGAAACAACTTAAAATACTATGTCATTTTTAGTCACATAGATAAGAATAAGACATTATTCGGAACTGTAAAAGATTCAGAGCGGGCAGATGAAACGCGGTCATGTTTTCTTATTTTCAGAGTCTACTGTTTGACAACGCAGATCTGGGAGCTAATTATAAAGAAACACTTCGACAAGACTTTGCTCAAGCATTTTAGAATAACAAAACTAGAATTTCAGATGCGGTTCGTTAGGTAGTCCAGTTATGCTGTCCCATCGCAAAGTCACAGTGTTCCCATTGTAGATTATGCGCACATTTTCCTACTGGATAAGAATTTAAACTAGTTGAGTGCATACATTTTTTTACGCGTATTTTTAGAATTTATGCTCATCTTGTGTTTTTTGCAATATTCCATAATGTGCATAAAAATAGGTATGAAAACACTGAGTTATTAGCTTCCTATTGTAAAGATTTTTTGAGCTAAATGATTTGCTTAGCAATATCTAATGCTAGATCAGAACAAATGAATGTTTTTCATTTTTTCGTTCTCAATATTAAATTCGCTCGTGAACATGTGCACAATGCCTGTGTCAAAGGATCCAGTAAATGAAATAGTTCAAATAGTAAGTTCAAAACAGCTTTTTTTTTTTTTTTTTTTTAGGAGGAGGAGCGTATACCCACTTCTCCAGGCACCACTACACCACTGGATACAACCACTTTTTGTTGGTGAAAAACAAGCAAATATCACATGTTAGGCTCATAACAATGCAATTTTTGCCATTTTGTTCTTCAATAGTTTCCTGTATTAGCCAAATGACACTAGATTTAGCTGATAAATGGAGGGGGAAAATATAATATAACCCAGAAAGCGTATAAACCAGAAAAAAAAATCAACCTACACAAATCAAAGTAGAAATTGGCAAGAACAGCAGCCCAATCCTGCTACATCAACTCTTCATTTGTCATTATAGCTACTCATTGTTTACTTTTAACTGATATTTACTAGGGCTGTCAAACGATTAATCGCGATTAATCACATCCAAAATAAAAGTTTATGTTTACATACTATATATTTGTGCACTGTGTATATTTATTATGTATATATAAATACAAACACATTCATGTATATATTAAGGAAAAAATATTTTAGATTTACATCTAAAATATTTATATTTATTTATAATCTAAATTGTATACAGGTATAAATATATATACATATAAATATTTTGTTTTAATATATACATGTATGTGTGCATATTTATATGTACATAATAAATATACAAAGTAAACACACATATAGTATGTATACATAAACTTTTATTTTGGATGTGATTAATCACGATTAATCGTTTGACAGCCCTAATATTTACACATTTCAGATATCAATTGTCACCACTCAGCAAGCTACAGCAAGATGATTTTTCATCTGATATATCTCCTTTTTTACAACTGGAAATATGCCACTACATTGATAATATGGTATATAAATGATATATAGTAGCCTGTCATCAAATTAACTGCTAGATAGCTAGCTAACACTAGGTAATGTTAGCTAGCTAACTAGGCTACTTACAGTAAAAACAGTGGTGGAAGTATTATTCAGATCATCTACTCAAGTAAAGTACTAATACCACACTGTAAAAGTAAAAGTATGAACTATCAAACCATCAAAAGTAAAAGTACTCGTTGTGCAGTAAAATGGTCCCTCTCAGTGTTTAACCGTTATATGTTAAATGATGTTTTTAGATTAATATTACTGCTGCATTAAAGTGTTTTGCATTAAGGTTGCTTAAGGTTGAGCTCATTTTAATTATTTACTGTTGGGTACTTTATTGTACAAAATTGTACAACTTTAATTCACCAAATGTTTGAACCAGTTTGAAGTAAAACCGCTAAGGAAAACCAAGAGGGCTATCAGGTTTCCAGCATGGAAGAACAAGGAGCCAGGATGGAAGTGCATCGAGCTCATGGCTGAAGCTCTTGGAAAAAAAGTTTAAGATGTTCACCACCATGAGACCTGTCGTAACAACCTCTACCTCAAATAGCTCCATCATATCCATCAGGTCCAACAGCTCAGCTTCCTGCATTGCCTATACATTCTTGAACTTGAGGAGCAGAGTGCATCAAGCCTGGAATACTGAGCTGAGAAACTTCTGAGCTGTATATAGAATGAGAGGAGTTTAGGAATTGATTGACATTTTCCAATTTTTATTGAAAAACAAAGAATCCTTTTTATTTTACTTGGTCTATAGTTCTCGTATCACTTTGGAGGATGGCATGGCATATGCTTATCAGCTTGGAACAGTCAATCAAATGAAGGATGCGGCCCTCTTCTTGCGTAATATCTTCAAGAAGGTCTTTCTGGTGCGTGGTGTGCCTGGTGTGCATCCCTGGCCACCCACTGCAAATGAACTACACAAGCAAATAACCTGTTGCCTAAGGATCTTGACAGGTTCCTCACCCTCATCTTGTCCAGTGCAAGTAATTCTAAGTGTGAGAAGACCTGCTGAATTGTACTTCCTATAGGACAGGCCCTCTGCAGAGCAGTGACAGATGTCAAGTGGAAACTTCCCAATCACATACTTCTATGCACCACAAGTCTATTGCTTGTACCATAGACAACAAGACGAGAGTGAGGAAAAGCTGTTTACCCTTGACTTTGTGAAGCAGATTATTTTTCCAAGAGCTTTAGCCATGAGCTTGATGACCCAGTGTTCTCCAAGTTGACACCATCAGCAGCTGATCACAAACATCCCTAATACAATAAGGCAAAATATTCTGTCACGGATATCAAGTAAATTAAACAATCACTCTCTTGATTCACCTTTTATAAACCTGAAGCAAGTAAAGCGTTCGGGGTGTGTAATACTGATCAATTTTCCCCTTTTTCCACATGGTTTGTTGTTTTTATATATCCTATTCTACCATTAAAAAAGTGAAAGTGAGTGACGAGACGTGAGGCCAAGTATGGTGACCCATACTAGGAATTTGTGCTCTGCATTTAACCCATCCAAGTGCACACACACACAGTAGTGATTATTCACTCCCCCCACCGACAATCCCTGCCGGACCTGGGACTCGAACCTGCAACCTTTTGATTATAAGTCCGACTCCCTAACCATTAGGCCACGGCTGCCCCAAAGGTAAATATTGGAGGAAAGGTAAAGGTAAATTACAGAGGAAAGGTAAATATTGTGATTTCTGGTAGTCTACTTTCCAACCAGTGGTGAAATGTAACTAAGTACATTTACTCAAGTAAAGTATGAATTCAAGGTACTTGTACTTGAGTATTTCCATTTTATGCAACTTCATACTTCTACTGCACTACTTCTTTGAGGCAAATATATTGCTTTTGCTCAGTTATCTGACAGCTTTAGGTACTGCTTTTCAGATTACAGTTTTTTTTATATATCCCTCACGTCCCGTAAAAACCATGTATCTCTACATTTGGTGAATTAAAGTTTAAGATAAACTGAAGGCTGAAGTGTTTCTTAATGGGTCAATACAATCTCTAAAGCTAAACAAACTATTTAACATCTTGGATCAGCTTGAAATTGAATTGTCACAAAGCTCAAAAGTTGACATTTTAGAGATACATGATTCTCACAGAACAGTGATGCTACAAACAAATGACTTTACTTGAGTAGATGATCTGAATAATACTTCCACCAATGTTTTTACTGTAAGTAGCTAAGTTAGCTAGCTAACATTACCTAGTGTTGCTATTGTGTTATATGTTATACACAATAGCATGCGTTTTTGCTCAATTTTCAGAGAACATATTACCTTTTAAAGCCACAGCAGAATTGTTGCGTGTCTCCGAGCAACATAGCAGTGTTTTGTTTCTGAATGAATCTGCGTTTTGAACAAATTGTGTAAATCGAAGGCCTGTTCATAAAGAGAGACATTTACTTCATTCCTGAATGAACCAGCCGTCTGAACGAATTGAATGAATGAATGGATGACTCATAAAGACATTCAGCTGGCAGGTTTATTTTATTATTTAGAGTATAATTCCATTAATATAATAATAATAATAAACAAATATTTGGTCACACTTTATTTTACAATTCTCGCTATTAACAAACCATTATCTATGACTTTTGCCTCAATAAACTCCTAATTTGCTGCTTGTTAATAGTTAGTAATGCAGAAGCAGCCAATATGCTAGTAATATGCATGCTAATAAGCAGCTAGTTAACAGTGTGAGTTGGTCCCTATACTAGTGTTACCAAATACTTTAATTTTCAGAAGCCATTCAGTAGCATTGCTAGGTTTTACATGCATCCTTGCTCAAACAAAATAATTAATAACTTTTATTTATAAAAAAAAAAATGCAGTTTAGGTGTAAAGAAGAGTCAACTGGCTTGGGATCCATCAACTTTGTTAAACATTTCTCTGAAACAGACAGGCGGGGGCAATAGACGGCGTCAAACACAACGAAGACAAAAAAGCAGTACATGTAGCAAGGAGCAAGGATTTTTAAAGTAGATAATAAATAAAATGGAATGGCCGTTCATTTGCAGAACGCAAGCTTCTAGAGGGCACATAAGTCCAAAGTAATGAATTCAGGTAAAGGGGTGCAGAGCCAGTGGTGGTCCTGTAGGCAAGCATTAATGCCTTGAATTTAATGCGAGCAGCTACTGGTAGCCAATGTGGACTGATGAAGAGAGGTGTGACGTGCAGCCTTCTTGGCTCATTAAAAACTAGTCTTGCCGCTGCATTCTGGATTAATTGTGAAGGTTTGATAGAACTGGCTGGAAGACCTGCCAAAGAAGCATTGCAATAGTCTAGCCTTAACAGAATAAGAGCTTGAACAAGGAGTTGTGAAGTATGTTCCGAAAGAAAGGATTGGATCTTCTTGATGTTGAATAAAGCTAATATGCAGGACTGGGCAGTTTTAGCAATGTGGTCTGAGAAAGTCAGTTGATCATCAATCACAACTCCAAGGTTTCTGGCTGTTTTTGAAAGAGGTATGGTTGATGTGCCTAACTGAATGGTGAAATTGTGATGAAACAATGGGTTTGATGGAACCACAAACAGTTCAGTCTTGGCAAGGCTTAGTTGAAGATGACGGTCCTTCATCCAGTAAGAAATGTCTGTTAGACTAGCTATTGTCGGATCATCAGGATGGAATGAGAGGTAGAGTTGAGTGTCATCAGCATAGCAGTGATATGAAAAGCCATGTTTCTGAATGACAGAACTTAATGATGCCATGTAGACAGAGAAAAGAAGTGGTCCAAGAACTGAGCCCTGAGGCACCCCTGTAGCTAGATGTTGCGACTTGGATACCTCACCTCTCCAAGATACCTTAAAAGACCTGTCAGAGAGGTAAGATTCAAACCACTGGAGTGTGGTTCCTGAGATTCCTTTTGCCAGTAGGGTTGACAGGAGGACCTGGTGGTTAACCGTGTTCAAAAGCAGCGGACAGATCCAGCAAGATAAGTATTGATGATTTGGAATCAGCTCTTGCTAGTCTTAGGGCTTCAACAACTGAGAGCAAGGCAGTCTCAGTTGAATGCCCACTTCTGAAACCAGACTGGTTTCTGCCCGGGAAATTGTTCTGTGTGAGAAAGGAAGAGATTTGACTGAACACAGCTCGTTCAAGTGTTTTTGCAATTAATGGAAGAAGGGAAACCGGTCTGTAGTTCTCTAAAAGAGATGGGTTCAGGGTGGGTTTCTTAAGTAGAGGGGTTATACGAACTTGGAACGATGATTGCAGAGAACATCAGACAGCCAAGGGGCAGAAGGGGTAGAACGCGCTGACAGAGAGTATCAGAAGCACAGTTAGCATCAAGTGAAGAGAATTCTTCAGGTGAAGGAAGCAAAGATGAAACCATAGTAGATAGCTGGGAGGGAGATAGTGAGCACAGGTTACATCGAAAGACGACATGAGGAGGGCATTGAGAATTGCATTATATGTGAGCTTGTGTGAATGGACCAACAAAAGTAGACGACTCTCTAATAGCCTCTCACTGTGCCATTATCATGGCCTTTTCTGTACATGAATAAACAAACAGCAGGTACACTAAACTGATTCACTGGTTCCAGTTTACATACCTTTTCATGATATGATGTTCTCTACATTAACAAAATATGCTTAGGTTTAACAGTATTTTTAAGTATACAAATTTGTGATAAATGTCTTGCACTCCAGCTGAAACCAACCTTGAATTTGGATTTGGGCCACATATTGGGCCACATATGCTACTTATTTTATTTTGCTCTAAAGGATGCAGAATAAAATACTATTATGCAGATATCTCAAAAAAACACAGTAATGTTTAGGGTTAGAATTAGTTTGAATAGTGGTTCCACACTGTGTTCCGGAAGACATTGGCTATGTGCACTAAGTGCAAATAGCCTAATAATAAATTATGTTTACAGCATTTTCTTTAGCGACAGGTATGTAAATAGCAGTTAGGTGGTAGATATTTATGTTTCAGTACTGTACACACACACACACACACACACACACATATGAGATTAGTAGCACTTTATTGAGACAAAAACCTCCCTACACCTAGCTAAGCATACCTAATAACACTGTATTATTAATTAGGAGTTTTTTTTTCTTCCACTTTCCAAATATTTACTCTATTTAAAAAATAAATAAATAAATAAATGTCTTTCTGATCTGGTATGTGATGGGAAAAGGAGAGACACGAGTTTGTCAAGAGGCAGATTTGAATGCGAGTCGATCGCGTCAAAAACACGTCTCACGTCTTTTACTCACTGTGCCACTGATACTACAGATAAACGTGTGTCTTTTGCAGTGCTGATTTTCACACCCAGACATTAATGGGCTCTGCTTACAAATCGGTCTATTTGTTCTTAGAGTAAGCACACTCAGTTTCTTACTGAAGTTGCTTTACAGCAAAATTGAATTCTGTTTGCATAATTAAATATCATTTTTATTTATATGTTATTTGTATACTATATTACTGCGATGTTATTATTTAATATATTTGAAACAATCAGTACTATAAAGCGATATAGAGATAAAGGTAATGTCATTTGACTTGATAGAAAACGTGCTATAGAGATTAAAGTACAATTTAGGTCTTACTAACAATATTGTTTTTAGATACACAGCAATAGTTTGTAGTTTACATGTGTATGTATATGCATACATATACAAGTGTTGCATTTCTAATCACTATTCCGTGCATACAGAAAATTCACATACTATTCACAGTGTACACATAGCATACTGCAATATAGTAGGAATTTTATGGTAGTATGCCATTCCGAAATAGCTTCTATACTGATTTTACTGTACTTGAGTTATATTTAGCAGATTCTGGCAAATATAGTAGGTCATCCTGGTATTCCATGCATACAGAAAATGTGCATTCTATGCACAGTATACATACTGGATTCTGCAGAAATAGTAAAAGTAGTATGATAGTATGGCATTTCGAACACAGCCATTTTGAAAGTCTCCCTTATCTAACACACCTGATTCACCTCATCAGCTCATTAGCAGACACGGCAATACTTGATGTCTGATAATGCCTGACTCACACTACAGGAGTTTTAGCCTGATTTATCCCAGATTTCCCCCTCCCGAGAATCAGAGCAAAAATCTTGTCGCGCACCATGATCGGTTCTGATGTTCGGCACAGATTATCTGGTAATGTGAGGCGTTCACAGATCAAATCTTGCACTTCCTGGTCTGCTCGCACACAAATTGGGGCCACCCCGATTAATATCAGACATGATATTTTGGATTTTAAATCGGGATAATGACGAATATATGAAGTAGCCTACTTTCACAACAGTCAGTATGTGCCTGCAAAACAGCTGCTGTACAAGTCCGTTGGATAGTGGAAATGGAGGAAACTGCTTGTGGAAATTTTGCAATAAAAGGACTGTTTGTATGATGTGTCAAAAACGTATCATAATCGAAAGGACAAAGAGAAGCGCTGAGCTGAAATCACCTCAGTTTTGAACGTACCATGTAGAAAGTTGCTAGCACGCTAGCTAACATATGTAAACATTATGAATTAATGTCAATGACGATCTGCTGCGTGAGATCATGTGAGGCAATCCCTCTGGCGTGATAATCTTAATAATATCTTGTAGTGTGAAATGTGCCACGATTTTCATATCTTGTAGTGTGTGCATGTTTAAGATTTGAAGGAAGATAATCTGCAAAGATTCTCCTTATGTGTGTGCTGCAACCAGATTTCATAATCGGTCAGGATTTTAAAAATCCTGTAGTGTGAGCCAGGCTTAAGGGAGACATTCTTTCAGTCTTGAAACTAAGTCTTAGGGTGCTTTCACATTTGGCTTGATTGCCTGATCAGAACCCGAGTTCGATTGCTCCCTCCTCCCCCTGCCCCCGGTGGATTGTGTTCATATTATTTTATTTGGGTCCGAACCATGGTGCGTTTGCATCATCAAGCCAGCAGCTGTTTACCCTGTTGCTTAATAACTATGGCGTAGGAGCAGGCGGCAAAATGCATAACATTGCTCTCTTCACTTATATATATATATATATATATATATATAGTTTTTGAAACATTTTGTTTTCAAAGTTTCTGTACATAATGGCACCTAATGTATGTCTGTCTTACAAATATACTGCAAATGCTCTAAAGACAGCTGAAGACGAACATAAATTACATATGCAGCTCTCTACTTGCAGCGCCTCAGGTTTTCGTCAAATAATACATCATTAATAGTGGTTCACTTCCGTGATTTGGTATGATTGCATTCATATCATCAGCAAACCATCACATATCATCACATGAACCGTACCACAGACCACCCTTTTTAAGTGGACTCTGGTATGGTTCGCGGGAGCGCACCTGAGTTCGGAAGACTGCGTTCACATCGTTCAAACGTACCGAACTATGACATCAATCGAACCCGGGTGCACACCAAAAGTGCTAGTGTGAAAGCACCCTTAAAAAAGAACATCAGCAACAGAGCGATTAAAAAATAAATAAATAAATAAAATAAAAAATAAAAAAAACTCTTGAAAGACTCTTGAAACCTACACACTCACAAACATGTTGGTTCTATTGAGAAGGGTCTGGCTGCAGACATGCACTTGCATTTGCATTTTCAGACTTCAGACACTCTCAGACACCCGAACTTCCGCAATGACGTCACTTGCAGTATTTTTATTTTTTATATTATTTATATATATATATATATATATATATTTATATTTATATTTACTTTTTTAATCTCTCAACATTTTACAACAGTAGCAAGGTATAATGAAGGTAAGAAAAAAGAAACTAAATTACGATGTCAGTTGCATTAGCCACTTGCACTTGCAGGAATTGTGCGTGTTGCCAATGGAGAGAAGACGCAGTGGTGGTTAAACGAATAAAATTAATTTTAGTACCATAACGTACAGGGTCCTGTAAAGAGTCATCTGTAGAAGAAAGACAAGACCCACAAATCTGGCTACAGAACAGCACAATATGAACACAACTTGCACTTGTCTTCCTATTCAGCATAACATGGCATAATAACGGACTAACATGATAAAAACCAAATTCAGTATACAACGTATTGTTGACGCAACATATATTCAGATCAGCAGATATGAACATGCATGCATTAAGTAATATTAAAAAGACCAGCCTGGCAATGCTTTAAATTGCGTGTTAAAATTTTACCTACCGTAGAAAATCATCACAGCCTAAATAAAACACGTAATGTGGCTTAATAGACAAAGACAATGATATAAAGGGCTGTAGACTATAGACAGTTTATTCTATATGGGAAATGCAAAACTTTGCACTTTGCGTTTATTCCGTGCTCACTGCTTGTCTGTAGCTACATATTATTTACATTTTAATAATGAAGAGTTCTTTGGCCCGGGTCCGACCTGATTCCATCTTTTTTCCCCTTCTCCCAGAATAGCTTATACTACTGTTTCAGCTATTAAAGCGGTTACATTTTGTATGTAATGGCAAAGTGGTTATATTTTGTTTCATTTTTTTATTAAGTTCTTGTTTTTAAAAGTAACGAAGAGCGGCTGTTCATAGTCTGATCAATTTGCCTTCTTAAATCATCACAACTTGCATAAAATAAAATCTATAGATCTAAAACAGTTAAAGTAGCTATAAAACAATGTTAGTTTGAACGTTAAACCTAGATAAATATACGCTATTAAGGTGCATATAGTTTTTAGAGAGGGTAAGCTGAAACTGGGATGATGATCACGATCATGTGCGTTTTTTCAGCGAATACATTCCTCACGAACATGATAAATGTATAAATAGAAAGCTTTAAATTATTACTCAACAAAATAAAACAAATCAGAAAAAAATCTTTCATTATGTAATCCGTAAATATGCATTTCTTTATAAAGGTGCGTCCAAAGAGGAGATTGCGAGTCAGGGTCTTTGCGACACTATCTCAGAATACGCTATATTAATGTATTAATGAATCATTCAAGTATCTCTTTTTTCCCCCGACACATTCATTGTTAATTATTTTTGAAGGTGCTTTGTGGAAAGATAGTGTTGTGTTGCGTCTTTCAGATGCGGTGTGGCCACCTTGCTCATGCTGTTCTTATCTTTATGTTATTGATAACATAATTTTGATAACATATAACTTAATGTATCTTAATACATAAAGCCATATTAAGTGTTTAGTTTTCTACGGGATAAAAATGCTTAAGGAGAGACTTGCGCATTGCGTTCATATTCTGCTGTTCTGTGGCCACGGATTTGCGGATCTTGTCTTATCTCCTACAGATGACTTGCAGGACTCTATATGTGGTATTAAATTAGTTTTAATCGTTTAACCACCACACCGTCTTCTCTCCATTGGCAACACGCACGATTCCTGCAAGTAACGGAGAGTGCAAGTGGCGAATGCAACTGACATCGTAATTTAGTTTTCTTTTTCTTGTCTTAACTATACATGGATACTGTTGTAAAACTGTGAGAGATTCAATTAAAAAAAAAAAAAAGATAAATAAATTAAATTAAAAAATAAAAATTACTGCAATTGACGTCATTGCGGAAGTTCGGGTGTCTGATAGTGCAAGTCTGAAAATGCAAGTGCAAGTGCAAGTCCTATTGGTTCTATTGCCTACTGGTCTCTATAATGAAATATCCCAGGCTTGAAATGTGCTAATATCAAATTTCTTACCATTCTGTTGGGGAACAGGGCTGTTCATTTTCATCAATTTTGCCTTCCCTTGCTGCAGAACACACATTTGTTCTCCTTTTCCGCCTGGCTAATGGCATTAGTGTTGTATTAGGGGAGGGGGCCATAAGTAGAACTGTTGCCCCGGATAGAAAAAGAGGCCAGCTGGCTTGCTGTTTTCTTCTCCTCACTGTGAGCAGATAAAATGAATGAGATTTGCAAATGGCTGGATACACTTTGGCCAGCCTTTCATGATGATGAAGGGAATTTATTAAGGGAGACTTGAGAAAGCGGTATTAATCAGGTCTGTTTGCCGCCTCCAGACTTGTTACGTCCCCTGCAAGGATTTCGAGGTCGGTAATGCCTTTACATAAGTATTGCTTGTCTCAAGTTGGTTGTTCCATGGGGTTGGCACCAGAGCAAGACTGCCATATAACAGGCTGGCCGTGTCGCATGGAGGCGACTTGCTTGACCACAGATGTAATTAGGATGAAGTGTAGACCATGATCCACTCATTCGAAGGACATTACCCTAATGCAGCATTGGTGCAGGGCCAGGGCTGACTTCATTTTTTATTTTGCAAGTATTTTGCCATGGGAATTAAAAATGAATGCAACTTTTATAGTTGTGGTCATCACCACCAGTTGACATTTGGATGCCAATGCTTCGCTGCATGGGCAAAAAGAAACCAGATTTGTTGAAGAGATATAAATGTCTCCTTTTGTAATATCCAGTGACCTTTTCCTGTGCCATTTTTCGAGGCAGTAATAGCTTTTAATTTAGTAAACAGAGTTGCTAGCAAATGCGTCTTTAATAACAGCAAATGAGGGAGCACTTGTTTTTGACAATTATTGCATATAGAGAAGTGATAATTATGCAAGATGCCCATGTTAAATGATACTGTTCATTTGTGTAAATGAAGATACAGAAACAAAACAAAATAAATAAACTAATAATATGGTAATAGGTCAGGCATTTACAGGGAATTAAGACCTTCTGATCTTCTTGGAAAACAGTAAAAGATTATTGGCTTACACTTTCGTTTAGGGAACAGTTATGTATAACTTTTGCATTAATAATTTGCTGCTTATTAATAGTTAGTTGTTAAAGGTAGTTATGTTTAGGTATGAGATGGTATTAAGGAATCTAAATATATTCATGCAGAATAAGGCAATAAGGCATCAATATATGCTTTATAAGTTAGGATGGAACATATTTAGGCTGTAGGCTTGGTTTTAGTTTTTGGTCTGCTCTCCCTGAGGAGAAGTGCTGTACAGTTTAACATGTATATATCTGCAATATCTTTTGGTCGCACATTAGCATATAGATGAGCTCAAAGATGATAACTAAAAACAAGAAAACTCTGTGAGAATGAAGCTGTTGAATTCTCTTCTAGGGAAAAACTACCAATAAAGGTGTAACAGTCCTGGTATTGCTATGAGAAGTCTGTGACTTCATCCTGCTGTTCAGGAAACTGCTTTCAGGTTTAGCTGTATGTATGGATGCATTTTAATTTCAGAAATCAAATGCATTTTCTGTTCTTGTTCCTGGAGACTGTCTAATATTCTGTGGCCATTAGAGCAAACATCACACCTGATGACTACAGGATAGCTGCCCACTCCATTACAGATGCCCTACCATGTATTGCAATTGGCATGTGGATTGAGGGCATGCTTGGTTTTCTGTAAAAGTAAACCTATTTGGACACAGGTAATGGAGAGAAAGATGACTCATCGGAGCATATAACTTTGTTAATTGCTCAGGGACTCAGAAACCCAATAACCCTAATTACAGTCAACACAGATACTCATAATGTTGCTCACGTTTACAGCTGGATTTTGTGAAACTGAGCATTTATCTTAATTTAGATAATTTAACTTCTGCCGCTTTACCTTGTGCCTTGGTTATTGACTTTTTATTTTAAAAAAATTGTTATTTCACTTTATTGTGGTATTCTAGAGCTCTTAAAAGCTCTTAAGAGTATAGTATATAAAAGTATAATTACTTATATCAACCCAGGCTCAAAAAAAATTCCAATTCCAAATTCCAATGTTCCTGTGGCGTCATTTCTGCAAAATAATATGACGTTGCTTCTTGCATTTCACAACACGTTTAAAATGAAATGTCCAGTCAGAGCCACTAAAAATGCATTCGGATTTCTAAAACTGATGAACGTGAATCTGGCAAAGTTTTATTACATTGGTTGTAGAACGTATTGTGGAAGTTTAGAAATTTAATTTTGTAGAACGTATTGTGGAATTTTAGAAATGTAATTTTCGGTGATTGGCACTGGTATTGCTATATTAAACCTAACCGATATTCCTAGCAAAAGTAAATGTGTGACAAAAAAGGATTTCTTGAAGCAAACATGCCATTTTAGCTTGCTTCTGCCAGTCTTTTATCAAATGTTGTGATTTGAGTTTCACCGGACTTACACAAGTGCAATAAGTGCAATGCTGTATCAGGTGAGCTACTGAGGAAATTTACTTTATCAATAAAGCTATACATATGGAGCTGGTTATGTGATACAAGCTTGAAAATATATTAGTTTAGTCATGCATTTTGGCAAGTGTTTTGAGGTCATTATAATACTATTGTGCAAGGAACCACATGGCAATATGTCTTTATTATTGAAAATCTGTCCCTGTATTAATAATCTGTGAAAATGAACAAGAGTTGTTGCCATTTTACTTTCACTAATGTTGATTTCAGCTGGAAACTGCAGTGAATGACATATTTTTCCTTGTCTTCATGATTCATGAGTTCTTGATAACGGCTAATAAAGAGCCAATTAATGTTGTTTTCCTTTGCTCCAGAGTGATGTGTCAGGCATGCATTGTACTGCTTAGGTGATTGGCTTTAATACGTGCATGCTTAACTAAATACTAAATCAAACAATAATTATATAATGCTTAACCAGTACTGAACTACTGAACTACAGAGCTGAACTACTGAACTAAGAATACACTTTGACTGACCATGTGCAAAGGTGGCAGGGGCAGTTTGTGCCAATCAAGCAACTGTCATTGAAATTAATAGGAATGCTTATAGCTTTCTCCAGCTATTACAACCCTCTTGGCTTCACCACAAACGTGCAATGCAAGGTTGTTTAAAGGGGGGGTATAATGATGTTTCAAATATTCAGAGTTGTTTACAGTTTTAAAGAGTTGAATTCTCATGCTAAACATAGCCAAAGTTTAAAAAAATAATTTAGACGAATGACGGAAAATTTATTTGCTAAAAATCTTACTTCCGGGTTGGTACAAGTTTCGGCTGTTTTTTTTTACATCAAGGCGCTTCATTTGGCTGCACTCAGTGCACTGCTGCAAAGGATTTCCTTGGGAAGAATGTCTCTAAAGAAGTGTGGTTTTGGTTGTAAGGCAAAGACTTTGCTCAGCTTCCCGAAGAAGCCAGCGTTACGTGAACAGTGGATGCAATTCCTTTTTCCGGGGCAGCAATGGAGTTTATGAACGTTTCATATACAAGGACCAGTTCGCCGCTGGATTTGCACATTGTTTGATACTGAAAGATGTAACAGTCCCAGCTATAGTTTGCTACAATAGCTTTACGTCACATAGTCAAATGTGGTCATGTTTAACCTCAAAATTAGCATAAATAAAGATTGATAATCAGATACATTTTAGGTGGTTGGTTTAGCTGAAATAATCTTTTAGAAATTCATTGCTAAATGTGCATTATTAGGCAAAAACATCAATAAATTGTTTGGCCTCAATGATGACTTGTTTGCTTAACTGCATATATTATTTTCGTTTTAGCAAAAATGAAAACAACATAAAATATATCTCAAAATATTGAATCTATTAATTTGCTACAGAGATTCTTTCTGTATGATTTTATTTACATTCTCTTGATACTTATCTGCCCCACTATATTTTAAACGTTATACTGACTTCAGGGGGCTGGGTGGATGATTTTTTTTTTAGTAACTGCTGCTGCTTCTCACTCTAGCAGTTTATTAAACTTTTGTTCTGTTCAGTCTACCTCTCATTTTGCACATAGCAAATATAGTTCGATCTAAGAAATGCTAGAGGCTGTGGTGGTACAGGCTTGAATTGGAGACAAACTATCAATGGGTCAGTCCTGTCCCTGGTAATGAGTATAAGCCAAACTGCACAGTTTGTCTTAGAGCACTTATTTGTCCTCTGGGGCTTTTGGGTATCTGTCTCTTATTTTTCCACATCGAAGGTGGCAACTCTGCTCATCATTAGGAGCATTAGAACAACTCTACATTTAATGGGCAAAATAATTTTGGTAGACAGCTGTTGGTCTGAACTCTGCACATATCTAGTCTAACAAATTATTATGGTAAATTTTGACCTCTTGGGAAGGGGATTGCTCCTCTAGGAAGCACTAGCAAACTTACTAATCAGTCTAGTGACAAACATGATGGATCACTCTATGCATTGGTGCTGCAAACTAATGCATCAACACCATTACAACAATGACTCCAATCTGTTGACCTGCCTATGGAGGTAGAGCTGGACTAAATGTGCTAAAAATACTAGTGTGCCAAGATTATGGGCCTAGTCATCTAAAATAATTAATCTAATGGATTGTGCAATGTGCAGTTACGTCTGGCATTCATCCATTCTTTTCTTTTCAAGTAAGGAATTATTTACCTGAAATTATCTAGGTTCCAATTTCTGCAAAATGCTTAAAAGTTGAAGGAAAGTTTGTAAACTTTCATTCATTTAATGCACAACAGAAATCAATTATTCACTAATGATGGAAGTATAGAATTTGGTCTTTGAAGGAGACCTATTCTATTTACAATATGTAATGTGTAAGTCTCAGGTATCTCCAGAATGTGTCTGTGAAGTTTCAGCTCAAAATACCCCAAATATAATTTATTTTAGCATTTTGATAGTGCCCATTTTGAGTGGAAGCAGAAACACGATGTTTCCGTGCATGTCTCTTTAAATGCAAATTAGCTGCAGCTCCCTGCCCCATTTTCCAGAATAGGACTGTGCCTTTACAGCTCGTACCTCGGATACTATGCTGTAAAAATAAATAAATAAATAAAATAAAATAAGGTCAAGGTCAAGGTCAAGGTCAGTTTATTTATATAGCACGTTTCCAACAGCCACCAGGCTGCCCATTGTGCTTTACATAAGAGCAACAGTACAAACATAAGAGAAAAACCAGACAGGGTATAAAAGAAATACTGTTAAAATAATAATAATAATAATAATAATAATAATAATAATAATAATAATAATCTACAAGATATGAAATAAAATAACCATAAGCAGAAATCAGTACACTAAAGAAAACAAATAGGTTTTTAGCAGAGATTTAAAAGCAGAAAGACAAGACAACCAAAATAATCTGTTTGGTTTTGATTATTATGTCTATCATGATAAAATCATGTGTTTTAAACCATATTAGTTTACACTTCTGCTATATATCACACGGCAGTTCTCTTTCATGTCTTATTGCTTAAACTGTCAAATACACACAAGTCTATGTTAAAAACTCAAATGAGTTATAAAAACAATCTGTTATGTCTGTGAGGGTAAACAGCTGGGAAAGAAATTGCATGTTTATATTAGATATGTGCAGCAGCATAATATACAGTAAATAAATACATAAATCCACTGCTCTGTGCAGCCAATGACAGAACAGTTAGCATGCTTTGCTCAAACATTTGCCATGGCATTAGAACTGGTACACCGTTGTTGCTTGTGAAAACAAAATGGTGTCACCATGGGAGGAAATGTGCAAATTAAGGCGCAATAAAATGATGATCAGATCCTCTTAACACTTCATGGGACGAGCTAAATCTGAAATGCTTGTTTTTTCACATGCTTGCAGAAAAAGGATGACCATAACAAATGTTGTCCTTTTTCACATTTTATGGGTTGGTAGATTATAGCACTTAAACACAGATAAATCCAAATACTTTTGGTGGCCACTGTAACTCAGAATGGCAGTATGGCGGCAAGTATGCCATCAACAAAGTTCATCTATGACTCTTGAGCTACTAAACCAATAATGTACCTAGCTAAAAAAAAAAAATATATATATATATATATTTTTTTTTATTATTATTTAAACATTTTTTATTAATTTGTGGGATGATGTTCTTTGTGTTCTTCTTGTTAATGAGAAAACAATATTTGTGTCTTGCCATACCCTGCTGAAAAATCCAGCATTACTGGTCTCTAGCATAAGGGATGTTTTGCATGCTGGATCCCAGCATGGGATGCGGGTTGCTGGTTTGCTGGTCCCCAGCATGGGATGCGGGTTACTGGTTTGCTGGTCTCCACCATGGGATGCGGGTTGCTGGTTTGCTGGTCTCCACCATGGGATGCGGGTTGCTGGTTTGCTGGTCCCCACCATGGGATGCGGGCTGCTGGTTTGCTGGTCTCCACCATGGTAAGCAGGTGTGCTGGTGGACCAGCATAAGGTATGTTTTGCATGCAGGGACCAGCTTGAATGTTGATGTGCTTGTGGAACAGCATTTGTTATTTTTTGGGTGCCAGTATGGTCCCAGCAAGACCACAACAAAACTTGTGTATGTGTTACATATCACATTTCTTTTGTAATTGGGTTGTGTTTGTAGTTAAGGACAAAGACAATTATCCAAATTCATTTAAAAAAAAAATTTACTGAAGAAAACACGTTGCATGTACACAGTAAAATCCCCAGTGTTAAACAAACATTGCTCAGTTTTCATATGGAGAGTAAAATTAACACTGAGGCAGTGTTGTATTTAGTAAAATAAAAAAAAGATTAACTCTACATGTGAGGACACCTGCGGTTAACAAGCAGAATCACTGAGGATAAGCGGAACAGCAAAAACAGAAAAAAGTAGAGTGGTGAGCAGAAACACAACTACAACTGACTTACAGCCACACAGCCATAGATGAAATCAGAGGATGATTAAACAACTGCAAAAACAGAATTACTATATTCAGTTGTTTGCCAACCAGTTTGACTTTATTTATTTCAAATAGTACATACAGAACTTGTTAACATATGTCGACTTTATGGTGATTAGTGTTCCATTTAGTTGGACACTTGGTCATTGATTTTGGTTTAATTAACCACATTTTGAAAGTGCACGCTATCACTATTTTCAATAATATATCATGGTCCTGACTCCTGACTGCACTGACATACCTTTTACTATGTGCACTTAAAAATCAGTGCCTGATGCTAGATTTGGACACATGTGACTTGCCAGATAAGTATTAAAGTCGTTAAAACAACAACTTTCAGTTTTGAACTTTCATTATTAAGTTGTGATTAACTGTCCCATTTGATGAGCTCTTCTTATAACCAATAAGAAGATTATAGGATATATTATCCAATGTACACAAACTCTTTGTAACTGATTTGTGTACAGATCTTATGAAACAGGAAACAATTCCTTTGATGCTTTGAAACTAGTTTACCAGTGACATTGATTAATAATGTAATCATAACTAAAGCATTTACAATTTTCAGCTCTACTTTCAGCAGAGGGAGCAAAATAAATTACAGAGTTATCATATAATTCAGTAAGTCATATGTTTTAGTCTTATATTGTTTTTCCTTTACATCATTAATGTATTAAATAGCAAAAACTGTTTGTCCCCAAAAAACTACTTGCATGTAGACATCTGCCCTACTACCCTGCAATACCATGCTGGTGAAACAGCATCACCAGCTCCTTTTTGCTTAGGAACAGCATGGATATGCTTGTCCACCAGCTAGACCAGCACTATACCAGCATAACCTGCCTAAACCAGCAATATACCGAAACTATCCAGCATAAACCAGCCTAGATCAGCACTATACCAGCATGGACCAGCTTGGAATCCATGCTGGTTTATGCTGGATTTTTCAGCAGGGTAGACAGATGCATTTAGCTGAAATGGAGCCAACAACATCATCTAACTCTTACTGCCACATCTGGCCAGTTAAAGAAGGTTATAAACACAGTCTGAATCATACTGGTGAACAAATTCAATTTAAAATTAAAATCAGTTTCATTTGAACACTTAAACACATGGTGGTCCACATCAACATATCCTGTAGTTCAAACAATAGAGCATGACACTAACCATGCCAAAGGTCATGGGTTTGATTCCCATGGAATGCCTTAAATGATAAACTCTAAGCAAATTGCATTGCATTTATGGATTTTAAGTATTTTTTGTCATTTTTTCCCCCCAATGCCAGTTATAATTTACAGTATGTCAGGTCTTTAGTTTGTGTGACACACTTTACTGATTGTTTGGCAAATGTGCTACAATCTAATAGAGAAATAGCACTGAAGGTGTTATTAAAGAATTTTAAGGCACACCCTTAAAAAAAACAAAAAAAAAAACTTCATAATATTAAAAGTACACTTTAGGATAAAAATGATAACATGTATTCTGTGTCCTTGACGAATCACTTGAGATGCACTGTGTATTTTGAATTCTATCGATTTTGTTTAATTTACTTTTGTATAAAAACTATACAGAATACATCTGAATAAATCTACGTCAAAGTAGAGAACACAACATTAGGATTCTTATAAGTATCTGACTTGTTTGCCGTCACGTTTGATTACATACTCAAAATTGTGTTTGGCCAGAGCAGCCTTGCATGCTGAAGTCAGATCATTACCTCTGCTGTTCCACTATGTTAGAATCCACAGCCTGTTACGCTGGCTCATAGAGCCGATGAAAACAACTTCCTTCTTTTCCTTTCAGAGATGTCAGAGGAGATTAAGATTTGTCTCACGTGTGGCCGATATGAGTTTTCTGCAGGACGAGCAGCAGTCAGGGAGATGGAAAAGGCCATTAGTTTTGATTGCGTAGAGGCCTCCCTTTATGCACTGCCTCATACTTCTGAAACATCATGTGTCTTCAGTTTGACCCCCCCTCCTGCTTTTTTTATACCAATAGATTTCAGTATTGTGGTGCAAATAAATATTTTGAGCATGTTGTTTTTTATTCAAAGAATTTGCATGTAGCACATGATAACATATTCCATTAATGGTAAAATAAACTTTTTTTTCTGTTTTCTCTTATTCTTTATTCTAGTTGCTTCACTTAACACTGCTATTTTATGTGTGGTGTGCTAGAAGACATGAACAGAAATTAGATTTCTGAGTATGTGACCCCATGACCCAATCCTGCAATGAGTGCAAAGCGCCCAAGGGTGGATTTACAGCTTAAATTCAGTTTAATACCCATTTAGAATTGTAATAAGGGTGGAATCTTTGTTATATTTGGAATGGTGTTTTCTAAATATTTAATAAATGGTGCTCTTAAAACATGCTTATGGGTGAAAGAAATAAAAAGTATTAAGAATCCTTGGGAGTGTTCAAACAACCCTGAACATGCAATATATGTTCCTCAGGTGTGGTATCTGAACACACTTCACTTAACTGATGTGTTGTCTATACCTAAAGAACTAGAAAAAATAAAAAATAAAAATATGCTTTTACTTTTTCACCCTCTCTTCCTTCTTTCTCTCAAAGGAAACCTTTCAATTCTGAGCACGACCACCATAGTCCTTCAAGGACAGTCTGCCTGCAAAGAGTAAATATACCCTTTACAATTCCAAGGCTGTCTAAAGCAGCAGACATTGATAAAGCAGAGAATCCTCACAAATGATGGTACTAATTTCTGAAGAAAATGTATCTCTTGAAAAAGTGGAAAGCTAAATTAGATGCAATTTCCAAACTACCTTTTTGCTGTATAAGATGTACCACAAGTGCAATTTCTTTAATTCAGAGTTTGACACTTCAAATAAAAATAAAGCCAGCTGTAAACATCACGGCTGCAACTTTCTCTTTATTTTCTTCACCAGAGATTTGGGGATTTGAGTGCAGCACCTCTCTGATAAGCCTGTAATAGAATTGCTCACTGGCTGTATAAGGACTGCGCCCAACTGCAGTGATTTTGTTTCATCCATGCGGGAATCACCACTTTGCCTCAGCTAGAGTTTGGAAAAGCCTACCTGCACTGACTTGAAGGCATACCTTCACATGAAAAACCACTCTACCAAATGACGTTTCCTTTCTAAGCAACAAAATCAATTAGGTCTTCACTTCACACTTCCCAGCACTCTCTGAAACAGATATTTCACAACTGCATCTACTGGAAATAAAATATTAAACCACTGAGGATTATGTACACAGGTGAAGAACAAACAGGTTTTTGTAAGTTGTTACCGTATGAACTTTTCCCTGTCTTTCGAATATATATATATAGTATATTTGTGTTTTAAATGAACTTGGTTGGATGAATTGTCTTAGCAGCTCCTAGACAAAGGTGTTAACTGCACCATCTCTGATGCCAATTATCTGGAGTTTTGGATTTTAATTAATCAGTTTTCGAGAGAAAGAGGCCCTCTGGTACACACTAATGGGCCTAACGGCAGCACATTGTCACCGTTTTTATGTTTAATTAGTGACCACATTCATAATAGTGCCTCTAAGGCAGCCATGTTAGCTTGTCAAAATGCCCGCATTCAGTAATTACAGAAGAGTAATGACAGAATTCCTGGAGTTTTTAGCATCTAGACTGAATATAAATGCATGCCTGTGCAAGGAAGAAGGAAGCGTAGATGGATGGATGGATAGAAGGTTGGATCCATGGATGGAGAGAGAGATGGATTGAGAGAAAATTAGATAGATAGATAGATAGATAGATAGATAGATAGATAGATAGATAGATAGATAGATAGATAGATAGGTATTTTTAATGCCAACTATTATTTTTAGAATTTATAAGATTGTCTATTTCTATAGAAACATGATATGTTACATAATATGAATCATTCCTTTTCACATCCCAATGTTTCTTTCGCTTCTCCAGTACTAAGTGAATTTTATGAGTTGTGATTGGGGTCTCACAACACTGGTTTTTACCATATCACTGAATATGCTACCTCAACTCTCTACTGCATCTTCCCTGGCATGTGATTTTAGTTGGGAAAATGTTATTGGGCTGAAAGCTCTCAAGCTTAAAGGATAAGTGAGTAACACACATAAATTACCTTGACTTTGGCACCTTGCATTAGCTTTTCTCGACTGCTGTCATTTTACCTTAAGGGCATGGGAAGCTAATGGACAACTTGTGTCGGAGGGATAGATCTGGTGCCGGGCGTCACGCTGGCAGATTAAATGCCAGTGTCATGGAACAGTGTCAGCAATTTGTGGCCCAGGCAGCTTGTCTTGCCCCGATTGATAAAGTGACTAGGCACTTTACCTAGCAACTCTAATCTTTAGGGGTTCTGCTAAGAACACGCAAGTGCAAGTCATATGCTGTGTCAGTGTGTAAAAAATTAACATGCTATGCTGGTGTTCCCAATGGGCTTCTTAACTAGTTTGACCAGCAAGGCTTTGAATGGTCAGCAAAAGTTAGCTTGCACCAGCATGGAAAGTCCAGGCCATTAACTGTAGTGTTATGATTGATCAACGTCAATGTGCCTGAAACACCTGAATAAAACAGATGGTTTAATTATTTTAATTCCCACAGAAGGCAGAACATTGGCTGCTTGACAGGACTAGATGGCATTATGGACACCTGCTGTAAATGAATTGAACACAGACAATAGAAGGTGGTCTGTAGCCATAACACTAGCCATAATGTGTCACTACTAAAGGACATCCAATAATTTTTAGTCTTTAAAAAAAGATAATGTAATGTCATAGTAGAATGTACAGAAACATCCAGCACTGTGTGACTGCTTCACAGGGATTCCTAGTGACTGATCTGTCAAAGTGATGGACAGTTTTAAGCTGTATAGGGAATGCTGGCTAGTTGTCAGACAGGGAGGATGTCGCAAGGGCTATATCTCAGGAACTATAAGGTTCAAAAGTTCATTTACACAAATTATTCTCTAACAGGGCTATGGTGCATGTTTTAAACATCAACTTCAAAGCTGTTTATGTCATCTATGAAATCATTTATGTACATTGATCATCGTGTTGTTCCAAACCTGAAAGATCCTCCTTCATCTTTTAAAGGGAAGGAAAGTCTGAGATTTTCTTGTCCATGCAATTAAAGTGGATGAGGACGAAGTGCGAAGATCAGAAAGGACAAAAAGCTCCAGAAACATATTAGAAATATTAAGAAGAAAGCTTTGCCTGAAAAACAGACCCCTTAAAAATGTTGTGTTCCACAGAAGAAAGCCATGTGGGTTTTGGAAGACATTATAATGACAGAATGTTTATTACTGAGATAAATAACTGTGCAAAAATAGTGAAAACTTTAATTAAGTAAAATGTGCAAAGTACACAAAAAACATAATTCTTAATTCTTATTATTTTATTATTATTTATCATTTAATAATCTGCAGTGTAACCCTGGTCTATGAGGGTGAAATGAACTAAATTATAGGTATGCATATTTCAAGCATTGCTTCATAATTCATTTTTTTTACCGCTTCTGTCACAGTTTTTAACATCTGACAATAAATAATAGCATAAGCAGTAGGGATGCTAGCAGTTACTAACTGGTGTAATGTAAGCAATTACTCCCACCTACATAGAAATACCTACAATTTATTATGAAGCGTGACAGAGGAATAATCAAACCCAAGATCTTTGAAATAATCTTTGCTGATGGGTCTACCATCAAACATTGTTGTTTTAACAGAGGTGAAATGGGTAGCACTTTATTTTACAGACATGAATTTCTACATGAATTTACTATACCCTAAACCTAGCCTTAACCCATATTGCTAAGGTTGCTAAGGCTATAACTTTAACATGAGAGTTTTTAAAGTCACTAAATAGAGATGGAATGGAAGAAAGTCATATAGAAATATAAATATATATTTTATTATATATATTTTTTTTTTCACTTGAAGATCTCAGAACACTGGTTCCTCATCAGTTACATTTTCTTTATTCCATGCTACCATGACCTCCTGTTGAGATCACCAGCAGAGGATATCACCTTCACCATCCCAAAGAAGAAGCACAAAGATTGTTATAAATGGAAAAGGGAAGTAGCACTTCTGTGATGACACTCAGACGTGTGGTGCTGCGATTAGGGCTTGCTAATGTTCAATTCTCTGTGAACTCTTTGCATACTGTATGAGGAAGTAGAACCTTATGGATTCCAACTGTTTCATGTGGACCACAGCTCAGCAAGAAATCAAAAAGTGAAGGTGTGCTCTCTAGCTCTTAATTTTTAACTATTCTCTGCAGACCGTACAACTTTCCCTGCAACTTCCACTAATTTATTTATGTTGGAGTGTATATCCCCCCCAGGCAAACGTCAAGCAGCGCAGGCCACCCTGGCCACTCGCATTCTGAACATGGAAACTGATGTTCCCCACATCTAATGGGGCAGTTCAACCATGTCTGTATGGAGCATAAAATACCCAAGTGAATGAAAGAAAGAAAGAAAGAAAAAAAGAAAAAAAAACATTATCTGAACAATGTGGGAAGGGAATATATTGGACCAGTTTTATTCATCCCTTCAACCCTTGGGCAACTCAGATCACACCATGACCATGATCATCCCAACATGCAGACAAAAGCTAAAGCAGTTCAAGTTATCCAGAACTATAAGTTGATAATGATCCACAAATGCTGTGACAGCACCTCAGGACTGTTTCACAAAATGGACTGGGAAGCCAAGAAAAACGTTTGCACCAGCATAGATGGTTATACTGTTGACCTCACATATTTGTGAAAAGAGAATTGCTTTCCCAAGAAAACTATCATTACATTCCACAATAATAAACCTTGCTTCCACAGGGAACTGAGAGCTCAAAAACAAGGTGGCCTTGTATCTGGGAACAGGTAGCAGCAGTGGTGTGCACAGCAAGGATGAAATTATTATGGCAGAAAGGCTCATTACGAGGGCAGGTGAGTTCTCCCTCAGTGAAAAATCATGTTCCGGTGGGGTTGGGCTCCCCTCTGTAGAAATTGTGCTCTGGGGTGCACCTAGATCGGACTGGAAGGAAAATGTTGCATTGGACCAAAAGGGCACTTTAGCGTCGGTAATTAAAAAAGGCAAGGGCTCACCTGGCCCTGTGGCTCACCCTGTGTATGCCACTGGGTAGAGGTACAGTGAGGATAAATGAGCAAGGAAGTAAGATCTTACAACTTCTTCGACTTTTAACAACTTTAGTAACAACGTAAGGACAGTTTTGCCTACCCTGATGCGCTACAAACAAGTTTGACCAAATTAACACCTTTTTGCTCCTCACATTCTTATCTCATTCCTAAGTCTGCTGTGATCCATCTACTTACTTTTCGTGCCTGGCAAAACCTACCTGACTTCCCTCCAATCCCATAATTAAAGTGAAGGACATTTTCATAATCAGGAATTCTTCTTACATTGACAAATCTGGCAGAAAAGTTTATCCATAGCAACTAAAGTCAACATTCAGTGTACACATTTTTATCAGTTCAGACTCGGAATCGAACCCATGACATTAATGTTGCTAGCACCATGCTGTATTGTTTGAGCTACAGGACCTCCTTCTTACGAATGCCTGATGCACTTCACTTAGGAACTCCCTATTGCATTCCTCCCTATGTTCAATTATTCTTTGTCATCACATAAAGTGCCAGGATGCCTTAAATCCCCCATCAAAGTGCTATTTCCGAAAAAAGGACAGATTGCAGGACTGAAAGACTACCGATCTGATGCTCTGACACCACAAATTGATTTACTCAAGATCTCTACTTCCATCTGTGACTGGATCTTCGATTTCCAGGAAGCAATGGACAGGAAGCACACCGATAGCAACCTTGCAACAGTGACCCTCCCTTTCTGTTGTCATTTTACATAAGTGTACTGGTTGTACATTAATTTATCACGTTTGCAGATGACATCACTATAGTAGATCTTATCCCTAACCTTATATCTATGGTCTTATCAGTCCATCTATCGAGAGAAGGTGGCAGCATGGTTTTCTGCCAACAATCTGCTGCTGAACACAAAAAAAGACCATGCAGAGAATACATTTCAGGAAGAGCCTGCAAAGCCACTCTCTCTGAAAATAAATGCCTCTTTGAAATCTCTTGGGACCACTATTTCTGACTCCCTGGGACAACAACATCACCACCACCATAATCAAAAAAGCACAACAGAGGATGTTCTTTCTGTGGCAGCTTGAGCAGTACCTCTCTTCTTCCATCCTGGTTCAGTTCTGGAGGGCAGTCATTGAAAGCATCCCTTCCTCATCAATCACTGTTTGTTTTTTTCGCTCCAAGACCAGGATACCGTGGTAAATAGCTCTTCTGAAATCACTGGCTGCCACCTATCATCAGTCGAGGTGCTGTACACCATGAGTGCTTCAAATAAGGCTCAGAAGATCTCTTCAGATCTGTCACATCCTGGACATCAGCTTTTTACCTTCCGGCGGACGATGGAAGTCCATATGTACAAGAACTACCCGTCATAATATCTTCCCATCAGCTTCTTCTTCCCTGAGGCTGTCCGTCTCCTCAATGGGCTCTTGGACAAAAATAACTGCTCTTGCTGGAACTTATCCAGCTTTGATAACCAAACCTCACATTAAATAGCATACCCAATCAAAAACACACGTTTAAATTTAAACATGAAAGTGGAAAGAAATAAGTATATATTGACACCCCCTTTTAATGAACAGGTTTGACTACTTTAGTAATTTCCATGAGTACTAATCTTAATGTTTAAGCATATAATGATATTCTAGGGAATTGTGTAATTCTAATTTTATAGCAAAAGTTTGGACAAGACCCTTTTTTATTCTAACATGACAATGCTTCTGTGTATAAAGCAAGGGTCATGGAGAAATGTTTGATTCAGTCAGTGTGGAAGAACTTGACTGGTCTGCATAAGCCAAGTTCTCATCTCTGCTGAACACCTCTGTTGTGACTTTAAATGCAGACCTTCAGCCAAAAACTCATCACTAAACACCAATGACTTGCACATACACTGTATGGACAAAAGTATTGGGACACCCCTTCTTTAGAACAGAAAAAGGCACTTCCAAAACTGTAGCAACAAAGATGAAATCATAATTCATGTATATAAAATTGTATTTACATCTCTGTTGCTTCAGTTTTAGAAGTGTCTAAAATGACTGTACCCATATGCAAGTCATTGGTGTTTGGTCTGAGTTTTTGGCTCAAGGTCTGCATTTAAAGTCACAGCAGAGGTGTTCAGCTGTGATTAGGACTTGGCAGACCAGTCAAGTTCTTCCACACTGACTGAATCAAACATTTCTCTATGAACCTTTCCTTATACACAGAGGCATTGTCATGTTAGAATGAAAATTGGTCCTGTCCAAACTTTTGCTATAAAATTAGAAGGACACAATTCCCTAGAATATCATTATTTGCTTAAACATTAAGAATAGTACTCATATATATTAGGGTTGTCAGATTAATGCATTAACTTAATTAATTAGTTATGAAAAAATAATGCAAATAAAATATTTTAACACAGTTAACGCACTGAACCCACCCCTGTATCCATACCTGTACGTAATCTTATATTTCATATAGTTGTCTGTTGGCAAATATGATGCAGGGCAACAACTCCACAATTGCAGTTATGCCCTAAAATTTAAGATATTGGTGCAAAAAAATGCCCCTACATGTGTTTTGTCTTTTGATATTTATATCAATATGACACAAGTGCTGACACAAGTGCTGATTTTGTCCTGATGACGAGCTTAAGTGTGATTTTATACAGCAGTTCAGTAAATAAAGTTGATATTGTGTTAAATTTTAAACACAATACTATGTGTTTTGCTCAGTTTTGCAGAGAACATTTTACCTGGGAAGCCATAGTAGAATTGTTGCGCGTCTCTGAGCAGCAGTGGTGTTTAGCTTCAGAACAGTGTTGCAAACTTTTTTCAATGGAAAGTAGCTAAACCCCGCTTGAAAAGTCACCAAATGATGCTAGACAACGTTTTTTTTTGGAACCCATGCACTAATTAGCATATTCATAACGTCAGTGCGTCATAATTTGGATGCCATGCACTAATTAGCATATTCATAACGTCATATTATCTTGCCTCTCCGTGCTCACAAACTGCATTTTAATGCAGCCAAATTCTCAATAAAACAGTTTTCATTTGATATGTTTCATAGATATACTGATATATTTTACTGTTTCTTTTGTCAGACAGTGGTGTGAATATATAATAGTGACTGGTCCATTAGGACTACATAACCAGCTCTTGAAGACATTAATCTACACTAAAATCCTGATTCATAATCACGACATTGTCTGATGAAATCAAATACACATACGACTAAGACTGTGCTGTGATTCTGGGTATACTTGCATGTAAAATAGTGTTAGAAGCAACAGAATATTGTTTTTTTATCTGAAAGTGCTGCTCATCTGCCACTCACTGAACAGAGCAGACGCAGAGAGAGGGAGTGAGAGCGCTGGGAAAACACAACCTCGCCTTTGTGCGGCAGTACCAGGGAGTTTCAGAAACTAAATAAGGCTTTTTCCAAGAAGTCACTAGATTTGCCGCTAGGCTCTTTTTTGGAAAAAAGTCTCTACCTGCTGGCAGATTTAGTTTCTTATTTAGAGTATCTTTTTTTTTTTTAATAAAATAAAATAAACAAATAAATAAATAAATAAATAATAATAATAATAATAATAATACATAAAATAATAATAATAATAAGAAGAAGAAGAAGAAGAAGAAAAATGTAAACATTAAATGGATAGTTTACCAAAAAAAAAAAAAAAAAAAAAAAAAAAAAAAATCCATATGTCATTTCAAACCTTTTGTGGAACATAAAAGAAGGCATTTTGAAGACTGTTGTAACAACGCTGTTTTGGTTACCAATGACTTATATAACATTAACAAAAAAACAGTTTTTTAAATTATCTTCTTTTCCATTTATGTTAGACAGTTGCAGCATAAATGTCCGTGTAATAAATTCTATTTTGATTCAAATAAAATACATTTTATTAAACAAATGATTTCTTACTGAAGCTACTTTTTGTAATGTCTGTTTGATACTTTACACAACAATGACTCTAAATTATGATTTAAAGTGATAAATGATAAATTTGATGTGTGATTAATTTGTGATTAATTAGAGATTAATTAATCAAAACGCCATGTAATTAATTTGATGAAAAATTTTTAATCGACTGACAGCCCTATATATATATATACATATATATATATATATATATATACATATATATATATATATATATATATATATATATATACACATATATATATATATATATACATACACACACACACACACACACACACACACACACACACAAGTAGACTTAGATATGGATGTATATTGGCACTGCTGTGATTCGGCCATAGCTAATCACAGTGTGAATATACAGCCATATCTCACATCTACGAGTGTGATATTTCATTTATTCACACAGCAGTGTGCAGAACACAGCTGAGCCCAAGCCTCCGTTACTAATTTTAAAACATCACTTTAGAACTAGCAATGAAGGAATGTTGAGTTGCTGCATTAAAAACTTTACTGTATTACTGTATTAAAAGCTCACTGTATTATGAAAGTTTTATGAGTTTTATGAAAGAGAGATAGTGTGAGTGATTGTAATTACCTGCATCTGATAGATCATTTATTATTCATATTCACAATGAAACATTACTTTAAATATCCGCTGAGGAAAGCGTTATCTTTGTTGAAGCGCTAATATCCTTTCATCTGTTAAGGGTGATTTTGGTGCTCAGTGCATTTGTTAGCTGTGTCAAGCTGTTGTTGAAACTAAAAATAACTTACATTTACAGTGTTAGTTTTCAGTATAAAAGTCTTTATTGCTGACTCTTGTCACCATCTAATGGTGGAACAGTGTAACTAAAACCACCATCATCGTTGTCTTTTTAACAAACTGCATATTTGAAATCTTCTTAAAACTACATTCCATGACACAAAAGCAGTAATATTTATAAAATGATACTGGATTTGGGTGTCCACCATGACATTCGCTGCAAGAAGTACCGCAAGTAGAGTGATACGACTGCAAACTGTGAAACGGCTGTTGGAGTTCTGATATCGCTCTAACATTGCACTCCTATCAGCCAATCAGATTTGAAGACCAGAAAGAACTGTTATATATATATATATATATATATATATATATATATATATATAACAACCTTTATCTTTATAGGTTGAAAGCTCCAGTCATCGTTCAATTCTGATTACACAGAAAAAAATTTACCAGTACATTCAAAATTCCTCTTCTTGTGTTCCATAGAGAAACAAAACAGTAACAAAAAAGTAATTTGTTTTCTGGAATGACAAAGCCAGGTTTGTAATGACAAAAGAGTAAGCAGTTTGCCAAAATTTCCATTTTTGGTGAACCCTCTTAACCTTTTTTGTTTCTACCCACGAGCATTGCTGCAGCTCAAACAGTAGAGATGGCAATAACACTACCAAGGTCTTGGGCCTGATTCCAAGTGAATGCATAAACTGATGAACTATATGCATTTGAAAACACTTTGTGATTTTTTTTTTTTTTTTTTTTTACTGTTAGCTACAGAGGTAATTGAAAATAATATTTTTCAAAATATATATATATATTTTTTTGTGTTCCCGAGAAGAAAGAAAGTCATACAGGTTTGGAATGGCAAAAGGGTGAGAAAAATCCATTTAGGGTGAACTATCACTTTAAGTCCCCCTGGCGTAACCTGAGGTTAAGTGCCTTTTTCATCGTTCTAAACTGTCCCATGCACTGCATTTCCCTGATAAATTAAATCCTTCGGTCAAATGGGGTGAGCCAGAATTAAATATATAAATATATGTAGCATATTTTTTTTATTTGCAGAGCTGCTGGTGGATTGGCCCACTGGGATTTCCTCCAGGGCTCCAGATGGTTGGTCGATAACTGGTGCTGAGGACCAACAAGTTCACTCTGTCTACTCAGATGTGTATGTGAGTACGAGTAAGAAGCAAATGGGGAAAAAAGAGGCTAAGATTAATGCTATTTGTCTAGTAGCTGCCCTAGCTGTCAGTTTAAGTTACTGAATCCAGCTTAGTCTCCATTGATTTGTATTGGTTTTGAGCCCCAAGGAAGGTGCTTCTGCGCATGACTACCAAAATATAATGAATCAATATAACTAGCAGGGTTTCAAGGCCTTTGAGTAAACATGAAATAGCACTGCAATGCCAATTAGCAGACACTTTGAAAGTGGTTGGTAGTATTTGTTACTGTCCTTGAGAAAATATTATGCACATTTCATGCAAGCCGCACGGAAGTACACATCAGTTTAACTTCCCAATTCTGTGAGCTACCACACAGTAATCACACACATTTATGAATTGATCCTCTCATCACTTTAGCTGATGAATTGTATTTTAATGATGCTAATCAGTCCAGTTTCACCTCAGGAGTTCACTTCCACCTCGGTGACTCGCCCGGTAATGCAGAGCAACAGAGTCATGAATATTTTCAGAGGCTGGCTGTTTTGATGGACAACCGCCTATTTCAGTGTGAACTTCCACCATCAGAAAGAAATGATGATATCTGATGATATATCCATATCGACCTTTTTGCCAGAGTGATATATGTATGTAAAAGTAAAAGGGCTTCCTTAATATCAACAGTAACACCCACACCAGTTCATTTTCATATAAAGTGGCCTCACAGGATACATTTCTTTGGTTAAATGTGAGTCTATGCCAAAATGTTGCCCTCGCTGACAATGCAAAAGCTTCAGGTTGTTGCATTTCTTCAGGAGTACATTTAAATAAAGTCCTTGAAATCCTTTAGTAAGCAATTGTCTAAGGCTTTTTTCTTTGTTAAACCTTTGGTTACCTGCAATATCTGTCTGTCTGTCTGTCTTTCTATATGTCTATCCCTCCATCCATCCCTTACTGACATTTTGCCTTTGTTATACCAGAGTGCCAGAGCTCTCATGTTCCACCTGGATTTTTTTTCACTTTTTTTTTTTTTTTTTTAATAAATTCACAAAGTTTTTATCAGAGGTAGTTTGTCTATTATAAACAGTCTTTGAGAAACCCAAGTGCTCCATGAACTGTCAAAACTTGGGATAGGAAAAAAAGCGCAGGTGTCACGCAGGTGAATCTCACAGTATTGCTTGTTTTTAGTAAGAAACAATAACATCATAATAACAGCCACATTAATAACAACAGTTCCTTCAATTATTGTCTCGAAGGAATAAAGTCTATCTATCTATCTATCTATCTATCTATCTATCTATCTATCTATCTATCTATCTATCTATCTATCTATCTATCTATCTATCTATCTATCTATCTATTTATCTATCTATCTATCTATCTATCTATCTATCTATCTATCTATCTATCTATCCATCTATCCATCTATCTATGTCTGTCTGTTTGTTTGTTAATTAATTCATTTATTCATGCTTTATTTAACCAATCATGGAATACAAAAGAAGATACTGAGGGATGATAGAACAATGATTTTAACTGTCAAACTCCAAAAGCAAACACATGAATGCTAAATGCTGCAGTCTTCTGAAGCCATACAATAGTTTTCTGTCAGGAACCAACCAAAGTTTTGTCAAGTTGTTATTTAAAATCATGTTCTTCATAAACTCTAGCTCATTAATGATACGTATGAGAATGCTTCATGTGTGAAGTTCAGTGTGGCTGATTTAAATATATCAGGATGTAAATGAGATTTCAGAGCTAGGACTGAAGATGCAGCATTGTATGCTGTATCTTTTTTTTTTTTTCTTTTGAGAATTGTGGCAATGACGCACATATGTCTAGAGAGGATACAGTACATTTCCTGGAAGCATGTCTCATTAAAAAAACAACAATAACATCTAAGAAAACTAGAAAGAAATACTAATCAGCCATACAGTACAGTCTCATCTTCATAGACAGCAGTGATGAATGTCATTCCTTGCCATTTTTTCTTAAGCTAGATTCGTCACGTCCTCTCAAAGTGGGTCAGTTTGTAGACCAGAGTAAATCCATTTAACACCTTTATCAGTGTCTTACATGAACCACTACAAATCAGCAGACAGAATCATTAAATAGATTAGAGTGTTTCTCCGTCCAGGCTAATAACCGAATGACACAGTGTATTTGATCCAGTTTGGGTATGGGAACCCTTACTGACATCTTTTGGAAAGCCCCAGGCATTATTGATGGGAGTGAGTCAGGTCGCTTTCACCAGCGCTGACAGCTTTGAGAGGTCAGTGCTAATAAATAAACTCGACATATACGAACGCAGGCTAGTCGAGAGCAACAGCTAATCAAAAGTGAAGACATGCCGCTCAAAGTAGGTCAGGACAACTCATCAGGCAGCCTCTGGCCGCGTGTCCTCCATGGCTTTTACGAGCCGGTCTGGTGCGGGACAGTCATCGCGAGACGACGTAGCTGGAGGGAGACATGTCACGCTCCTCTCAAACGTCTCATCGCTGAAGTGACAGCACAGGTTTTAAAGGAGTTCTTAAGCTCCCACTCTCTGAGAGGTAGTTGCTGAAGATTTCACCCCACTCTTTTCTTGCACGTAAGGCTCCAGCTACTGTGCTGAGGTGCCAAGGTCCTGAGGGCATCCGCCTACACTGCTCTAGCGGTGGGGATTCATCAGCAGGCCTTCAACCGTGGGTGGAAGAGACTTCTTAAAGACTCTTTATTCTAAATGTTTCCTTTTTTTTTGAAAACACAAGTTATTCGCTGTCTGTCTGCGGCTTACAAAGAAAAATGTAAGCTCTATAGCTCTTTCTGGGAGAAGACTGGTGACTTTTTTTTTATAAATTGGATGAACAGTAAGGGCTTGTAGAGAGAGTCTCAATTGGTGTGTTATATTAAAGAGTGATATTGTGACAAATCACCTTGATCTTTTCAGATAAAAATAAAGTATTGACACTAAAGCTGGTTTACACTGTGCCAGCATTTCTGATACTCTAAAGTTAATGTTAGACTTCACACTTGCACAGCAACATCGATACTATTTTGTCATTTGTCTTTACTGAAAATTTACTTGATGCACTGTGATTTATATATATATATATATATATATATATAGGACTGTTAGTTGACAGGAAGCAAAGTGTGAGAGAGAGGGGGAAAAAGGGGCTGGGACTCGAACTCGGAACACCCAAAGCGCAGCACAGCTATATGTCGGCGTGCTGATAACTGCCATTTCCCAAACTGTGTTGTTTAACGTGTGAATTTTTTTTTTTTCTTTTCATACTTTTAAATCATTTAAATTAATACCTAATTACGATTCTTTCCCAAATCATACCTGAAATCATAATATATTAACAGTTTAAAAATGACTAAATTTATTATGATGGACATGTTTATCTTAAAAGCAGACTAAAATGCAATAATGTGCACTACAAATACATGAATAAAATGAATGAATGAATGTATGAATATTAATTGAAGCTGAAAGTAATTGTATCTAAGGTTAAAAGTTAACATCCCCTGTTCAGAATCTGCAAAATGTTAATTATTTTACCAAAATAAGAGGGATCGTATACAAAATGTATGCTGTTGTTATTTAGTACTGACCTGAATAAGATATTTAACATAAAATATGTTTACATATGTCCACAAGAGAAAATAATAGGTATATTTATAAAAAAATAACCCTGTTCAACTTTTCAACAGTGACTGTATGATTTTGAGATCCATCTTTTCTCACTGAGGACAACTGAGGGACTTATATGCAACTATTACAGAAGGTTCAAATGCTCACTGATGCTCCAGAAGGAAAACAATGCATTAGGAGCTTTTGAACAGAATGAAGATGTTTATATTTTTCTTATTTTGTCTAAATATCATATTTACAACAACTATCACTAAACAAAACAAACAAACAATATTAAGCATTAAGGGGATGTAAACTTTTAAACGGGTTCATTTTTATACATTCAACTATTATTTTCTTTTGTGGACTATATGTAAACATCTTTTATGTGAAATATCTTATTCAGATCAGTATTAAATAAACAATAGCATGATCCCTCTTATTTTGGTAAAATAACTTTGCAGATTTAAAAAGGGGTATGTAAACTTTTGACCTCAACTGTAATTGTTATACATAACTAACTATTATTCATAGCAAAATCATTTGCATTTATAATATGTTCATTTTTAAGAATACTCCGTCACACTTTAGTTTAGCGGCCAGTTCACACTATTGACTAACTATTAACTCAGAAGTTTACTTCAATAAACTCCTAATTTGCTCCTTGTTAATAGTTAGTAAGGTAGTTGTTAAGTTCAGGCATGGGGAAAGGAATCTAAAATATGGTCATGCAGAATATGGCATGAATACGTGCTTTACTAATAAACAACCAGTATGCTAGTAATATGCATGCTAATGAGCAACTATTTATTAGTAGGAATTGGTCCCTAATCTAGTGTCACAAATTACTCAATTTACTGGAATAATGTCAAAGCATGCAATGTGCAGTAATTAATGCAATAATGTGCACTGCAAATAAATAAATAAATAAATTATGATTAATTGCAATTGACAGCTTAATTTTTTCTTCTCCAGTGAAGCAGTGACAGTTAGGCACATTTGTTTCTATCCTGAGTTGGCAGGAATGCCATGTCATGGCAACAGTTCACCATTATGTCAGGGTCTGTTGGAGTCTTTTTTGGAAACTCATACCAGATTGCTCAAACATTCCAAAACCTGACAAGTGAAGATTGAACATGTTCAGACAGTGAAAACAAACGACAACATGGTTAGCAAACTGAATCAAAACAACCCAACGACCCTTGGCTGTTGATGTTTGTTGATGTGTTTGGGCAGTTTGAATAGACTTAAGCTGCCAAATGATTTGGTCTGTAACCACTAGTGTTGTTTTGGTCATGATTTATTTATTTTTTTAATCAAATCTTTAAAGTGAAAATATTGCTTACTTATAAACGATCATGGACAATTACATCTGTAAGTACAATCATAAAGAGATCTGAACAACTCTGCCATCCTTTATTCACCCATGGAAAGTGCTCTACTCTTGCTTTTTATTTTCAGAAGCACTTGTACTCCTAACTTAAAAAATATACAGGTCCTTCTCAAAAAATTAGCATATTGTGATAAAGTTCATTATTTTCTGTAATGTACTGATAAACATTAGACTTTCATATATTTTAGATTCATTACACACAACTCGAAGTAGTTCAAGCCTTTTATTGTTTTAATATTGATGATTTTGGCATACAGCTCATGAAAACCCAAAATTCCTATCTCAAAAAATTAGCATATCATGAAAAGGTTCTCTAAACGAGCTATTAACCTAATCATCTGAATCAACTAATTAACTCTAAACACCTGCAAAAGATTCCTGAGGCTTTTAAAAACTCCCAGCCTGGTTCATTACTCAAAACCGCAATCATGGGTAAGACTGCCGACCTGACTGCTGTCCAGAAGGCCATCATTGACACCCTCAAGCAAGAGGTCTGTGGGAAGGAAAAAGTGTGGCAGAAAACGCTGCACAACGAGAAGAGGTGACCGGACCCTGAGGAAGATTGTGGAGAAGGACCGATTCCAGACCTTGGGGGACCTGCAGCAGTGGACTGAGTCTGGAGTAGAAACATCCAGAGCCACCGTGTACAGGCGTGTGCAGGAAATGGGCTACAGGTGCCGCATTCCCCAGGTCAAGCCACTTTTGAACCAGAAACAGCGGCAGAAGCGCCTGACCTGGGCTACAGAGAAGCAGCACTGGACTGTTGCTCAGTGGTCCAAAGTACTTTTTTCGGATGAAAGCAAATTTTGCATGTCATTCGGAAATCAAGGTGCCAGAGTCTGGAGGAAGACTGGGGAGAGGGAAATGCCAAAATGCCTGAAGTCCAGTGTCAAGTACCCACAGTCAGTGATGGTCTGGGGTGCCATGTCAGCTGCTGGTGTTGGTCCACTGTGTTTTATCAAGGGCAGGGTCAATGCAGCTAGCTATCAGGAGATTTTGGAGCACTTCATGCTTCCATCTGCTGAAAAGCTTTATGGAGATGAAGATCATTTTTCAGCACGACCTGGCACCTGCTCACAGTGCCAAAACCACTGGTAAATGGTTTACTGACCATGGTATTACTGTGCTCAATTGGCTTGCCAACTCTCCTGACCTGAACCCCATAGAGAATCTGTGGGATATTGTGAAGAGAAAGTTGAGAGACGCAAGACCCAACACTCTGGATGAGCTTAAGGCCGCTATCGAAGCATCCTGGGCCTCCATAACACCTCAGCAGTGCCACAGGCTGATTGCCTCCATGCCACGCCGCATTGAAGCAGTCATTTCTGCAAAAGGATTCCCGACCAAGTATTGAGTGCATAACTGAACATAATTATTTGAAGGTTGACTTTTTTTGTATTAAAAACACTTTTCTTTTATTGGTCGGATGAAATATGCTAATTTTTTGAGATAGGAATTTTGGGTTTTCATGAGCTGTATGCCAAAATCATCAATATTAAAACAATAAAAGGCTTGAACTACTTCGAGTTGTGTGTAATGAATCTAAAATATATGAAAGTCTAATGTTTATCAGTACATTACAGAAAATAATGAACTTTATCACAATATGCTAATTTTTTGAGAAGGACCTGTATATATGTATAAATAAATACAAAATTGGAACACAGTAAAAAAAAAATGCTTTCCCATTACAAAGTGATATTTGACTTAAAGTGGTTTACAGTGGAGATCAAGACATCAGCAATGATCTTAGAGAAGCAATTGTTGCTGCCATCTATCTGGGAAGAGTAACACGGCCATTTCCAAACAATTTGAAGTCCACAAACTCCTCTGTATACCAAAGTATCCAAAGTCAAATGTGAGACCATCCATCTGATAGCTAAAGCTTAACCAAAATTGAGTCATGCCACAGGACAATAATCCCAAGCACACCAGCAAATCTACAACAGAATGGTTGAAAAGAAAAGAATCGTGTTGTAGTGGCCCAGTCCAAGTCCAGACCTCATCCTGACTCAAATGCTTTGGTGAGAGCTGTCAATAAACAAATGCCCACGAACCTTAATAAACTACAGCAACGTTGTAAAGAAGAGTGGGCCAAAATTCCCCCAGAACGATATGAGAGACTGATAAAGTCATACAGGAAATTATTATGTTAAGTTATTACTGCTAAGTGGATCTACAAGCAATTGAATCATAGGGTGTCTTAACTTTGTCACACATGGCTTTTGCACCTTGGCTTTATTTTTGTTAAATAAGTAATGACACGGTGTGATTTGTCATGTAATGTTGTTTATCTGAGGATTTATGTTTCCAAATGTTAAGACCTACCAAGGACCAGATAAACCATGGAATTCAATAGGGTGTCCTAACTTTTTCATATATGTTTTGAAATATGTTTAATTAAAGCAATATAATAAGAACAAGTAGAAGAAGAAAAAAAAAAAAAAAGTTACCAATCAAATGAAATCAGTGTTAACTTATTTCTTATATTTTTATATTATTAATATATATATATATATATATATATATATATATATATATATATATATATATTATATTCAATTACACTATAAGGATACTTTAAAAATGATTAAACTGCCAGTAGGTGGCGGCAAGTCACTGATTTTATAACTGAGTCATTCATTCATTTAGTTAGTTTGAATGGCTGATTCATTCAGGAATAAAGCAAGGGTTTATGAATGGGTAACTGAACGTGACTCACTAGATTTGTTTAAAAATAAATAAATGAAACACTGCTGTATTTGAATTGAGATGGGCAGCGGCTTGGCTGTGACTTTGTTTCAAACTCTTTTCGTCGACAAAATGGAGCCAAATCAGTCAATAATGTTTTAGTCAGACAATGTAAGTCACTTAATTTGAACTTTTAACTAGTTCATCACAATCTCACAAAGTTCCATTATAATCAATGAAACTCCCTACACTGCACAATTAATCTCTTATATACACCCTATCTACACTTATTTCATGAAACGATTTGTGAGATATGTCTTTGATACATTACTCATCGCTGCAAAAACACATAGAAACCTTTGAAGCTCCCCTCAGCACAAACACAAATATATGCTGATCGGGTCAGTCGCACAGGTGCTCCTAAATATTTTTAATTTTTTTGTAGTCACGCATGCAGTAGTTTTTAGACGTAAATGTGAATGAAATGGTCGCACTGTAGAGCCCTGAGTCATTGAGGTCCATCATCTCTTCAAAATGTCTTCTTTTAGGTTCAGTGGTAGAAGAAAACTCATGCAGGCTTTGAACAACCTGAGGGTGAGTAAATGATTACAGCATTTACATTTTTGGGTGAACTGCCACTTTAACCTTGTTTAAATGGATAATTTACCCAAAAAATTCAAATAACCCCATGATTTACTCACCCTTAAGCCATCCTAGGTGTATATGACTGTCTTCTTTCAGACAAATACAATCTGAGTTATATTAAAAATCTCAACCTGGTCTCATGACAAAAACATACCTGTGGGAATGTTTTTGCGAGACTTGAAATGCATACCAATAAGTACATATCACTGTAGTTTCCACCAGAAATGTCCACTAGAGTCATGTACATTCATCTCTTCCAGGGTAAAAAAAGAAAAAAAGAACACACTTTTAGCACCACTCAGTGGACATTTATGTTGGAATATGTTGGATAAGTACTTACTGGTATGTGTTTTGCGTCTTGCGAAAACATTCCCACCGGTATGTTTTGTAGAGGAAGTGTGTTTGTATAGGAAAATCGTCCATTTAAAAGTTCATAAATTGTGAGAGAGTGGTGAATCCAGCGGATGACAAAGGGTGTTAGACATATCATGTGCTCCAAAGAGAAAATGCTAGTCTCACGAGATCTTAGATCTAAGATATGATCTTAGAAATGAGACATTTTTCTTAACAAATTCTCGTTTTGTACTTCTAATTCATGACCGGTGTTTTGTTTTTCTCTCTTCTCTGCACTTTCATGTTGATCACTTCAACATTTGTTACCCCGTTTGCCTACGTCATTTCATTTTTGAGTGAACTATTCTTTTAACACATGGTGATGTCAGGCTGGTATGCAGTTGAATTTGATGTGTTGTGCTCATATGATGGAGCTGTGATAGAGTGATCTTTGCGCAAGGGAGAAACAAACAAACTCTACGACTTTCAAAAAACCTGCTCCTCGCTCCAGGCAAAATCATGTAACTCCACTCCCCCCTCTGCGCTGCAAACACACTCTTGTGACTAGTCTTTCCTGCTCTCTCCTCTCTCTCCTGTTTTTCTTTCTGTTCGCAATTTTGGCTGTGGCATTTCTTGCCAACTACCTGATGGAGTGTTACGAGTGTGAGGTAGAAGGGTTTTAGGATAAACCATAGCACATTTAAAGGGGCAGTCACACACTAAACCATCCATTATCATCAAGCTTAGCAGCAGTTCTGATTCAGAGGCCATTTATAGCAAATCACAAAATTAATGCGGGAAAAATGATACCATAACAAATGAACATGAAATCTCTTTAAAGGAATATTTTACCATAAAATGGAAATTTGCTGAAAATGTGCTCGTACTCATTCAAGATATAGATGATTTTGTTGGTTTGTTTGTTTTTACATTTGGTGAAATGTAGCATTACATCATTTGCTTACCAGCGGATTCTCTGCAGTGAATGTATGCTGTCAGAATGAGAATTCACAGGTAATAACAGGTAATAAAAACTCAGAATAGTTTATTTATTTATTTATTATTATTATTTTTTATGTGAATAAGATAACAGCGAATGATATACTATAGTCTATATCCCTACACTTGTAAGCTATATATATATATATATATGTATATATATATATATTTGCAATATCACTCAAGTACGAGAGCGATGCCATCTGTATATCAGCATGGCTGTGATTAGGCTAGAGGATTGCCGATTGAGGTTACAGATTGCCACAAGCAATCACAGCCGCTGATACAGAGCCGGTATCGCTCTCGTACTCAAGTGATATTGCGTTTATAAAACAGTTTGTTGGAACGTGTGTAAAACCTTCTTTTGTGCAGAACTACTTCCTTCCGTCAGTCAAAATCAAGTATTCTATAACACTGTGGTAATGCACTAATTTCCACAGATAATTTATAGTAACCATAACTGGTGATTTGGCAGAAATTAAATAGGCCAATTAAACAGCAATCTGACACTGAAGAAAACAGTAATTAATAGTTTGTTTACCTCCATAATCTTCATTAAAGCTACTGAGCACCCAGTTAATCAAACTAATATATGTTTTTCAAAAACAGCCATAAATTTATATTACTGTAAAGATCAATTGGTGGGTTTTATAATGTCTAATCACATGTTGTTTTCCTCGCTGAAATTAAGCTGTGCATAGCCATATATTAACATTGGAAGGGAAGAACAGTTTGGACTCCAGCTTTGACTAATTATAGATAATTTGGCAAGAGAAGAGCATTCAGGCTCAGTGTTCCTGGAACAGAATCACAGAATGACAATTTTTAATTATTCCTATTAGTATTTTTGAAACATCACAGTAATGGTAGGGAAAACAGTGCATATCTGTGCCAGTATAAGAATATTATTCTGTTCGGATAAAAAACTTCTTTCTTTCTTTCTTCTTCTTCTTCTTCTTCTTCTTCTTCTTCTCCTCCTTTTTTTGAACCATGGTTTGATACTTGTTATCACTGGGTGGCAGAGGAAGAGATATAATCTTTGTAAAGTGCATTCCATAGGATAAAATCTGAAAAAAAAGAGTCATCAGTATTTCTCATATAAGTGAGATACTGTACTACATAAACAAAGTATATATCTTCTATAATTCATAAGCATATAGATTTTCCAGCTAATAGACATGGATGAAAGAAAGACAAATTGCTAAAGCATAGTTTCAAGCACATTGATATGAAGATGATAACCAAAAACTAATTTTCATTAATAATCAAAATTAATAATAATTACCCATATATCATATTGAACTCCCTTTAAATTTCTAAAAAAAAAAAAAAAAGAAAGAAAGAAAGAAAAAGAAATCAAGAATGAATAAGTAAGTGAGTGGGTAAGTGAGTGAAACTGAACATAAACCAAAGGTAACTGGTATACATTTTACAAGAAAACACTATTTCAGTCTAACTAATTGATGTTTCATTCAATGTGTTACTTGTTTTTTACATTTTTTACATCACAAATGTCTGAGTGAAAAGTGTTTCAATGTAAATCCTACACTGACTTTTTCTTCAATATACATAATACACAGTTTTGATTCTCGATGTTCAAATTCCACAGAAATGTAAGTGGCATTTACTTTTGATTATAAATTACCAACATGTGTGCTGCTTGAAAACTTGTTTGAAAACTTATATATAATATATAGGGAAGACTGAAAAGGACAACAAGTAAATCTCTGTACCCTTCAAGCAAGGAACACTTGATCTTAAAATCTGGCAGTGTTTGCTTGTATAATTGCTTGCATACATCAGCAAAACCGCAGCTCTGTCAATTTAAATAGTTGACCTTCAAAATGTGAAACTCCAAGGGACAAACAGGCTTGTTTTGAAATTATTTACCAACTATTGTCATTAGTTTGAGGGTATGATTCTTGATAACACACACACACACGCACGCGCGCACACACACACACACGCACGCACGCACGCACGCACGCGCACACACACACACACACACACACACACACACACACACACACACACGCCTATTTTGGGCAGCCTTGTGCTGCCACAGTAGGATGAACCACACATCCCTCTTCCTGACGCCAGGTTCCGACATTTGCTATTTTTCAGCTGTCGGTCCACTTTTAAAAACTCGCACACAGCTACTTGGCTGATCAAGTCACACACCATCAGCTAGACAAGAGTTTGCTTTTATCAGGCCTCCATCTTAATTACACTTTGCTCGTTAAATGCAGGAACGTCTGAAAGAGGGTCCAGGCTTTCGTTCTTTTATAGATCTTTTGTGTGTGTGTGTGTGTGTGTGTGTCCAGGAGCCAAAAGCTGAAGATGCATGGAGAGGTTAAGCAGACATCAGTACTGAGGGCCCATCTGCTGGGCCCCTGTGGACGGGTCAGTGGCTTGATGAGGGCCGTTCGTAATCTCTAGCACAGCAGGTTCTGTCAGAGGTCTGTGGATGGGTTGCGGTGACATGTCTTCTCTCAGCAGGGTGCCGACAGGAACCAGGACCATGCCGGCAATAACTCGCTGATCTGTGCCAGGATGTGCCGCCCTGCCCTGCCACTGCCTAAAGTCATCATTTACGCCAAGTACAAAAGATGAGAACGGGGGCAAGGACAAAACATGAGTTGAATATGAAAATAAAGTAGCCAAGGTCAGTAGTTTCGGTAATTTCTCAAATAAGTCCACTTTTGTTTACTTGAAAAAAGTTTTACAGTCTTAAGGTCAGATTAGCAAAATGTCCACCTTCAGGTCAAGGTAGGTCTTTTTTGCTGTGAAATAATTTACTGATTTTCATAAAGTAAACATAAGAACTATATTAAACTATATATAAACATATTGTCAGGAGTTCTGACCTTTGTCACAAAAAAAAACTTTCTTTGTTGCCTCTTTTTCCTGTCACGCTTTAGAAATCATAACAAATTATATATCAGTAGAAAACTAAAACCATTTTAAAATCAGACATTGCATTGTATTCAAATTTATTTTTTTTATAATTCATGACTGAAAACATTTTCTAATATGATTTTGATGTACATTTTACATGGTAATGCAATGTCTGATTTTAAAATGGTTTGTTTTCTACTGATATATAATTTATTATGATTTATTTTCACGTCTATGTTAAAAAATGGGTGTGACAGTTAAAGGGTTAAACCTTTTTTTTCTGAGTTCATATGTCAGGCTTTATAGAGTGTGTTTATTTTATTTTATTTTATATTTTATTTTAGGTCAAATTCTCGCTATTAACAAACCATTAACTAGAGATGTAGAATATGGTCGCACACAATAAGTACTAATAAACAGCTGATAAGTTAATAATATACATGCTAATAATCAATTCGTTAATGGTGAGAATTGGTCCTTATACTAAAGTGGTTACCTTTTTTATTTATTTATTTATTTTTTTGAGAAATAGCCTTGGAAATAGCAATTTCCCCCTGAAGTGTATTTGTGAGATAAAATGTTAAAAAGTGCCTAATCAATGTAAAAAGTCTACTATCTGGTCAAATCTAACTCTTCAATACCCTTTAGGAGAAAATTAATTTTAAAAATAAGGAGAGAAAAAAAAAAAAAAAACAGCTTAATGCCATCATAAAGCATCCTTTAACATTAGAATTCTGCACCAACCTTTTAGACAATGGTTGTAATAAAACTGCTGGTGCCCGAACATCATCTGAGACAAGAGAAGCAGAATGACCCTGTGCTCGAATAAGTCTTGGCAAGGAGTTAATTCCCAGACCGCCCAAAAATGAGCTGCCTTTCTGCACCACAGTGGGACACCGCAAATGTCCCACATATGCTTTATCAGTACAAGTGAGCAGTTGATACTGTTTCCCACTCACTCTGTGATAAGAGAGCCTGCTGCTCTGCGGTATGTTCCCATCGCCTCTCCCTTGTCCCCCCTCTATCATTTCTATCCAGGCTGCTCGCAACCTGTTTTCCCAAGTGCCAGCGGCCAGGCCTGTTCTGAGGATGGGTTTACTGTGTCTCAGCCCCTGGAGATGCTGTCCGTTTGCTGGCTGGAGGCCTAGTAACCGAGCCTGGGCATCAAGCCCTCCCCTCCATGTGTTCGCTGATGTACTGGGGCCCTCCTGCCTGTCTATCATGCGAGTGGAGTTATGTCTCCTTCCCGCTTGGACGATCTGTCGACTGGGCAGAAGCGTGTCATCCGCCACACAAAGTCTCCCGTTTATAGCTGTTTTGCAGTATGCAGACAGATCCAAGCTGTGGTAATATTCATGCTAGGCGGTGACAAGGCCCCATGTGCCAGCAAACAGGCCAGACAAACTGGGCCATATGGAGGCTTAGCGGACGGATTTCGGAGTTAGTCGTCTGTATTGCTTGTTGGGATTGCAAACATGTTGATGTGATTCAATCATCTTTATTTGCATATGGGCTATCATATTATAAATTATTGGGCTTGCTTTCAAGGGTGAAAGTACATGCAGAAGAAACAAAAAATGGCAAAAAGACTTTAGAGGATTTAACTAATTGTTTCTGACACCAATAACCAGTTTAGCAATAATAATTATTGGTGTCCAGAAACAATTATCTTTTGGTCCCCTCATAAAATTGTACATTGTAAATTTATGAAGTTAACATATTTTCATTGCACCAAAATATGTTCTTTTTTTCTTTTCTTTTCTTTTCTTTTCTTTTCTTTTCTTTTCTTTTCTTTTCTTTTTAATTTATAACATAATTTCAATTAATTTTGAAGTAGTTTCCAGCCTGAAGATACATACATTTCCCCCCAATGATTTGTCTTTTATTTTTAACAATAAATAAATAAATACATAGTTTTAAATAAATTTTTTCTATGTTTTGCTGGCATGTGTCAGTAGGAAATATCAGTTTACATTTCCAAATAGTCCTTTTTCCATTAATTGTAATAATCCAGTGAGATTTTTTCATGCACAAGGAGTCTGACAAAAGCCAAAATGCTCCACACAGAGATCTACAAGTAAAATCGCACTCATCCAGTTTGTCTGGAATGACATGAAGAAATAAAATAAAAAATAAAAACAATTGTATGCCAGTATTGTCCAAAACCCCATTTTTCTAGTGCGTTTCCAAACTTTTGGAGGGCAGTGTACCTGCACAGTTACAGTACTGTTAAAAGTGAGAATGGTTAATGGTTTAAAAATAAGGTCATACATAGATTTTATTAATCAACGTCTATTAACTAAATCAAATCAACATTTGACATGACCACCCTTTGCATTTAAAATATCTTTTGTCCTAGGTACACTTGCACATAGATTTTCAGGTAGCTCTGTAGGAAGGTTTCCTTAAAATAACTAGGAGACATTGCCACAAGTCTTCTGGATTTAGTCTTATTTATTTATTTATTTGTAATTTTTGTTTCTGTTTCTTCATGTCATTTCAGGGGGACTGGATGATGTTTATATCAGGCAACTAGCTGTTGTTAGACTCCTTGCGCATACAAAAATCTCACTGATTATTACACTTAATGGCAAAAGGAATGTGTAAAAATATGTACTGATATTTCCTACAAACAAACTACAGCAAAGATAGAAAAATGTGGCTTAAAACCATTTTTTGTCTGTGTGTATATGTGTAAATAACAACACAATTTACTTTTATTGAATCAGGTTTCAGCCTGAACATACATTCACACACATACATTCTATTGCCTATTTAAATCTCACCTAAAAACTCACCAGTTTTTGCCAAGTGAAGTCCCACATTTACATTAAGCACACTGATGTCAATATGGTGCTCTATTTAATCTATTTTCTTGACTGCTTGCCTGACCGTCTCGTTTATTGGTAAAATTAATACTGGCACTAAATTTACATTTAAAAATGGGCTGCCAAAAAGCTGTTCAACCTTTTGGGTTACAAGTTTCAAGTCAAATTTGTTAAAACATTTATTAACATCACTATCTGTTATTAAATCGGTGTTCATTGTTGTGATCGATTATCATTATAACATTTGCCGGCACGTAATTTTGCATTGACAGTTGAAGAAACAATTCAAAAATATATTACACATTAAAAAATGGTTTACAGCCCTTAACATGAAGAGAGCCAAGTGAAATTAACCCTTTACAGCCTAAAAGGACTTTTAGTGTAAAAACATCCCGCTTCATGTTGTGGTTCACATATCTTTTTTCATGTCATTCCAGGCGGACTGGATGATGTTTCAGATCTCTGTGTGAAGCATACTGGTTGTTGTCAGACCCCATTTGCATACAAAAATCTCACTGGATTTATTACAATTAATGGCAAAATAAATGTTTAAAAATTAGAGGCATTAATCGATTAAAAAACTAATTAATCACATTTTTCCTGAAATTAAACGCAATTAATCACTATTAATCCTACCTGACATTTAAGTTTTTAATTATACTTTTATATTGCAATAATTTCACATTCATGCTTCAAATTAATGTAGAAACATAAATAACATATATTTTAATATTTGTTTAATGCCATCTTTTTTATGACTGAAGGTAAGTATCACCGATTCCAAATGATGTCTCAGAATTTTTTTCCTAATATTTAACCACAGACTATAACCATTATAGCATAATTGAGAGCTATTACTTCAAAATTTATTAGACTTAAAAAGTAACTTCTAATGTAAGTGAACTTTAAACAATCTTTACATAAACCTATTAGAATACATGTCATATAGGCTGCCTGTGCCCTTCAGCAAGAAAATATTTCCAAAAGTTATTATATAAACAGTAAATTATATAAAATTCTATATTATATAAAGATAAATGAATGAATGTCTTAACTAACGGCATAACTATGACATTGCATACTCACAGTTTCATTTAGTTTTGCATATGATACAGCGCTTTAATATAGCCTCATACAGTGTGTGCCGGCACATTTGCAGTATAATGGCTGACAGGACAGTTTTTTTTTTTTTTTCCTGACAACATCTCATCTGACTGCAGTTCTCTGATGTTCTACTGAAGCTCCTAGTCACTGCTACCGTTTCCATGCTTATTAGACTTACGTCTGGTGCTGAGGTGAAGTTAAAGTGCATGTCTGAAAAGTCTTTCTTTTGATATATGCTCGTAAAGATGCTCTGCACATCTAAATAAACACATTTCTTTAGCAGCTATGAGTGGGTTGGCCAAACCTAGCCCCACCCATTTGTTAATTGCGTAAAAAAAAATGTATGCGTTAAAAAAAAAAAAAAAACACCACTATTAAAAATATATGTTTAATTTTATTATATTTTATTTTATTTTAGTACCAAATATGATAAATTCATTTGTACTGTACATCTCTCAGTCATCATTGTATTGCATTATATGCCACCACCACCCCACCCCCCATAATAAAAACTACAGAGTTTTGATGATGAAACAAAGTATTTTTTTTAATTTTAGTGACAACTGATATTTCTGTGCATTTTATGTTGGTTTCTGTTATATTGATTTACGTTACAAGCTACCAGAATTTCATTTTACTTTTTGGACATATAAATATTAGCATTTTTTTTTTTCCTTTATCAAATATGATTTTTAAACGAAACATATTTACACTTTTGTGTTTATATTTTGTCTATAGGTTAAATAAACAATTCCATTTTTTTTCTGTTTTTCTATCAGAATGTACAGGGTTACGATAATTTTGCATATAACAAACTCAGCTCACAGTGTTTCTTTGTGAATATTAAAATGTATTATTATATGTTATGAATACATTTGGCCTTGTTTTGGTTTAATCGTGGGTCATATTGACTTCTTACCATCAGTGGATTTGGCTCCCATGGTGTCCAGACTGCTGTTGTTAAGCATATTTTACTCAGCAGATGCAGTTGTATCTGGTCCTAGGTGACCTGATGTTTTGTTTGTATCACGGGGCTGTCTGACATGATTGAGGGGATGCTATACTGCAAAATCCTCGAAGGCCTATTCTCGAAGAGACCTGATCAAAAAGAGTGAGCTTTTCACACGGCTTCCTGTTGCTATTACTTCAGTAGATGTGAATCTACCTGGCAGCTTCTGTCTTTAATGTATAACTTAAAGACATGTATGACTTGACCTGAAGTCCAAAGTGCACACAAGTGGTAGAAGAACCATTGACTGGCAATCAGCTCCATACAGGCCTAGAACTTCATACATTCGGTCACTTCCTCTGCTGATTTCCTGACCTTCACTATAAAGGAAAGTCTGTTTTTTTTTTTTTTTTTTTTTTTTTATAGCATGCAGTGTAAATCTAGTAAACCGTGAGTACGGTCAGGAGATCGGACTCGTGTCAGAGCCGTGGCAGCAGTCACGCACATGCTCAAGACATCTATGGGCCAATGAGCTCCCGTGGGGACAAGGTTCAAGTGTGGACTGTGTTGTTTCCTGATCCCATATATATCCCATCTCTCCTGGTTCATTTTCTATTAACCTTTGCTGTCCTATCTCAAATAAGGAAGTGAAAAAGTCCCGAAATAAAACAAAAAAGGGCCTCTTACTGGTTCGTCTTGACTAGAATTGAGTCTATCATTGCATAGCACAAAATAATATAGCCTACTGTTTATATACCAGCGCGGTTAATCTCTGTCAGATGTGTCACATTAAATAAATAGCCCTTCAGCTATAACCTTTACGCAGATGAGACCCCAGTTACATTGTTCAACGTTGTATTATATTAAGAAATGGAGTGCAATTACAAGATCTTGGCTGGGTTTGCTGATAATATTGCAAGTCATGCTTTAAAAATCATCTTACTTTGCTGCAGGTTATTTAAAGATGGAAAAATGTCTCATAAATCAGCATGAGATATTAGGTGTTGATGATTATTTTTTGTTGTTTATTTATTTGTTTGTTTGTTTCCGAAAAAAAAAAAAAAAAAAGTTGTTAGGTAGTTTAACACATGTCGTTGTATAAACTGTATAGCGTTTTCCATGGCACTCTTCAGAATATTTGTTTAACATTTAGAAAAGAGGATTTGACCTCCTGAGGCTCAGCTCTGTATGTTGATCGGTTTAGAAGTATTGTTGTTTCCCGTCATTGTGCTCAAACAATCGTTTCAGCTTCTTCTCAGCTAATTTAAGGAAAATTTGATGAATTTTAGCTAATCAGAGTGCCTTTGTTTAGTAAGCCGCTTAGCACTGGGGAGAATATTTAGGAGAAAACATTTGCAAAACAAATCGATTTGAAATATGCAGTGCACATTAATATTTCATGAAACAATATGAATATTTGATATCAATCTGTATTTCGCTTATTGAGTTATATTTTTCTGTCTGAGACTCAAAGGTGTTTTTCTTTTCCCCTCTCATTTATAATGAGAAATAAGTGTATAATGAAAGGCAAAAGTACGCTGAAAACTGCCATATGCCATCAAGCATAGAAATTAATACTATGGTCTCTTTATATATTAGATTTTATTTGTTGAGCTTTCAGTAACCAACCGTCAAGTAGAGTAGAAAATATTGTAATTCCAAGTTGCATGCATATAAATGACTAAGCAAAATTGATTTTACCAGTGGGAAACTTGAAATCCTCACTGAAAAAAAAGTCTCTTAAATATTGCATATCTCTTGTTTTGAGGTGGCTTGAATGCTGAATGTCTGTTATGTTGAGTAAACGTATGAATGCCCTAAAGCCTACAAAGATTAATACATTTGCATACTAGACGTGGAAGAAATGAGAGTATACAACATCATCATAATCATCAACAACAACCATGGGCTCATGCCTGTAGGTGTCTGATGCCTTATTGACAATTCTCTTCCATTAATTCCTGTCTAGTGTAGAACAGCTTAAATCCTGAAGGACTGCTTCACGCCAATGTCTGATGGCATTAGTCCATTCTCTGTGGGGTCTTCCTCTTCTGTTTGGACCATCCATCATGCCGTAGTTCAAAACTAAAAAGACAGTGAATGAGCATCTGGGTTCCAAAAGTATAGGCTCTTCTATCAACTTTACTTATACTGTATAGAGTATAGATTACTACCTTTTTTTTTTTTTTTTCCACAAAATTATAAAGCAGCACAACTGTTTTCAACATTGACAGTAAAAATAAATTAAGTATAAACCAGCTTATTTAAATCATGTGATACTGAAGACTGAAGGAATGGCTGTTAAAAAATCAGTATTGCCACCACAGGAATAAATTATAAACTTACTTCTGTGTTCATGTTTTGTCCTGAAGGACAGTTTATATGTATTCCTGTTTCCTTTAGCTCCTGGGCTGCATCTGAAATCACATACTTCCATACTACATAAAACAGAATGTGACAAAAGAAGTATGTCCAAATTCACAGTGCTCATAAGAGTCCCTTTCTGAAATGTGCATACGATGGACACTATACTATCCTATGAGGCCACACAGGAGAGTATTTATGAATGCTAGTGATGCTGGTAGGTCAAGTGACAATGACAACATGACAAATGCAGTAATTCCGTATCACATTCATACTACACACATTCATAGAACATACTCTTTTTGTGTCCGCAAAAGAAATGATTCAGAGAGAGAGTATTTATTATTCGGGAGAGTATGTGATTTTGGATGCAGCTCCTGTGTCTCTCCTCTTGTGTTTCTCCTTATCTTACGATGTGTCTGAAATCACATACTGTCTGAGTAGGTACTACGTTTTAATTTCTTGTTTGGGAAAAGAAAAAAAGAAAAAAAAAGAATAGTATAAAAATGAGTTGTATACATGAAATTCAGAGGTACTACATCTGCCATGTTGTTACTGTCTTATGACCTGCTAGTGTCACTTACATTGCTTCAGTGTCATTCTTAAATTCTCTCCTGTGGCCTCATGGGTTAGTAAAGTGTCCACACTTCAGAACCTTGGCATTGTAGGTCATCGATTTTGGACAAAGCGTTAGATACAGTTTATGCCCTTGGTTACTGATTTTTTCACCTGTGTTTTCTTGATTAGTTCCCTCATATTGGACCATGTTTTTTTTTACTTTTTTTTTTCTTTTGTTGGTTCTCACTACTTTTTAGTTTTCGTTACACATCATTAGTTTACCTACTGTATCTGCATGCTACAATTGTTTTGTTTATTAAAATACTGACTGCTGGAAATGTATTTATTTAACCAAAATGTGACATGCATATATTACAATAGAAAACAGTTATGGAAGTACATGTGCTTTTTTAAATGATATAAACTTAAATGGCTGTAATACATTATAAAATGGCTACCTTCATGTACTCTTGATAAATATGTTATTTTTTGTATTCTTTGAAAGGAAACCCTGGGTATTATGATGTGTATCGAAACATTGTTATAGCAATTACCAGAAGATGCATAGCTGATAATAAATTGCATCACTGATAAGAATGGGAACGTCGATGGGTCACTTATCAGTAGGTACGTCTACATGGATACTTTTTGCTTCCATCGGAATGAATTAATTCTGATTGAAGAATCCGAGCAGAGTGTTTACATGAAAACTCATTTATGCACTTTATTTACCAAAAAGGACAGCTCGTTCCAGGTGTCACACGTCATTGTGCTATATTAACGTCACTGCACAAGCGCAGTACTTTCCAGTTTCGGTTTTCAATCCGATCAAGTGTTTACATGTCCTCTCGCTCGGATTACAAAAGGGATAACCCACCTTACAATCTTTTTTTGGCCTTTTTCATGCTTTTTAAGAGACAGGACAGTGGAGAATGACAGGAAACCGTGGGGTGGAGAGTTTGGAACAGGATTGGCAAAGGACCACGAGTTGGGACTCAAACTCAGGTTGCCACAGGTGCAGTTGCACTATATGTCAATGCTCTAACCGCTCAGCTTAAATCAAATGTCGTACCATCAATTTTCCCCACAAGGAATCTAAATACCCTGGATATCGAGTGAAATCTGTCTGCTTTGTAATGACAAGAATCAACATGTTTACATCCTGCCAGGATTGCATCTAACATTTTTATGTAGGTTTGTCTCTCCCATTTGTAAGCTCTTTCAGTAGCTGTGGTCTATTATAAGCCTCAAAGGCATCAGGGTTAAAGTGGAGAGAACAAAAACATGGGTCTTTAGGCAGTTTTATTTATCCACAGGCATCTTCCTATTCTTTGCTCCTCTTCTTATCTCTAGTAAAAGCAGTGATGACTTGCATTACTTTTGTTGTTGCCCTTCAACTGAAAATTACAACAAAAAAACGCACACGCACTGTGTCAGTATTTCATTTTTTGAATTGTGTTGTGGTAAAAATATCAACAGGTAGCAGCAGTAGCTCACTGAGTGCAGTTATTTTAGATCATTGAAATAATGGTGCACCCCCCCCCCCCATATGTGCTTTGGTGTACTATGTAAGTGGGACTTTGTGCATGATACTAAAAAAAAAAAAAAAAAACATCTATGATTCACATTCACCATATCCCTGATACATCACACACTCCTAAGTGACATTTGTATAAAAAACCTGCAATTTAAATTTCAATGAAGTGCTCAGAGCTGGTCAGTGTGCTGGCTTCTCCTGGGAGTGCAGCAATGCAGGCAAGATTGAAGCAAGCAAACACCATCTGGGAGGGTTTGTATCCTATCTGCAAATCTAGCAGGGAGCAGTCTGAAGTTTGTCAACACACATATTGATTTGACATGACCTTTGATAATGTCAAAGCTTCCTAATGTGCCCCCTGCAGCCTGCAACTGCAGCCAGCAAAGCTTAGCATAGCAGAGGCTTTTCTGTCCCCTGTTGCAAGGACAAAACTGTGTGTGTGTGTGTGTGTGTGTGTGTGTGTTAAAGAGGAAGTGCCATTGATACGGTGACTTATTATCGCTTGCAGAAATAAACGTATAAGGGTAAATAATATTACTACAAGCTACCATTCTATACATGGAGCTACTCACACAGAAATGTGACATACATTGCTCTGTATCAAAAGTGATATTGCCATATATGTTATTTATAAGATTATATAGAATTTTCACATACGTACATTAGGGTACATCAAATCATTATTGTGCTCTAGCAACATTACCAAACCTATAATACTGTTAGAAGTATATGACTTAACATTCTATGACAGTAAAACATCAAAAAAATTGCCACAATCATTGTAATTTCATACTGTACAACAGTAAAAGTGATGTGAAGTGTAGGTGAAGTATGGTAAACCACACTCAGAATTTGTGCTCTGCATTTAACCTATCCAAGCGCACACACACACTGTGAACACACACCTGGAGCAGTGGGCAGTATTTTTGGTGAAGTGCCTGGGTTTGGCACCTTGATCATGTTTTTATTTATTTATTTATTTATTTATTTAATTCATTTTCTTTTATTTGCCTATTGACTCACTGCCTCCGCCATTTTGTCGTGAATGACTGTGCAGAGTGTGGCATCAAGCTGAGTATAGGTATCGAGGGAGGTGTATTAGAATTTTTGATGCACCCTAACATTTCTCTGGGTAGATAAATATAGAAGTATTAAACATTATATGTACTTATGCTTATTATATCAATATGATATATATACAGGTCCTTCTCAAAAAATTAGCATATTGTGATAAAGTTCATTATTTTCTGTAATGTACTGATAAACATTCGACTTTCATATATTTTAGATTCATTACACACAACTGAAGTAGTTCAAGCCTTTTTTTTGTTTTAATATTGATGATTTTGGCATACAGCTCATGAAAACCCAAAATTCCTATCTCAAAAAATTAGCATATCATGAAAAGGTTCTCTAAACGAGCTATTAACCTAATCATCTAAATCAACTAATTAACTCTAAATACCTGCAAAAGATTCCTGAGGCTTTTAAAAACTCCCAGCCTGGTTCATTACTCAAAACCGCAATCATGGGTAAGACTGCCGACCTGACTGCTGTCCAGAAGGCCATCATTGATACCCTCAAGCAAGAGGGTAAGACACAGAAAGAAATTTCTGAACGAATAGGCTGTTCCCAGAGTGCTGTATCAAGGCACCTCAGTGGGAAGTCTGTGGGAAGGAAAAAGTGTGGCAGAAAACGCTGCACAACGAGAGGGGGACCTGCGGAAGCAGTGGACTGAGTCTGGAGTAGAAACATCCAGAGCCACCGTGTACAGGCGTGTGCAGGAAATGGGCTACAGGTGCCGCATTCCCCAGGTCAAGCCACTTTTGAACCAGAAACGGCGGCAGAAGCGCCTGACCTGGGCTACAGAGAAGCAGCACTGGACTGTTGCTCAGTGCTCCAAAGTACTTTTTTCGGATGAAAGCAAATTTTGCATGTCATTCGGAAATCAAGGTGCCAGAGTCTGGAGGAAGACTGGGGAGAGGGAAATGCCAAAATGCCTGAAGTCCAGTGTCAAGTACCCACAGTCAGTGATGGTCTGGGGTGCCATGTCAGCTGCTGGTGTTGGTCCACTGTGTTTTATCAAGGGCAGGGTCAATGCAGCTAGCTATCAGGAGATTTTGGAGCACTTCATGCTTCCATCTGCTGAAAAGCTTTATGGAGATGAAGATTTCATTTTTCAGCACGACCTGGCACCTGCTCACAGTGCCAGAACCACTGGTAAATGGTTTACTGACCATGGTATTACTGTGCTCAATTGGCCTGCCAACTCTCCTGACCTGAACCCCATAGAGAATCTGTGGGATATTGTGAAGAGAAAGTTGAGAGACGCAAGACCCAACACTCTGGATGAGCTTAAGGCCGCTATCGAAGCATCCTGGGCCTCCATAACACCTCAGCAGTGCCACAGGCTGATTGCCTCCATGCCACGCCGCATTGAAGCAGTCATTTCTGCAAAAAGATTCCCGACCAAGTATTGAGTGCATAACTGAACATAATTATTTGAAGGTTGACTTTTTTTGTATTAAAAACACTTTTCTTTTACTGGTCGGATGAAATATGCTAATTTTTTGAGATAGGAATTTTGGGTTTTCATGAGCTGTATGCCAAAATCATCAATATTAAAACAATAAAAGGCTTGAACTACTTCAGTTGTGTGTAATGAATCTAAAATATATGAAAGTCTAATGTTTATCAGTACATTACAGAAAATAATGAACTTTATCACAATATGCTAATTTTTTGAGAAGGACCTGTATATTTTTTAATAAGGTATTATATGTACCAACCATACACTTTAAAAAAAAAAAAAAAAAAAATGCAACTGCATATTTTCCAGTTTACAAAACATTTTGAGTCTCAAATACTAAAAATGCTGTTTACATAATACTACATAAAAACCCTTGTCAGACCAACAAAATTACCCCAAATGTTGTCCCAACTAGTCAAACACAGTTGTTTGAACAAAGAATTTCAAATTGTTGAAATGTTAAATGACTTAAGAATTCCCAGCATGCATTGCAGCATGAATACATTTTGCGGTTACTGTTATAGGAGTATTGTTTTGCTGTTTGCTGACTTAATTTACACTTTTTGTTGCTGTTTTGTCATTATTGTTAGTTATGTGTTGTACTCTGATGTAAAGAGCTCATCTTTTTAACACTTGTTGATTGCCACCGTTCTTGAGGTTTGTGTGTCTAGTTTTGAGGCCTAGAGTATGTTCCACCACTTGCATCTATTTGCTGGATATCTTAGTTTTGTAAGATGTTTAACAAGCAAAGACAAAGTTGTCTATTAAGGTTTTGTATAACAGATCACTTTGTAATCTGTAAATAAACAAAATGGATACATAAATAAATAAATAAATTACCTTAACGACAGCAATTGTTGTTTCAGTTGCTGTGACAAGATTTTTTTTATTAGCAAAATAAGACAATGAGCATTGCAAGAACAAACAAATTTAGGGGGTTTGCATCTATATCTATCTATATCTATCTATCTATCTATCTATCTATCTATCTATATATATATATCTGTATCTATCTATCTATCTATCTATCTATCTATCTATCTACCTACCTATCTATCTATCTATATATATATATATATATATATATATATAGTTTATAAAGAGAGAAACGTATGTTGAACATTTCAGTTGTTTAGTTTCATTAAAAATTCTAACAGTCAAAAGAGCATTTAACAGTTGTTTTAACAGTTGCTACTGATTTTTAAATGGACTATAAATGTTCACGTCAATTTAATTCCAGTACTTTACATTTACATTTACCCCAGAGGAAATGAGGAAAACGTAAGGGTCAGTATTTTTATTTTGTGTTTGGCTGAGACTCGCAAAACTTTATGCCCCATTTGTGACTCAAGCACGAGGTTGAGAGGTACTTCATTATAAATATATCCATTAATGTTCCTCTTCTCTCTGTCTTACACACAAATGCTGAATCAATATGGCTGCCGATTAATGCAGTTGTGCTGATGTACTTATAAAAAGCTTTCATAGCTCACTGGACAGTGAAATCACCCCAGGAGCTGGAGACTTTACAAAGCAGCGGCCTGGAGTAATGCCAGGAACGAACAACTACACCACGGAGAAGCACCAGTGGTGAAACTGGGCCGAGAGAGGGTCCAAACAAATGCTCTTCTCAGTGTTATGCTAAACGCTTTGTTGCCGTTGCAGATAAAGACCTCTGCTGTCAATGCAGACGACAGTTTGCCCTATAAAACGCCTTTAGAGATTTTCTTGACTTGAGCATGCGGTTGAATTAATGCTAGCGGACATTGATTTGTTTCCTGCAAACCAGAATCACTCCATACAAATTGAATTTCCAGCCAAGTGGTCTCAGGCATAGGGTTTTATACATAAATGTGAGTGTTATTTAGTATTCAATATTTAATGTTCACTGTGGAGAATATCTTTTTTTTTTTTTTCTCAAGAACAACCTGTAAGATGCATAAATAGTCTAATTTGAACAAGACTAGTTTTGTTCCCTGAGGATGTCAGGAAAATTTGTATTTCACAGGAGTAATTTGCTACTTTGTGATTTTATTAATGTCTGAATCAAACAAGTTTTTCCATGTATGACCTCTGTAAAAATTACTCAGCAAATCACTTATTTTTTGGTTAACTCACTGGTCCGAGTGTCTTCTGAGAAATGTAATCCCATTTGAGTTGGCATTTTTGTGATTGTGGTTTATTATGCATTTTTACAATGTGTCCTCTTCATTGAAGCAAATACTGTAACTAAATTAAATCTCTGGTGCCCCTTCATTATGGATTTAGGCTTTTTTGACAATATTCCGGGCAAAATGAAAGCTGTTAGTTCAAGTACTGCTGGCAATCCATCTGACATAAGGAAATGTATTTAATAAGAGAAGTTTAGAAGCCTGTAAAAGGTTAATTTGTTAATTAATTAATTAATAGTTAATTAACCCCTTATTTGTCACCCGTCCCCTCTGTGGGACGCCTAAGTTTACTTCACTATTTTACAAATAAATCCTAATTTAATTATGACAAACTATATATTGTTGGAATTGTATTTCACCATTTGTGTGTGTGTGTGTGTGTGTGTTACAAATTATGTAGGAAAGTAATAGATTAATATATGACAAGAGTGCACCTTAAAAACCTACTTCATAACAGGAGTTCTGACCTTTCTTCGTTGCCTTTTTTACCAATCACACTTTAGAAATAATAAGAAATTATATATCTAAAAACTTAAAATCTCAAAATTCATCCTTTGAAAACCATTTTAAAATTAGACATTGCATTACCATGGAAAATCTACACCAAAATCATATTACATAATGCTTTCGTTCATGAATTATATATATATATATATATATATATATATATATATATAAAATAATAATAATAAAAAAAAAAAAAAAAAGTTTGAATACTGCATTTTCACGTCTATGTTTAAAAATGGGAGTGACAGTTAAAGGGTTAATTAATTTCCATAATTCTACACATTTTATAACTGTATATAAAATTTTTATTGTGAAATATTTTTTGCATAAATATATGTATTTGAATAATTTTGAAATTTGTATTTTGTAATTTGATTTCAGTGTCACATGATACTTCAGAAAACAGGTTAATATGCTGTATTATTATCAGTTATATTATCAATATTATCAATTAGTTATTGCATGCTTGATCAGTAAATTCATTAATTTTTATAAATTACTTACTAATTCAAAAATTCTTGGTAGTGTCTCACAGTTTCCTTAAAAATATTAAGCAGTGAAAAAACTGTTCTCAACATTGATAATAATAATAAGTATTTATTGAACACCAAATCAGCATATTAAAATAATTTATGTCGGGTGACACTAAAGACTGCATAATGATGCTGATAATTAAACTTTGCCATCACATGAATAAATTACATTAATTACATTAAGGATTGAATTACATACATTCTACACATATACATCTTACATAATAGCCACATACTGATAAAAGACATAACTGCTTCATGAAAAAAAATTCACCTTCCTTGATTTTTTGTCTTGCTAACCTTTTTATCTATTGTCCTGCCTCGGGTTATTTTTTGAAACATCTTTTCACTGAAAGGATATCATGTCCAGAGAATGTCTTTATCAATCACTGCTGTGCTCTTTCAACAGTGACTGTTCCAGGTCTGCCACAGCATGCTGTGCTTCCCAAAGCGAAGAGGAAGAGACACGGACAGCTTGATTGACCTTGTAGTGCATTTCCTCAGCCGCTCTCCTGGCAGCCGTACAGAAGCGCGTCCCCTCCATCGCCACTCCTGGTCATGCATGCGGGAAGTTTGAGGCGGCCTGTAATGGATTAGAACAACCAGTGGTGAGTCATAACTGGATGTCATGGATCTTAGATTTTGACCGCAGCTCATTAGAACACATGTTGTGCTGGTTTCGAAAGGACAAGAGACCCATAATGCTTAGTGGTGACAAAGGAACAAGATGGAATCTCATTTATTGTGTAGTTAATGGAAGATGACTGGAGAGAATTGGTGGTAATGTCCTCTGGGAGGAAAGCAGAGAGTCTAATAATCTACTATAAAAGGACTTTTTGTCAATGACCTCTAGAAATGACAAAAAAAAGGCAATTGCAAGACAAAGAAGGCTCAATGTTGGCTCAACAACATTTGTCTGACAAAACAGCCTAGTTTAAGAAAGCACTACATCCCTGATAAACAAACAGACATTTTGTCCTCGAAATTGCAAGTTGACATCTCACAGTTCTGTCTACTTGAATTCCAAATTCATACACTATATTGGCAAAAGTACTGGGACACCCACTTCCTAATAAACAGGTTTGACTACTTTAGTAATTTCCATGAGTACTAATCTTAATGTTTAAGCATATAATGATATTCTAGGGAATTGTGTCCTTCTAATTTTATAGCAAAGGTTTGGACAGGACCCTCTTTTATTCTAACATGACAATGCTTCTGTGTATAAGGCAAGGTTCACAGAGAAAACATAGAGAAAAAGTATTGGGACACCCCCTTCTTTAGAACAGAAAAAAGGCACGTCCAAAACTCTAGCAACAAAGATGGAAGCATAATTAATGTATTTAAAAAATTGTATTTCCATCTCTGTTGCTTCAGTTTTGGAAGTGTCTAAAAAGGCTGCACCTTTATGCTCAAGTCATTGGTGTTTGGTCTTTGTTTTTGGCTCAACTTCTTCAGGGCCCCAAAACACCCTCAGACCCCAGAGGGTTAAAGTCACACCAGAAGTGTTCATCTGGGATTAGGACTTGGCTTTATGCAGACCAGTCAAGTTCTTCCACACTGACTGAATCAAACATTTCTCTATGAACCTTCAACCACTTGCCTTATACACATTGTCATATTAGATTAAAGAAGGGTCCTGTCCAAACTTTTGCTATAAAATTAGAAGGACACAAAAGTTGACTACCCTAAAGTAGCCAAGCCTGTTCATTAGAAGGGGGTGTCCCAATACTTTTGTTAATATAGTATATCTCTTTTAACAGATTTCTAAATTGTTGTTGAAAATTCATATTTTGTTCACACAATGTTTTGGTACATTTTATTGCATGAACAACATAACATTGCTTTCACAAACAATATGTATTTAGTTCACAAATGCATTTCATCCACAAAATTAATGACAGCTTGAATAAGTTATTAAGCAATTATCTAATAAAGTAAGAACATAATGTAAAGTCAGATTTGCATAATAGAAAAGTAAGATGTTACACAAAATTTTGAGTGGCAAGAAATAAATTCCAAACTGTGATAAATAAACACCATTTGTTGATTTAAACACCATTTTCACAGGTTTTTGAAAAGTGTGCATATTCGTAAAAAAGCATTAGGTAACTAGTAACAGAGAAATGTGAAGAATATGCTTTTGAATATGAAAATGCAATACAATTATAAATATAATAGGAACTCTGGATTAATTTGTAATTTGCTCAAACTGTTTAGCAAACAGCATATATGAAGTAGACATTAAAATGTATTTTTATAATGTATCATAACTGCTCTAATTGAGAGAAACAAACAGTGCTAATGTATTACAGTAAATACTATTTTTAGAGATAAGCTGTGTTTATTAACAGTAATGTTTTATTTGCTTTCTGTGCAGTGCAAGTTTCTTTAAAGGTGTAGCTTTTGTACACCATTCTAATGTGATTTCAGATGATTAACAACTAATATCTAAGTATAAAGGTACACACACAGAGAGATCTAGATGTGGGTGGAGTCGTGGCAGAGAACTCATATTTTTTGTTCATCTGAGACACCATTGCAGTAATAACAATTTACTTCCTCCAGCTGTCCTACCGCACGTTGCTTTGCGCGAAGGATCGTACATTCAACGCTAGCATTATCTACCTAATGATGTTGTTGTTGATGGTAAGATAACGGCCTAATATATCTCCTGAGAGCTGCCGCATCCAGCATTACAGGAGATGATTAGCTTTCGATTGTGCAAGATGTCAAACACACATTACTGAGAAGCTTAACAGACAACAGGGGAATAATAGCGCGATACAGCCTGTGACGTTAAACCTGCATCATTCGGATGGATCACCTCAATAAAACACATCATTTAATGTTGTGGGTCGGGTTTTTACGCCCACTCAGCTACTTCTAAAGTGCCTTGTGAGTTCTTTCAGCTACGCACTTGTGTGCTGGTGTCAAATTTCCACGATATTATTCAATTTTGGGCTCCATCTCCATTTTCATCCCAAGCATATTTAGTTACAGGCTTGTAATTAAATGACTTTCTTGCTGCAAATGCAATGATGTTCTCTCTGATCCTCCACTACATAAATCATGTTGTTTTTACTTAACTAAGATATTCCTGTTACGAAGCACCAGAGTCTTTAAGTGAATGCCTAAGTACTCCCTAGCTAATGGCTAATGATGATTAAAGCATTAGCCATTAGCGGTTTTACGCTACTTGCAGTGTATTTCTCAATATTACAGGGCCCCTGGGTTCAGCACCACTCATCTGTTCAGTGAATTTAATTTCTGAATTTGAATTGAACAGGATTTAGAATTTTACTTTAAAAATAAACTTAAAATGGTATGGAATTCAAAGTAACACTTATAACTGATTTAATTTTTTTTTTTTTTATCATCTTCAGTAAGAATTACCCATCAACATGTCATTTCCAGAAACATGTGAGGATAATGTTGCCTGTCTGTGATGTCAGCATACAATCAGTCTCAATTTGTTAGTGCACATATACAGATAAGCCAGTATATCTCTTCATATACAGTAAATATCCCGTCAATGACAAAAGAGTCATCATGGAGATTCTAAAGATGTTGAGAACTCACCTCTGCATCAGAGTTGTTTGAGATTGGGAAATGAGGGGAGAAAGATTCATTTGCCCACAGAAATGAAATACTCTTTCTATTTGGATGGCGACGCATGCACCGTGAATCTTTATAACCTTATGAAAACCCATGAGGTGTTACACAGTTCTCCCTCTGGGGCCGCAGATTAAAATACATTGGCAATATACTGAGAGCCGCTGAGAGAAAAACTGAATAGTCTAGAGTAATATCTCAGTTTAAATCTTAATACATGGGTCATGATGACACTATATAAATATATATAACAGACCACAGATCTCTGATTCATGGCTGTGACAATGAGAGTTTCCTTTAGGCAACTGACCTTCATTGATACAAAGGCCTCTCAACACAGTGTCTGCTTTTACAATTGGCAACACTTTAAACTATAGTGTCATATAGTGTTAAATCTCATTATGTTACTGTGATTAAGTGCTTTATTATTAATAATGTATACAAACAATAAAAACATCATGATGACTTACAGAAACATACACTGTTGTGTGACAATTTTTATATGAAAATACTGTTAATGTGTGTTAATTATTTTAATTAGAATGGTCAATTTAACTAAAAAAACAAACAAACAAAAACACACAATACACATTCACTGAAGCAATTTAAGTTTGAAGTACCATCTTCATGACACTGAAAAACAGCAAAACTCCATGTAATGGCTAAATATAATGTCAGTCTGCGTGGCCAAAATTGCAATCAATAAATAAACAAAAACAATAATATTAAAAATGATCATTTAATTTATATTTAATGATTTCATCAAGTCTAAATCATCTTTATTTGGTGACATTTGATACATATGGTTTGTTTGTAGTTGATTAATCTATCTGTATACAATGTAATATTAAATTCCATTAAAATTGGCAGCCCTACTTGTAATACTGTTGTTATTTTACATGGTTTAGAGGTGGAACTGCTTGCGGATGTTTTGTTGAGATGATGGACAAATGATGATCTGCTTAACTGAGAGCAAAAAAGAGGGTGTGTTGCTTGAAATATGTCAATTCTTTGTGGTGTCTGTTGAAGCCCCCCTGAGAGCATGTATGACAAACAGACTCACAGTGTTTTAAGGAGGATGTTTGTCTCCTTTGATTGACTGTCACACCTCTTTCTCCTGTGGCTTTTCAGATATCCAGAGGCCTGTGATTGCTCAATTTATAAAGTGCACTTTTTTACTCTGCTTTAATTAAACCAGTCACAGAGTGTATTTGCCAAAAGAACCATTTAGATATGAAGTCTCTTGGGTTCGCTTGCAATCTATACCCCTTAAGCATTGTCTTTAAAAACTTTAAAAAGACAGATTTCATGCCAGCACTTCCCATCACTCCTGTTAGGCAGTAGCTTTGAGAGTATTTTCACAGTTTGAAAAGGTGTCTCAAAAGTATACTTTTATAAACACATTTCTTGGGACAGTTTCTATGGTAACATAATCAACATGTAAGTGAATCTGAATAAAACCTTTCTGGTCTGCTTTGTTGCATGCCTCCACACACGCAATAGGTGTATAAAAGACTGCAGGAAGCTGTGATGGTTAGCCTGGGTGCAGGCACTGCTTTAGAACGAAGGGCGTTGAGACCTGATCTACAGTGGCTGTTTCTGGAACACAACCAGCAGGTCAAACATCTGCCAAAGGATGATGCATAGCTTTCCCATATGACATCACTCATGCTGTCACTCGGCCGTGTACTCAAAGGCCAGACGCTGCACTGTAGTCCAAATCAACTTCACTATAACTCCCCCCTCCTTCCGCTCAACTGGAGACTAAATATAGACAGTTGGGTTACGGGGCCGGAGCAGGTGCTCTCCTGTCACCTCCCGTGGTCTAAAGCCGTTGCCGTCTGTTCATCAGACAGAGGTGTTGTGGTTTCCATTCTGATGTGTCACTCATGACCTGACTGGGGCCTGCTGAAGCTCAGAAAGTGAAAATCCTACGGTCAGGCTGTATAGTCTAGGGGTGCAGGAGTTTAACATTTAAAAATTGACAGTAAAAGTTAGCATATACTGGTTAGGTAACCACTGGCTTAAGTTGCATGAGTGCCTACTACTGACTAATGGGTTTAATCAAGGGTGGGCAACTCTGGCCCTCAAGATCCACCATCTTGCAGAGTTTAGCTCCAACCTTAAGTAAACACACTTGACTGTGATTTTCAAGAAATACTGTGGTTAGACTTTGTAGCTGAACTCTACTGGAAAGTGAACCTTGAGGGTCAGGAAGCTGAGCAAGGTTATCTCTGTCTTACAACCAAAACCAAGCTTCTTTAGAGACATTCTTACCGAGTAAGTCCCACGCAGCAGTACAGTCAAACTTAGCACGTTGATGGGCACGCTGTTGCACTCGCTCTGGTCAATGTGTGCACACGCGCACTCTTCTGTGAGAAATGCCTGTATAAGGAATTCCACCATTCAGGACCTCATGAAGATCCATGATAAAAAAAAAAAAAAAAACCTTTCGGAAACTTGTTAGAAACCCGGAAATGTGCCAGAAACACTCTGTTATATGTAAAAATTGTTTTTTGAAACTTTGGTCATGTTTAGCATGATAATCCAACGTGTAAATAACTTAACATGCATGAAACAGCATTGGACCTCCCCTAAATCTGCAGGAAGTTAACCTTCTAGGAGCAGAGCTGCCTGCCTCTGCTGTAAGTAAAAAATGGGAAATGCCATTCCTAGTAGGACACTGTCCTGCAGAGTTTAGTTTAGTCACAAATTGAACACACATGCCAGTAATCCCAAAGACATTGGTTAGATTTTTCAGGTGTGTTTGATTAGGGTTGTAAGTTAAGCCTTGTTGGACAATAGACCTCCAGGACCGGAAATGCCCATCCCTGCTTTAAGTCCTTGATAACTCCACTAATGGAACTGATTTATTTACCTTTTTTTCTTTATGAATTTGGGCAAGGCTGGGCCACTTTAGCTTCAACCCTAATCAAACACACCTGCCTGTAGCTAAACTCTGCGGGACATAGACACTACAGGACTGACGTTGCCTGTCCCTGAAATAGACTCTGTCCCTCTGTGAAAATCTAGGGGTCAAGGCTTTCCACATAAACCTCCCTCACCCACTTGAAGTGGAATGCACTTGCACATTGGCTGCATGGGGAAGTGCTAGCAAAGTTTGCAAATATATGTCTAAACTGTGGAAAGCAGACTGTCTTGATGAACGAGTCATTGTATCCTTAACTGATACATTCAAAAATGATGATTAATTCAGGAAAATAGCAACTCTGCTGTGTGTTTCTTGAACCTGACTTGACATGTTGATTGGACACACAATAATTCTGCTGTTGCTTTGTTTGGAACTATTTACTATATCACGGGTAAAATATGTGGCAATATTATGCCTAAAAATTTTACAATATTAATTTATCTCATTAACTCATTAACCAGCACACTTTCCAAACGAAACATTTAATTTTTAATAGCCATCAGTGGAGAAATATGCTTTTTGCAGTCAGAGTAGTTACAGCATCTTCCATCAGAAGCTTGCAGGAACATGCTAACCAGTCAATCTTTAACCTCTTTATGTAAATGTATTCTCATCTGGAGACAATCCCGTTTCAAATTATTTCCTGCCATGGTGAGTTTTCTGTTGAGGTTGAATCATTTTGGTTGCAACAGCCAAGTCCTCTTACATAAGTACCTTCACCTAATGACCATTCTTCAAACAAGTATTAAACATCTCAGTTTTCTGCAAATGTATTTGCCTTTTTGAATATTATCAAATCAAATGAAACTCTGCCATTTAAGTTCTGATTTCCTCATGCACAGTGAAAAAAATAATTGTACCTGTGGCATTGCGCCTTTCCAGAATTAGCAAAGCTTAGTTTCATCTCATTAAATCTTTTGAAAGAGGATTCCGTTTGAAGACGACACCATGGAAAAGCGAGGTGCGCATAGACCCTTTAAAATACAAGATCGTAATCTTTTCACAGTCAATCAAAGCTTTTTCATTCTTTCTTATGCTGGCATATGCATTAATCATAGCCATTGAAGTTTTGGCTAATTAGTCATGTTAATGAAGTAAGCTTTCAAATAAGGGTGATATGTATAGTTAAGTAAATGTAAGACAACTATTCATAGCTAGAGATCAATGCTTTTTAACAATAATGTAATACAAAAATAAGTGCAACAGTAAGAAAAGCTTTTATACTGAATTACAGTTCTTTTTTATTTACTGCTCAAATCATTTTCAACTTCATGGCTGTGCGAAAGGAGTGATATACAGAGATATATCTGAAGCCAAGATGCAATTGACAAATTACAGAATAAGTGCCACTGAGGATCAGGAACTGGAGAAAAATACTGGGACCTTTTGCACTTGCCATATATAAACCTGGAAACTTGTTATAAATGCGTTATTGGGTATGTTCCAAAACAGCCTTATAGGAGACTAATTTTGAGCACTGTAGAGGGGCAACAACTGTGTGTAATGTGGGGACAGAATTGAGAGACGTGCGGATCCATTTGCAAGCTTTATTATTAAACTCAGTGTCATACAGTCCAGGGTCAATCAACAGCATATAATCCAATGTAGACAAACCAGAATCGTAGTCAGAGTTCAGGCAGGAAGGTCGGGGCAAGGTAAATCCAAAAGACAGGCAAGGTCAGGAAGGCAGGCAGCGAGAGATCGGGAAACGTAACAATAGTCCAGATATACAACAGAGACTCAAACCAGGAAACACTTTGTATCTTTGTATGAACAGCAGAGCTTGAACAATACTCAACGAGTGTGTAGTGGAAGAGGTGTGGTATATATACAGTGTCTGATTGGCTGCAGGTATGTGTACATGATTGGTGCAGTGGCTGATGGGAAGGGTAGTCTAGGTGATATACAACAGCCAGTGTGGTGTGAGAGTAGTGTGGGGATAGCAAGACCTCTACTGGTGAGTGGACGGGATGCCATGGACCCAATTCGTGACACTTTGATACAAATGGTGCTGTACATGGATAAAATCACTTATGATTAATTCTAATAGAGTATGCAGTTAGCATGTTGCTAAGCTAACAATCAGGCAAAAACACACCTACTGTATGCATACAGTTCACTGCAGTTTTCAGCTGAAATAAATGCTAGTTGCAGTAAAACCCCAGCAACTTTTTATTTATTTTCAGCAAATATTATCAATTATTATTTTTTTATTTTTTCACATGGTTCCTTGCACAACACTGATATGACCTTAAAATGCTTATACCAGTGTGTGATTTCTGAAGAAATTCAACTCTCTTTGAATGAAAACTATTTTTTAAATTTGCATCACATAACCAGCTCCAGGTATTAAGTAAACATTTAGTAGCTCACCTGGTACAGTATTGCACTTGCGATGAGTCTCCATAATTTCGCTCAAAAAGCTAGAAGACTTGTAGAATCAAGCTAAAACGGCATGGTTGCTTCAGCAAATGTGTTTTTGTCTGATGATTGCTTTTGTTAGCACTATTAGTGTCAAGGATTCACAAATTCCCCTGAGTATAAATTAGTGTTATCTGTCAACAATCAACTCACTCATCACCAGCACTATTTAAATTTGGCCTATTCACTAGCTCACCATCTGGTCTAGGAGTAGGATTACTCCTGTGATTCTTGCAACCAATTTACCTTGGATTCCTACTTTGTGTTTGTCTCTCCCGAAGCTTTGCAGAAGATATATCCCTGTAAGACAAGTTATTCATTGATTACCTCAAAGCGACTGTCAGAATATTGGTGTATGTGTGTGTGTGTGTGTGTGTGTGTGTGTGTGTGTAAGAAACTCACTTCCGGAAGAGCTCCCTTTCTCATCATTGCTCTGTTGTCGATGCCTTCAACCTTTGTGCACTATTGTCAAAATACAACCAAACATAATAGAGCATTAACCTTTTATCAACATTCACTAGACATTTAATTTCTGAATGTCACACTATGTACAAGGTAAATACATACATACATACATACATACATAAAAATAATACAACATTGCCAGATTCACATAAATGTTCTTTTAATGCCACTCAATGAACATTTCACTTTGAAAGTGTGACAAAAAATGAAAGAAGCAACATAATATTATTTTCCAGATATGTCGCAACAGGCACATTTTTCTAATGAGCCTCGGTTGCTTAATACACCTAAAAATGCATGGCCCATGGCCCCAGATATTGAGTTAAATTTCAGTAGACTGTTTCAGTTTTTCATATTGTATGAATTCTAAGTTTCTAAGTTTCACTTCATCCTCTTTTCACTGAGTCTGACACAGTGCATTCTGGGAATGTCTTTTGGCCAAAAATATGTATCTTAAGCAGCATAATAAAGGTGCCTACATTTTGGAACAGTCTTCGAGTCTGGAGCGCAAATAGAATGCTTTAAATTGCTGCCTATGTTTCAGAACAGAGTCTTTGCATAAGTCCCATTTTAATTTGTGAAGAGACAGCATCTTTCTTTTTATGATCCAATATAGCAAATATGACTGTAAAGTTTGTTTTATAGTTGCTGTAATAAAAGTCATAAAGTATAGTGTATAAAGGTCAAAGTTTGTTTTTCAAATGGCAAGACACTTAGTTAGAGACTCACAAAAATGATTCAAAAGACTCTTCAACTTGTGTAATCAGTATAATCTTTTTTTCATCACATCATTCTCTGACCACAGAGTTGATTTTCTTTCCAAGCCTCCTACCTTTGGCTGGACCCAGTGACACTATTTGTCCACGGAGAGTGACATGCGTGTGTATGCCATCAACCAGTCTGAATGGAGGAGCAGAAGGGTCAACATGGCAAATGTGTCCATTAATCTACAATGACAGCTAACCTCCATCCGTCCTTAGGGCACAACAGAGCGAACGCCATGAGCGCATACGCTACAGTGAAAATGAGCGCTGGCCCAGCTGAGTAGAATGCAGAGGAGTTGGAAGCAGGAGGTTGATTTATGCAACAGCACAACGCCAGACCAAACTGTTCCTTCACAAACTGTCATTTCTAACAACCCCAAAGCAACAGTCCCTCACAGTCACATTTCTCGAATACTATCTGTCCAGAAAATTAGCTTCGAAACTTCACGTTACCAGTCTGCTTGCTGTTATCCCAGTCCTCAAACGGGTGGTAAAGGGTAGGCATTGCATTATGGGAAGGATGACAAGTCAGAGCATTAGCTTGCACTGACAGCGGCATATGCCCAGGAAGTGGGGGGCCTGTATTAGCTGTAAAACCTTGCTCCTTGGGGAGAACAATGCCAGAAAGGTGCAATGACAGTTTTTATACCTTTTGACAAAGCTACACACCTTACACTGTCATTCTTGCCGTTAGGCCTGGTAGATCACTCTCAAGGAAGTTGCAGCGATTGGGATGTCTGAGTTCTGTCTGAACGTGTAAGCATATCAACAGTTTTCTAAGGTACTTGTTGTATGCAACATTGCTACAGTACAGGATTGGGTGAAATAATAGCTTATGCTAAAGTTGACTGACTGCTTTGAAACCTACTTTGTCCTTTCTGCAGCAGAGCTTTGACTTTATAGGCCATGTTAGACCAAGTAAAATAATGCACATAGTAATTTACAGTAATATAGAAGGTTTAGAAAGGAAAAAATTTTTTTTAATGTACAGTTAGGGTAAGTGTTCAGCTGCTGAATGTATGGTTGTAAATAGAGTATGACAATTCTTAATTCTTTTAAATTATGTTTGCATAACAGACTGATCCGTATTAGCATATTTCAGCTCTCAGCCAGTTATACACTGTCTGCCATTTTCTCCAGGCTTGAGCAGCTGTAGTAACATGTCTCGTAAGCAATGCAGGTGTTTTTTAGTTGGATGTAAAAAACATAAGGGTCTTTATTTTCTCCTTACATCAGAGCCACTGAGGATGCAGTGGATTTGTTGTGTTTCTGATGGTAATGTGCCACTGAATACACAAACCAGAAGAGAGGGGTGAAGTGAGAAGTAGCTGATTATAATTTAAAGAGACATGGACTGAAATGGATCGGTTTGAACAGAGCTGTTTTTGGAAAGGTAAAAAGGGTGTTGTTTTAAAATTGAGGAATTTTAACCAAAGTATGTTGCAGACATTTTGTGAATACTGAAAAGAATCATACTAACTTGTAGAAAATGGGCATTTGACCCCTTTAAGGTCTGCAAAATTCAATTGCAATTTGCTTGCAGTCAATTTTGAAGTAACATAGAAGCTAGAAGTCTACCCACTTTGAAAACTCTTGAATCTATAGTCTAGATAGATAAATAGATAGATAGATAGTGTCTTTTCAATATTATCGTTCTTCACTGGGGTTGCTGCCAGTAACATGGCAGCAGGCACATGAGCAGACGCTATTGTGAAGCTTGATGGCGGTGTGCAGGAAGAATCCCCAGCAGAGCTTCTTAGAGCACTTAGGTGGAATAAGCTGGTGGCTAAATGTGCTCCAAGATAGCATGCCGAAGAGAGGATATGCTGAATCGTTCATTATTGGCTACAGTTTACCTCCATCTCTGCCACTGCCTCCAGTGAGGCCAAGGTGAGTTCAGGAGTGGGACTGGACTTGCCTGATTGGTTTGTACCTGGACTTGTTTGGCTCTTATTATACATACTGGCAAAATAAGTCAAACAGCTTGCTCCACACAATAAAAAACATGAGTTTCCTCAGAACACAGAATGTGCTATGGCCTTTTTTTTGTTTTGTTTTTTGTTTGTACAGTTTGGCTATGTTTAGAGCCAATCCGCTTACCATGTTTTTGCCAAGTAGGACATGTTGCTGGATCAACTTATTGGTTCCGGAACAATATTCCTATCAACCAGATTTTAGGGTTGAGGTTAGGGCTTAAACAACATTTGATCAACTTGGGCTGCACAATATGTCAAAGTTTTAGAAAAATACCACAAATAAACTGGGATAAGCTTATTGTCAGGGTTAAGATACATTGTGTTTTAATTTGAACCCTGCATGGTGCCAAAGGAGGGGGTGATGCCCCTAGCATGTGCCCAAATGCACATATGGTAAATCCGGCTCTGTTCAGAAGGACTACTTTTTTCAGACTGACATGCAACTACAAATAATAATAGATCATTTTTTCTTTCTTTTCTAACAATGCTGGATACCACTTTTTGTCACTATAGTAAATATTTGGTATTCACTTTGAAACGTTAGATTAATGCCTTCTTTGCTTTCTTTACCCCAGAGAAAGATGAGACAAGTTTTTGGAATCAATATTTCTGGCCTTGAAATTACTTGAAAATAATTGAAATTGATTTGGCACATTACTCTTAGGTTTATCATAGTATCCCACATGTAGCTGATTGCATATCACAAGTTGTGCTGCCATACTATCAACTTTGTTTCTCTCTCATGTTAATGGTAGTTAGAGTTAGAATGATTTTCCCTCTACCAGGACAAAAGATGTTGTGCAGGAACTTGTTTTGATGAAATCATGTCTGAATTAGTTTGCCCAAGCCTGCGGGAGTACAGTTATATTTCTAAATAATTTAATTTGTGAAATACATCAGCTACAAGTGACTTTTCAGGCCTTAAATTGAATAATTCCAGAACTATATGCTCTCAAGACCAAGTCCACCACTACCACCCCCCAAATCCTCCACACAAATCATAATCTGATTGTCTTCCTATGCCAGCTAATCAGTGTTGCCAGATGTTGCTGCATAATACTGTTGAATATTGAATAGCAGTATTTTTATTTATTTATTTATTTATTTATGATAATTTGTTAAAGAACAAAAATAAAAGAAAAAAAAATGTTATTTCAGTTGAATAATAAAAAGCTTACATTTTTAGTGAAAATGACTTGAAATGCATATATTCGACTTTTACTGTTTGTGATAAATAAATGTGATAAATAAATAGATGAAGTTTTGAAGCCTTACATAAATCATTCCAAAAATATTTACTTATATTTATTTATCTTTACTCACCCTCATGTTGTTTCCTTTAGAGTATTTCACATCCAAGAGTTGAAAAAAAGACTGGTTGAAAATATTACCTTAGTCAGATAATATAACTAAAATGTATGTCTGTTCATTACTTTCCTGCATGTGAAGTGATTTCTTGGGTTTTTCTAGTATCCATCGAAGATCCAGCAGGATAACTACGGTATTATTATTATTATTATTATTATTATTATTATTTTATTTTTTTATTTTTTTACTCCATACATCATCTTTCACAGTCATACTTCATTCTTACTGTATATTGTCATATTGTCAACACCATAATAGAAGATAAATGTGCTCTAGAGCATCTAATCTCTTTGGAGAAGAGTTGTCTCTATAAATCCAGCTTAATTATTTATCACTAATAAATGTTTGACAAGAATTAATTGATCTCAAAAACTGATGTACTCCTAGAAAAACCCAGCCGTGTCAAGCATTCAGTAAGAAAAGTATTAATGGTGACAGGCACAAACTCATTGCTGTACTGCAGATGACAGCCAGCAAAGGAATCCTGTTCCTTGGTAAATGCACCAAATGATCCTTATAAAATCAGCCTTTGTTTTACAGCAGTGCATCAACTGCGGTGAAACGCAGGCTTATGTTGGCAAAGCAACAAGCGCGAAGCACAAAGGCCACTACGACATCTGCTCAACACCATAAACAAGACTGCAGAGCCCGTTTGAAACGATTAAGGCATCTATTATTTAATGGGAAAATGAGGAGAACTGAAATGCTGTTTTTGCAAAAGTCTAAAGAAGATTATCAATATGCAAATGCACAGGGAAAACAGAAAGAGGGTTTGTGTAACTCCAAACCCCCTTGAACATCAACATGAACAGATTTATTCAGTAGTAACAGGTTTGTTGATTTTATTTTTTTGTGAGTGGGTATTAGTAATTGGTTAAATGGTATTTTATGTTGTAACTGTAGGGCTAATACAATATTTCCCCTATGAACTGCATATGAGAATATTATGTAGGCCTATAGTTTAACCCCTAATTGTCACCCGTCCCTTCTGTGGGATGCCTTTACTTCAGCATTTTACTAATAAATGCTAATTTAATCATGACAAACCATATATCCTTGGAAAGGTCTAAGACTCCTAAATAGATATTTATTTTGTGTTACAAATCATGTAGGAAGAGAAATAGACTAATTTCTATTAATTTATTTTATTTACAAGAGTGCACCTCAAAAATCTACTTCATAACAGGAGTTCTGACCTGTCACAAAAAGACTTTCTTCGTTGTCTTGTCATGCTTTAGAAATCATAAGAAATTATATATCACTTGAAAACTTATTACTTTGAAAACCATTTTAAAATCAGACATTGCATTACCATGAAAAAATGTACAACAAAATCATATTACAAAATGTTTTTGTTCATGAATTATAAAAAAAAAAATGGTTTGAATACTGCATTTTCATGTTTATTCTATGTTCAGAAATGTGACTGACAATTGAAGGGATACTCCACTCCAAAATAAAAAAAATTGGCATTAATCACTTACCCCCATGTCATTCCAAACCCGTCTTCGGAACACAATTTAGGATATTTTGGATGAAAACCGGTAGCTTTTTGACTTTCCCACTGACTGCCAAGTAAACAATACTGTCAAGGCCCAGAAATATATGAAAGACGTTGTCAGTGGTTCAACCATAATTTTACAAAGCTACGAGAATACTTTTTGTACGCAAAGAAAACCAAAATAATGACTTTAGTCAACAATTCATCTCCTCTATGTCACCGTAGCGCCATTTTGGAAAGTATCCACTGAACATAAACAGCATACGCTGTTCTGTGTCAGCCACAACACACGGATACGTTTTCTACATGTGTATTTACGCTTTGATTCGAATGAAAACAGCATATCCGTGTGTTGTGGCTGACACAGAACAGCGTACACTGTTTATGTCCATACTTTCCAAAATGGTGCTACGGTGACATAGAGGAGACGAATTGTTGACTAAAGTCGTTATTTTTTTTTTCTTTGTGTACAAACAGTATTCTCGTAGCTTCCTTAATTTATGGTTGAACCACTGATGGCAGATGGACTATTTTGACAACGTCTTTCATATGTTTCTGGGCCTTGACAGTGTTGTTTACTTAGCAGTCAATGGGACAGTCAAAAAGCTATTGGTTTTCATCCAAAATATCCTAAATTGTGTTCCGAAGACGATCAAACCTTTTACGGGTTTGGAACGACATGGGGGTAAGTGATAAATGACAAAATTTTCAGTTTGGGGTGGGGTATCCCTTTAAAGTTAGACAAAGAAAAAATTAGAGTAACCATAACAGCTTTCATCCACAGTCTGTCCGTTTAAACCTATGCGTTTAGCTTTAAATGCCATCTTTGATGACAATATTCTATAAAAAAAATTTACATTCCGATTCTGACATCCAAATACACAACAATGCATTTTTTTTCTCTTATTCAATGGATTTTACTTGTTTCCCTCCACTTGTTACTAGTGTTTTTCTGCCACCACAATGCACATGAAATTAGCTGAAGTGACATAACTGTGAAGCCTACTCCAAATTGGTCTATTAACATCACATATACAACTTCATATGTATGCATTTTCGAATGCAGTAGGTTTGCTTGGTAGCTCACACAATATGGATTTGAACTTCTGTGGTGAAGTGCTCCTGTATAAATGCCATGAAACTACAATTCGACAAAACAGCTCAAACCAATGTTTAGAGAATGGTAAACAACTTAAAACGTGGCTAAATATTTTATCTGTATAGATTTATTGTTTATAGTAAACACTGATTTGCACTGAACTGCACACACTCACACAAATAAGGAAGGAAATCACGTCTGGAAATGTTATTTGTGACAGCTCATTGATACCCGGCCACTTGTGTTTAGAAGTGTTTGTGCCCAATTAATTCCCTTTATTTGATTACACTCCTCTGCTTACTTATTTGGCATCTCTAACAGTAAGGAATCTTCAGCACTGGTTTAAAGCGTCCACAATACACACTGTTTCAAAGCAGCTAGCTTAATTCTTTAACATTAAGCAGTTTAAGGGCTAGGCGATATGACACGGTATATATTGGTGAGAAATGAGCTACCGTTGAAGATCTAGCTATATTGTATTTATTCTTTTAGCAGTTATATAAGTACCACCTTAGTGAACAAGGCTGAAATTGTAATGAATATTTACAGTGTCTCAGACACACAAATTGTTTTTGTTTTAAGAAATTTACATATCCATTTCATTTTAAGCACATGTAAGCTGTTTTCCAAAATGTATTCCTATAAAATGTCAGCTTTTTCAGTGGTGATTTGTATTTGTTTACACTGTGTGCTCCTGAGTGTTTTCTAAAATATAGCGACCATTACCCAAAATGCAGTGCGCTGTGACAGATTCCCATTCTCAGGTTAAAATAGCATGGCTGCATCTGCAAATGTATTTTTATATCACTTTTGCATTATCAGGTAAATTTAGGGTTGAAGGGTTGTTTCGAATTTGTTGTAGGAGTATGTTATTTTCCAACATGGTAGAGCATTAACCTTTTAGTGAAACCCCTCAGACATACATATATGTATATTTTTGAGTTTTGCAGAAACATAAACTATTATTATTATTATGATTAAAATAACTGATGTATTTATTAATTAAAGATTTTAACAAAATACATTCTATTATTCCATTTAATAATATCATAATTCTGTGAACTGTCAAAATAATGATTAATGAACATTGCAAACTTTCACAATAAAACCACAAAATATTTACGTAAACACATTTCAGTTTACCCTGCTTGATTTTGTATTGCGATTCAAGATGACACAACTGAAATGTAATTAAACTTTTTTTTTTCTGAATGTCTAATCCTAATAACTCCTAATAGCTTTTCACAGTGTGTATTAAATCAACAGAATAAGTGTTTCACTTGCTGCCAGCTAACTAGATTTCAGATGAATAGCCTGTCTGAGTGTGTGTGTATTAGTTGAGAGGGCGACTAATGGAAATTAGACATTACGTATAGATTTGGGTGTTTGCCAGCAATTTTACTGACCTAATCCATAAAGCATTCAAAAGTGGTAAATCATTTAAAAATGTCAGATATTTGTTTGCTATTGAGAAATGCAAATAGCATAAATATTCTGTCAGATATCTGCATGACAGGATTTCCAATAACCAATAATCACATAATACAGTGTATTGACTTATTTTTATATTGATATGCTTAAAAACATAATCCTACTTGAATGAATATTATGACAAATACACTTTGTAATGATGTATTTTTTTTCCCCCCATCAATTAAAATGACACACACACACATAAAGGAAGTCCTGCTCAGCTTGTGCTTCTAACCCATATTACAGCATTTCCAAAGAACAACCTGGTACTCTGCTCTGATTCACAAATGAATACACCGTAGGGAAAGTAATCATTCCTGATTGCAATCATTATAAGCACCTCTTGACTATCGCTGGGAGGGTTTTTTCATATTTTGACAAAGCCATCAAACAAATCCAATACGTTTCAATCCACTTATTGTCTTTCCAATTAGGTTGGGGTTCTGCGTTTAGGCCTTTTGCATCAAACTAATGGTTTGAGGCCATGTGCTGCCTCTTGTAGAGTTTAAGGCAGTTCTACTACAGTATGCAGATGTTCTAATAGACTAATTTGGTTTTAATTAGTTAAAAGGTCTTGAGTGAAGCTAGACTGTTCATTTATGAATTCAGGAACTACTTCACCCTGTTTATGGTGCCACATGATTGGCATCTCTATGTTGTCATTTGTTGCAGTTTTGCTAAGGTAGTCACAAAGCTGGGACATTTCTCCATCTGCCTGGACAGTTTTATGGTGTTCTGTCTGACATATTTGCAGATGCCTAAATGATTGCACAGGGAGTGACTTTTCCACTAAGGAGAGAACGCATATCTGCTATGAGGAAGTACTTTTCTAGATGAATGACAGCTGTGAAAGCAGGCCTGGTTACGACAGGCTTAGCAGGCTCTGGTGTATCAAACAGACACTGTTTTTTTCAGACTGAGATGTTCCCCGCTATGTCCTGTAATTCACCAATGCTGAAAAACTTATTTCAATCACATTTTCAAAGGGAGAATGAGCAGGAAGAATGTCTGTTGAAGGTAATAACACCAAATGTAGCCTTGAATAGCTCCATGCTATGGTAATAGCTCAGCCCTGATTTGTTGACTGATCAAATCGAATAAACCATAAAGCTCTAGGGCCATGAATTCTTCACATAAAATCTTTAGACAGCCTTTCCTGGAGCCATGATGAATATTATGTGGAGTAAACTAGTTAGTTGACTAAGCTTTCTTTCCAGCCTGTGGTAAAGTCTGTTTGAGAAATGGTTAAATCTCTTATATCGACAGCTACGGCTCGCAGTCACCATTGTGCCGGTGGCCATCATTGCAGAGGTTTGTGAAGGCGTCAACCAAAGGCTCAGGCCCCGAAGGGGTCTGCCCACATTGGTTTAATGGAAAATGTCTCAGAAAACTGTTCAATTCAAAAAGCCCATTGCCTTACACTTTCTCTTGAGAGACATTTAGACCTTGCTTGGTAAAAGGACCGCCAAGGTTCTGGAACTTTTCAACAACATTAAGAAAGTGTGGAGGGGGAACAATGAACCTGTAAAGAAAAATGGAGAAAAGCTTGAATCATTACTGAACCTAAAATGGCAGTGCAGGCTCATAAGAGAAGCACCATCGAAATTTTGCTCTGGTGACATAATCACCTCACCTTAAAGTTGGATATTATCAATCAAAACATATACATGTATGTGTCTTTTATAATGTTTCAGATTGTACTACAGTAGTTTAGTTTATTATCCTGTTATATAGGTAGTACCTCTAAAATGATAAAAAAAAAAACAGCATAAATTTGTCAATAAGACTTCATATTGCCAGTCTTCTGAAAACTGTTTTTGCAGATATTCTATTATTAATTAAATAAGAGGCCACTTACGTGTACTTAAAGACAGTACTCTTTCATGGCTACATTTCTTAACACACTTTATTAGCTACATTTTTAAGTAGAGCACTTTGTAATAATGTCAAATTAAAAGTTTTACTTTAAATACCTATTAAATCATCAGGTTTTAATAATCTTTTGTCATGCTTTAAAAATGCTTGTTTATAATTTAATTGTAGTATGCCATTTGAAATTACAAGTTCATACTATCTTCACTCCATCATTACAAATGTTCAAATATATTTAAACACTTGACATATAAGTTTAAATGAAAATCACATTAACGTACATTTTAGATTACTTATCATAAATATGTCGGTACAACAGTTTAACTATATCTTAAACACATTTTAAGTAAATATGAAATTACATATAACAATATACTTAAGTTCCACTAAAGTAGGTAAAAAAAGTACAATACTGATGTCACATTATATGTAATTTAAAACTATAATGCATGTAAATTAGATGTACATTTGAACTATAATACATTTTAATTTAACATGCAATTAACATGCAGTTAAGTGTGCAAAAACACTGCATTCAGTTCCCACTTGAGCATATTCTTTCAAAGCAGTTATTTCAATAATAAGTAATCTTTTTGTATGCTAGTATACTCTTTTTCACAAGAGTTTGTGTGTGGCTTGGATGCTCTAAAAATACATTTCTTTTATTTCTTTCTTTTCATTCAAGTATTTTGACAGTGTGTAAAACCCTAAAAATGTAGTCTTGAGAAAAATAATGTTTTTTTTTCCCAAGTTGAATATGACAAGAGTGATAGAAGTGGTACATTGTGTGCTGATCAGTTCGTTAGGATGTCAGATGTGACTAGACCAGTGTTCCAGATAATAAAGCATGTTTGAGGAAAGAAATGCAAACGTTATATATGGCTTGAAGGTAAGCCATAGTTTAGCTTTCCAACAAAAGTAAACTGTCAAGAATTTCAGTCAAACAATTACGCACTGAGATGTCATCACCTCCAGGGACGGATCTTCACCGTGTTGACACTTCATCATGGGCCCGTGTGACAAAGCTATCACTGGTGTCATTCCACTCTTAATCCACCTCAGTGTGTCAATTATAGACATCCTTTGCTGACTAACCCGTTTAACGAGTGGCTAGCTGTCACCAGAGTGAAGATTTGTGCAAAAATGACTCAGAAATGTGAAGTTGGATATGAGAAAAGGTATCATTTGCTCATCACATGGGTAAATATTGTGTCATCTAATGCCACAACATTCATACATTTTTAGGTTGAGTGTCCAAAATCTACTTTAGATGCTGGTGAATCATACAGTTGTGGAGACTGCCTTTTTATGTCGTTAATCTTGAATAAAAATTGTCATGCATAACTTCAAATGTCTTAATAACAGCAAAACAACAAACATCAACTGATCGCATTACAGAGTGCCATCAAATATTTTCTATTATTGCAGAACATCTTAAAAGTGTTTGGCTGAGTTCATCAAACATCTGGACTGAATTCTGAGTAGATTTTGAAAAAGAGATGTGTGCTTGTGTCTGTGTTTTTAGACTATGTTTTATTTATTTACTTAGGTTCTGCTTCACTTGTTGGAGTAGATCACTGCACAACACTTTCTTCCCTATAAAAAGTTGCAAATCTCAAAATATATCACTCACGTCTTGAAACACTGTTCTGTGCAGCACAGTTGGTAGGTTGGCAGGGAAAAGTGCTATGCAGCTCATATTTCTGCAACAAAGGTCTTGAAAGGTCATGTGTTTTCTTCAACATTTTCTTTAAAACTTTTCCTCTACTTTAGGAAAAGTGCTACAGTTCAGTTTAGCTGGTAGAAAATTGCATAGAATGTCAAAAAAAAAAAAAAAACACAACCTTATAAAATCACCAATCAACCTGTCAGTACTTTTATTGTAACATATATGCAAGAATGAAAAAAAAAAAAAAAAGAAAAAGAAAAACACTAAACGTGTGATAATGAAAGGGGTCTAGTTGTCTTCAAAAAGTAAAAGCTGTGCAATTTCAGTCTATTCCATTTGTATAACAGTCATTGAACTGGCGGCTCATAGTGCTAAACTGTACTGGAAAAAAATATATATATCCTGCTAGTTTCAAATTTGGGTCTCCGCTAGCGCAGTTGCGCTGTATGTCAGCACTCTAGCCATAAGGTTATATGGCGCAAACAAATATAATGTGATTTTAAACCATTTACAGTTACCCTTACGGTATATGAGTGCTATTATTTACAAAAAAAAAAGTTTATTCAAGTGTGCTATTAGTATACTTATTTTAAATGAAAATAGGAAAGTATACTTTCAGTGCTTTATATACTTCTCATAAATATACTTAAAACTACATACTTTACTTATACTAAAAAAATTCTAAGTATATTTGAGCTATACTTGTGCTCTGTGAATCTGTGTTTTCATTGTTATACACTAGAGGCGCTATTGCACATCTTCTGTACAGAATTTCCAAAATACAAGTGAAAAAGAAACCAAAAAAAAAAACAGATGCTTCCATGTAATCTAACACAATTGTCAGACATAAAACATAGATATGTAAAACTGTCTAACATTGTAGAATAAAATGGTGACCCATGAAGAGGTAATAATGACTGTCAAACGTGGGGCGTTGATCTACGTTTTGATTATCATGAATAGTCTTTTTTTTTTTTTTAGCTTTTTGTTCAAAATGTTGTCTGTTTGTTTATTTATTTATTTATTTATGAAACTTACCCACTTTTAAGTGTTTAAAAAAAAAAAAAAAAAAAAAAAAGAATGCATGAAGCTGGAAGAAATTGTTTTGTTTGTTTGTTTGTTTGTTTGTTTGTTTGTTTGTTTAAAAGCAAATACCCAGTTCTTTCTTTTGGTGTTTTGTATGTTCAGATATTCATATAACAAAACATATACAAATTAATAATTAAATAGGCACATAGTAGTATACTTAAAATATGATGTAAAGTTCACTTAAAGAAGATATGAGTACTTGCAGTAGAAAATGACTAAACTAGTAATTTACTGAGACTATACTTCAAAGTGTACTAAAAATGCATAAAAATAAAGTATTTAATTAGTAAACTTAGTATCAGTATACTGTACATCTAAGTTCACTTTTAGTATACTCGCAGAACAAATTGAAAACATAGATGCAAACTAGTTGTGTACTCAAAGTTTACAACTGTTATACTTAAAGTATACTTCTATATATTAGAAAGTGGGACAATTTAGTCCCAAGGAGTATTGAAATAGTACGATTTAAAGTATACTACTAGTGCACTGATATTTGTATACTTACTACATAAAGTATACTTAAAAATATGCTTGGACTTTACTTAAGTATACTTAATAAACTTGAAGTATACTTCTTTTCTGGTAAGGAATGTCAGGATCTCAGATCTGTTAACTCAAAGTTAACAATATGATAGTAATTAAATGCAATTGTATGTTTTTCAGTAACACTTTATTTCAAGGTGTCCATTACATGTACTTACTATTGTAATAACACTAAATTATGCTAAAATTCTAGCAATATGCATGCTAATAAGCAACTAGTTAGTAGTAAGAAGTGTTACCTATTCTGAAGTGTTACTATAGTTTAGTATACCTAATTTTGTCAACATATGGCAAAATATAAAAATTGAGCTTAGATGAAGCAACTGCAATTGAGATTGACTTTAATGCTAACTCTCAGCTCTTTCTATCTATTATAGTTTTTCTTCAATGAATCATTAGTTTTAAGTTTTTAAGGGATTTTATTTTCTTTTAAAGATTCTTGTAAAGGCCTGTTCAAACCAAGAACAATAACTATAAAGTTAATGGTGACTATAAAGTTAATGATAGCTATATTAGCATCCACAGCAATGGGCGATAACGTTCTGTTTATGATGTCATCTGCCACTTTAAATGCTCAACCTCCATCCAAACTCTTTTTGGATGGATTCTGATTGGCTGTCAATGTTTTTTTTTTTGTTTGTTTGTTTTATCATTCATCGGCTGGGGGAAAAAATAAAAAATAAATAATACTAAAAAATCTGAAAGAGATGCCAACAGTAGTGTTCCTCTGTGTCGTTATGCGTCACTGATGCCTGAAGAAATATTTAGCAAGCTAAATATCTGGACCTGTCTGTGACTCAGAGTCATGCAGTGTGAAATGTGTTTTGCCTGGAAATGTCATAAGCGACGACCTGCAGCCAATGAGAGAGCAGCATACAGGGTGGAGGAGTTGTAGTCTTATGTCATTCCCTTTATCACTTCTTGCGCATGCGTTTTGTGAATTAGATAGAGTTGTGATGAGATACATCTGTGCTGCCTTCAAAAATCTATCAAATGAAAGCATCTCAGGAGACTCAGGGAGTGAGGCTAGCATTAGATGTGCCTTGATGGCTTCTCTGAAGGAAATTTTACATTTATTCATTTTCAAATTAATCATAAAATCAGTTAATCATAAATTATGACTAATATTTATCTGTCTCTGTAGGCTTTTAAGTGTATTTTAGAGAACAAAAAATGTTCTAACCTTCAGTAGTGTTGCAATAATAAACACGTGTAGACAAAGACGAGAACACTAGATGTCTGCCTGAAAATATGAATAACCATACGATCTCATGATTTGGGGAACAAGCTGATGTAATTAATTACAGATTAGGGTTGTTGATTTGCTATATAAATAAACCAGTCCTTTTAGAGGAGAATGATATAATGTGACATGTCACCTTTGCTATGTACCTTTATTATATAAACTGTTGTATCCTTGTTGCTGGATCACTTTCTATAGCCCTATTCGGACAGTAATTGTTTCTCATGGGAACGTAAGTGATTTTCACTATTTACAGGGGGTAGTCTGTGATTTAATTGCCGTCCGAATCCAGGATGTCGATGATTTTCTCTCACTACCCTCGTAAAATCCCCGGCCGAATTGCCTACTGTTTTTTGACAAACACCAAGGTCGTGTGGTAATTTCATTGCCATCCAAATCCACATCTCTGAGTTTACGAGAAGCAGTCGATTCAAAATTCCATGTTTAATACCTTTTTGTTGTAGTTTTGTAGTTCTGTAGTTAAGTTTTGTTGTAACTTATTCCAAAAGCTGAAACTTTCATATATTCTAGATTCATTACATGTAAAGTAAAATATTCCAAAGTTTTTTTTGGTTAAATTTTGAAGATTTGAGTTTACAGCTCATGAAAGTCAAAAATCCAGGATCTCAAAATATTAGAATATTTCCTAAGATCAATCAAAAGACGGATTTGCAAAACGGAAAAGTTATTTAAAGTATGTTCATTTATTCACTCAATACTTGGTTGGCAGCACATATTGCAGCAAATGACTTGCTCCTAGCACAAATTACAGCATCAGTGAAGTGTGGCATGGAAGTGATCAGCCTATGGCACTGCTGATCCACTATTGAGCCTTCAGATCGTCTGTTATATATTGTTAGATCTATATATTGTTAGATCGATTGTTTCTCATCTTTCTCTTGAAAATATCCCAGCTAACTGTGGGCAGGTGCTAAAGTCCTGCTGGAAAAGGAAATCAGCATCTCCATAAAGCTTTTCAACAGATGGAAGCATAAAGTGCTCCAAAATCTCCTAGTAGATTGTTGCATTGACTTTGCACTTGATAAAACGCAATGGACTAACACCAGCAGACGTCATGGCACCCCAAATCATTACTGACTTCAGAAACTTCACACTGGACTTCAAGCAGCTTGGATTCTGTGCCTCTCCAGTCTTCCTTCAGACTCTGGGACCATGATTTCAACATGAAATGCAAAATTTACTTTTATCTGAAAAGAGGACTTTGGACCACTGAGCAGCAGTCCAGTTCTTTTTCTCCTTAACCCAGGTAAGATGCTTCTGATGTTGTTTCTGTTTGAGAAGTGGCTTATTAGTCCTTTTCCTGAAGATGTCAGGAGACTCTTGATGCGCTGACTCCGGCTTCATTCTACTCCTGTGAAGCTCTTTACTTAACAGTATTCTAAAGCTTGCGGTCATCCCTGTTGCTTGTGCACCTTTGCCTACCCAGTTTCTTCCTTCCAGTCAACTTTGCATTTAATATGCTTTGATACATCACTCTGCAAACAGCCATCCCATTCGGGAATGACCTTCTGTGACTTACTCTCTTTGTGGAGGGTGTCAGTGATTGTCTCCTGGATCATTGCCAAGACATCAGTCTTTCCCATTAGTGTGGTTTCAAAGAACAAGAGAACAAAAGTAGACTCAGAATGGCTCCGTAACGTGCTACCGCTAGGAGAGGGGTAAACACAACAATACTCGGTCATCTAAATGAGGAAGTCCAAGGCTTAAATAGGGTGTCTGATTGGTAGCAGCTGTGTGGGTGTAATCAGTGCAATGGGTGATGGGAGATGTAGTTTGTGGTGACGTGGAAGTCCCTGTAGTGTAACACATGTTCTAACTACATGCGACAAGATTCCAGCGACAAACAATTTGGGTGTCCACACCTGACGCGATGTGAATCAATCAAATATCACAACCAATCAGAAGCACGTGTGGGCGGGCTCTCCTTGGAAGCGCACTGCACTCACAACGAAATGGATACATTTATAATAAAATTATTAAATGTACATACTGAGTGATAAACCGATAAAACCCCTGTAAACTTTTCTGTCAAAGGATCCAGTAAACAAAGTTCAAATATTAAGTTCAAAACGGCACTAACACAGAGAAAACTTGAACGCACAGAAACTGCAGAGAGTCACGTCGGGGATACCCACTTCTCCAGGCAAAAAGTGTAAGAACAAAGTAGGGAATGTATTAAAAAGTAAGTTATTTTCAGACTTAATACACCTTCAAAAATAAAAAGGTTTTTAAAAATACATTTTGTAATTATCTTAAGTGGCCAATTCTACCTAAAATGAAGGATTGTTTAGAATAATTAACTATTATCCGGCTGCTGCAATTTTACAGAGAAGATTCCGTTTTGAGGTAGATCTTTTTTCTTGTCTAGTCACATTTTGGAAGGATATCTACAGTTGGCTAAATATTGATATTAGTACAGATATTCCGTCATTTAGGCTAATTTGTTTCAGGTGATGGTAGATGGTTTTTCGATAAAGATGTCATTGATGGTAAACATCATTTGGAGTAAGCAGAGTAACTGTAAACCTGCTATAAAAATGAATGTAAAAAATACATAGAATCTTTAAAACACTTATTCCAAGATGATGAACCCCTTGGTATTTGTATGAAACTATGAGTCTCTTTCCTTTTAAGAATGGTAATATTTTATAGCCTATATGTTTTATTTATTTATTTATTTATTTTCCTTGCAACCTCCAAAAATGTTATATAAATATTTTGTTTTGTTTGTTGTTATGTGTAGATTTATATACATCGATATTTATGTGTACTTGGAAATAAAATTGTTGGGAAGTGTATGTTTTTCATATGCATATTTGTATTCCCCACAGTGTGTAAATTGTTAATGTTCAATAATAAACAAATAATACAAATAAAAAATACGGAATTAAAACTATCACAGCAGTTCAGACCATAGGTTCAGACCGCCCGGCAGCGACCGCAAACACTAGTTACATACGCACAGTTTCTGCAGACCAACTGCACCCTAGTGGTCGGGAGCATTTCCGTTGTGTTGTGAGCTAATGTTTGCTTTTGTTAATGTCGTTGTGTTGTGAGTTTATGTTTGCTTTTTTAAATGTCGTTGTGTTGTGAGTTTATGTTTGCTTTTTTTAATGTCGTTGTGTTGTGAGTTTATGTTTGCTTTTTTAATGTTGTTGTGTTGTGAGCTTATGTTTGCTTTTTTAATGTCGTTGTGTTTGGCACTACTGGGCCACCGTAGTATTCAGCACAAACTGTGCTACAATAATATGTGAGAAAGATGGATGTACATGTTTGCATTTTGTAGAAAAAAAATATATATATATTATGCGTGGTTAGCACATTTTAGGAAAAAAACTTTTAGCTGAAACAAGGCCTTTAAACACATACTGAATAGTTCTGACGAAATCATTTGAGTAATCAGTCTTGTAGGCTAGAATATTTACTTCACAATGATATGAGAATCATTCTGACCACTTCATCACAAACAAAGATATAATGATTTGAATTTTGAAAGTAAGTTTTTGGCCAGCATTGCCATATTCCTGGGAGTGTTAATAGCTCTAAATATTCATGTAATTCACACAAGGAGAGACAAAAGACACTCCCACAATGGCTAATGTTCCCCTATCAAAGCTAATGTTCGCCCATCAAGTTGGAGTGCTATGAAGAAAGAATGTGAGAATGCTCAAAGGTTTTCATCTATTTCATTGTAATTCCTCTATGTGGAAAAGTGTTGTGCCTTGCTTGCAGTGCTAAAAATGTGAAGATATATTAACACTTTTCACTAGCAAATCTGTTAAAAAAGGGTGCACTGCAAAAAATGCTTTTCTATCTTAGATTTTTTTTGTCTTGTTTCCAGCCAAAATATCTAAAAATTCTTATATCAAGACGGATTTTCTAGACAAGTAAAAATTATTGTCTTGTTTTCAGAAAAAAATAAGTCAAAATTAAGTGAGGTTTTGCTTAAAACAAGCAAAATAATCTGCCAATAGGGTAAGCAAAATAATCTTATTTCAAGCAGAAGGCTAGATTATTTTGCTTACCCCATTGGCAGATTAGCAAAAACTCACTTAATTTTAACTTCTTGTGTCTGAAAACAAGACATTAATGTTTACTTGTCTAGAAAATCCTTCTTGATTTAAGAATTGTTAGATATTTTGACCGGAAACAAGACAAAAAATCTAAGCTAGAAAAGCATTTTTTGCAGTGTGAGCATACAGATAACAATTAGAGAATCTATATTATTTATCACTGTAGTTAAACCGAAAGTACAATGAAAATGGCCAAAATAACCGCAGCATTAGCAGCAACCTTGAAATAAGAGCGCAAGGTTTAATGTTATCTGTTACATGCATGGAAGTTGCGTTCAAATGCTGTAGCATTTTATTTTATGAAAATAATATAAAGAAGCTGACATCGTGTAAAGGTGTGTCATAAAATGATTACTTTTTAAGCATTTTTAAAATCTTGGCTTATATAGGCTAATAAAAAGCAATATATTTCTTTATATTGTTCTTATATTCTATATATTTGTTTCATTCTATGAATAAATGTACATGTTTATGTTCTTAATAAAAAATACATTGCAATTATACTTTTAGTATCCTATACTAAACTGGCATAAAGTGTGCTAAATTGGAAGTATAGTGCTGAAGTCCAAATAAAGATGAAGTGCAGTATATTTGCTAAAGTGAAACTATTGCAAGTATATTTCAGATACAATTTAAATCTTGCATTTAAATACCTTTTTATTCAAAGATAATACAATCCTCAGCAACAGTGACATTAAAACACATTTTAGGCTTAAAATTAAGAAATTCAAATAATGTTTAATTATAATTTTTAAATCAAAGTCTTGAGGGATGTATTAGTAAATATGTTAATAGATTTGAACTGTACCTGGTTTGAAATAAATGTATTTTAAAAATATTACTTTTCACTAGGGTAAATCTCTACATATGCTATATGTCATTCCATCATTAAACTAACATCTAACGGTGGACAAACATGTTTTAATTTATTTATTTTTTGCATTCACTCTTTGACTCCATTAATTTGCTCCCTGACTAAGCATATAAAGAATGTAGGGGAAGCATTTAAATAACCCTGTGAATACACTTAAAGTATACAGAATCGAATTGTTAATAATCAAATCGCATCTAAGTTTATTGTGAATCGTCTCGAAACGAATCGTTCTGAATTTGCAAAAATCGTTTTTGAATCGAATCAAAAGCCTATGAATCGTGAATCGAATCGATTTGCTGTTTACCCAAAGATTCACAGCCCTAGTTTTTAACAGATGTCCATATGAGAAACAATTACCGTCCAAATTATGGGCTTATGATTGGTATTCTCCCAGCCACGATTAAATGCATATGCAAAGGCATTGTCTGGAGTCTGTCTGGTTACTGCTGCGCAGCAGGTTAGTGCAACACTAGAGATCTCAGTGGTTCAGCCGTAATTTTATTTTTTGGGTGAACTATCCTTTTACAGTAAGTCAGGTGCGTAAGGAAACTTCTACCACACCTTTCTACCTTGGAATGCATGCCACAATGGTGTTCCTCCAGGAACAGGGCTGGGAAACACTGACTTATGCTACGTCAATATTAAACAGGACGCTCATTTTGACTTGTGAATCTTTGCACATCTCCATTCTTAACTACCACAGACAGTTGGGCTCAAGGGTTTCTGGTAGAGCATGGTGCTAACAGCACCAAGGACATAGGTTAAATCACATCCTAGGGAAATCACATCCTAATGAATTTTAGCCTGTGCAGTGAATGCACAGTTTGGATCAGATGCACAACTGAAGTTTCTACTTTTATACCGTTTCCAATAAGATTTGAACGCAGTAGTTTCTCTTACCACTAAGCCAATGGCTGCTTAACGTCCCTCAGCTGAATGCTTCATCAGCTACACTTAGGCTGACCTCCTCACATGTTCCATGTATGAAATCACACACTTCATCAATTAAGGAAACATATTGCATGCTTTGTACGGCCTTTGCGGCAGTGACAGCGTCAATGTATTATAAAAGTTTTTTTTTTAATGGGTGAAAGCAATTTTCTGTTCCTCATAAGAGTCTCCAGAGAGCGTGATAGCAAAGCATCTTTACTCAGTAAGTGAAACATGCCCTAATGCCCTGTCATTCTTTACCGTCTCCTTTGATTTATAAACCTGTCAGTGTGTAGTGGCTCCACATCTGAGCGGCTCGCAACTTTGCCTCTTTTAATGCGCATGTTTGATGTATGCGATTCATGTCTGACAGTTGTGAATGTGCAGTTGCATTGATTGGCTGAGAGGAATGCATTGAATCTGTTTATATGGATTTACTTCGGTATCAGGTGACTTGGGTCTCAGTTGAGTATTTAAGTCTAAGTGCAGTCGACATAAGGCCAGAAAACTGTGTGCCATGTGTTTAGATAGATGCCTAAACGCATACAGCAAGCATATAAAGCACCTTGTAAGTATTTGTAGATCCTTCCCGTTTTTAAAGGGACATTTCACCCGAAAATAACAAATCCTGCCTTGACTTAATTTAATTCTCCCTTATCATGTGAAACAATCTTCTCTAATCTATTTTCGTTGAAGGACAGTTTATAGTGGCCATGCTCCAGAAAATAGTGATATTTGTACAAACCATTATTTTCAGTCTGAATCAAAATGAATCTATCCCAGTGGTTCTCATATCACTGAGAATCTGACATATATTTGCAAATTTGGCTGATTTAGAGCCTATAACCACAGGATTGATAGATTTGTATTGTCTACAGCAAAAACTAATTTGCATTTACATAAAACGGCTGTGTTTTATTAGCTGAATCATAACTACAACGAATTGAACTAGGACACATTACAATAAACACTAAAGAAGAATATTTGCTACATGCTGTGTGGCTTAATTTTGTGTGGCAATAATGTTTTTGATGGTACAATATGCCATTACGAGATGTCAGAAACTATTTTAGGCTGTAAATGAACTGCAGAAAACTTTCTTGAAATGTATCTAATTATTTGAAGAAACTGATTAATGTAAATGAGAATAAAAAAGGCACCGGTGTCATAAAAGTAGTCAAAATGACGACTTATTGACTATTTCAGTAAGTATGATGGGGTATGTAATGTGGGTTATTAATGTTATTCACTGACATCTTTCCCTTTGCCAAATCTCACATCTAGTCAGTTTGCATCCAGATTTAAAATGGCACATTACTGTTGTTGACACCAACATGGCATTATGTTTGTATGGCACACATTTTTAAATTATTTTATGAGAAGCATTGTATTTTAGCAGCTTATGAGTTCATTTTAAAACTGCACTTCTAATAAATGCATGCTTTCCAATAGCACATTCACTCACACAAGTTATGCTTTGCTAAGCAAAGCTTACTTGTAATATAGTGATAGTGTAATGCAGGGATGAGGCAAGTCCAAGTTATCTTAAGCTTCAAAGGTCAGCAGTTAATCAAAAGAGGGATTATCTTCTAATTAACAAACTATGGGTTAAAGGATAATTGCCTCTAAAAAATGAGGCTTTGATTGTTCTTTAAATAGGGAATCATGGATAGTGAAAACATTTTAGCCTGATGCACTAGTCTCAAAGGACTTTGTCATGCATTCAACAGATATTTAATGTGCAAAATTTGCAGAACAGTATTGCATTAAGTAATCAAACTCCATTAAAGCACTAAAATATCATCTTAATAAATAAAAAAATAAAAAAACCTCTTACAGTCAGCACTTAGTGTTTGCTAAGGCTAGTATCATTAATACAAAAGCTCATATTTTTGGGGACATCTTTTTGCTTAAACTGAGTGGTTTATTGAGGTGTACTATTACTTTACAGATTCACATAAAACAGGTTAAAAAAATGTCCTAGCATCATAGTATTAGGATTGCATGAGTAAACATCACTCATTGTCTACGTAAAACATAAAAAATCAGTTTGACTCACCATTTGAGGGCAGAACCAAGAAAAAATCATCATAAAAGAGTCATTGTGTGTGTGTGATTGTCTGACTACAGAAATAGAAGTGTGTGTCCAAGTCATTGTCACTAATGATAGACCATCATACAGATGGAAAAAGACAGTTTATGCTCTGATATGATTGGATAATGTTTCCTTTGAGTCACAATGAGGATTAGTAAACTGTTGGCACACTCTGCATGTGAGAAACAAGTTCTTCTTCTACTAAAATTGACAAGTTGTCATTGGACTAACCTCATGTCAACCAGAGTCAACTGAGAAGTCAAAAAGAAGATGGCATTTAAAGTGACATGGGTTGGGGAGTCCATGCCAGTGGGTGAAGATGTCAACAAGCTGACCTTTCAGAGGATCTAATGAGGACATGCTTTAGTTTTTGGAACATGTCTTACCAGATTTCAGCCTATCACCCATAGTATTTTTCTCCCTTTGTATCATTAAAGTTAATAATTTCATTGTATACCACAGTATAACATTATGCCTGGAATAAGTATTGTTGAATTCCACATAACAGTACATGAATTAGCATGTATTAATACGTGAATTAGTAATTTCTTGACTATGAACTAATGATGAGTTAAGACATGTATTAATCAAGAACTAATGAAGAACTAACGTAACTACGACATGAGTCATATGAATTACTGCATGAATAGCACCACCTTAATTCATGTTAGTTCCTGCACGTTAGTTAATGTATTAATTATCACTTTGCGGTAAACTAAATCAAACATGTTCTAAAAGAAAGATGGCACAATGCAAAATTGTTTAGACATTTGTCACCTGCAGCTGTCACAAACATCAGTGAATGTTTTCACCTAACTCATCCAACATACAATGATGTATTCACAATTAAAAACAATTGTCTCCTCCTGTTTTGAGTGATTCTACTGCTGCCGTCCTACAATAATGCATTCATTAAGCAGATGCAATTTTCCAATTTAAAATCAGTGTCAGCACAGAGATGCTGGTTATGTTATGGATCGGTTTACTGTCATTATATCATCGTAATGCACTGAAGTCAGATGTTTGTCTTGTGTTCTTGCTCTTCTTTTGAGCCACAATTGCCCCTTCAAAAAGTCAACTTTCCTCCTACCGTTCAGTTCCTTCTCCATCCAAATGCAGCCACAGGACCTTGTTTTGTTACATGCTGATGAGTATGTAACTTAAACTAATCATCTTCGATATACTGGTGCAAACTAAGGCACATTATTGCTAACTCATTATTAATTAGTTATAAAGTAACATGAATTCATGACTTGTTAATGCATCATTATGTCATGACTTTACTTGGGGGGGCACATAATTGTTTACTCAATATTAATTACTTATAAAGTAACATGAATTCATGACTTGTTAATGCATCATTATGTCATGACTTAATGACTAACCCTAACCTAACCCTGACATTTAAAAAAAAAATTATCAATTACACATGTTTTATAAGCTCATCTAAATAAGATTTTTGGTGGTTTGTAAAGAAGTAGAAGAGCAGAGGTCCTGTGGCTGCATTTGGATGGAGAAGGAACTGAACGGTAGGAGGAAAGTTGACTTTTTGAAGGGGCAATTGTGGCTCAAAAGAAGAGCAAGAACACAAGACAAACATCTGACTTCAGTGCATTACGATGATATAATGACAGTAAACCGATCCATAACATAACCAGCATCTCTGTGCTGACACTGATTTTAAATTGGAAAATTGCATCTGCTTAATGAATGCATTATTGTAGGACAGCAGCAGTAGAATCACTCAAAACAGGAGGAGACAATTGTTTTTAATTGTGAATACATCATTGTATGTTGGATGAGTTAGGTGAAAACATTCACTGATGTTTGTGACAGCTGCAGGTGACAAATGTCTAAACAATTTTGCATTGTGCCATCTTTCTTTTAGAACATGTTTGATTTAGTTTACCGCAAAGTGATAATTAATACATTAACTAACGTGCAGGAACTAACATGAATTAAGGTGGTGCTATTCATGCAGTAATTCATATGACTCATGTCGTAGTTACGTTAGTTCTTCATTAGTTCTTGATTAATACACGTCTTAACTCATCATTATTTCATGGTCAAGAAATTACTAATTCACGTATTAATACATGCTAATTCATGTACTGTTATTGTAAAGTGTTACTGAAACATCTGAATATATCCAGACATTGAGGTTAGCAACTTTCCTCTCAGATGAGGACAAACACACTCCTTTCCCGCTTCATTTTCTCTTTTATCTACTGTTGTTGTGCCTTTATCGTTGCAGCCCCCAACATTATCGAAGCAGCACAGCTCAGCAGATTCAACAATGAACATCAGAAGCGAGACACATTTGTCACTTGACCCGCAGTGTTGCTGGAGGATAATAGAGCCATAGAGGCACAGCACCTGCAATATCACTGTGTTTCAGAGGGCCAAACAATGACACGGCAATTGAGAAATGACAAGAATAATGGTAGGGCACGAAAGAAATTTCATGCACTTCATGTATTTGCACTCAGGATAATGGTGATATTAGCATTTTGTTTTTATTTTTAGTAGGTGAAAACAACATTGAGAGTTCGCTTGGAATCAAATTAGCATGTGTTTTTTTCTGCAGTGTATCATTTTCTTCTGCATAATTAAAGACCAGATAGAATCTCAGATAGTGAGAAAATACATCATTTTAAATTAACTATATGTGAAGAATATTGCTTTTTGTCATAGTACAAAGGTACCAACTATATGCCAGTGGATATAAACATATAAAGTCCCAAATTATAATAACTGGAATGGGAAAATACCAGAATCTGTATGACAAACTCATAATGAAATAGCATATAGCAATAAAAAATAAAGTGTTACTAAATAATCCCATAAATGCTACATTTCTATTGTCTTAAAAAAAAGTGTATCAGGTTGCTAAAGCCAATGTGCATGTGCTGTCCCATTTCAGGACAACAACTGCACTTCCAACAGCAGCTGCAGTGACTTTACCAAGTGGCATTTGGCTTTTTTATTTGAAAGACAGGACTTATATCACCATACTGCATGTTCAGTGTTGCCAAGTCTGACATTTTATCATTGAATTGGGCTACTTTTAACATGTTGTTGTGAGTTTACATTATTTTAATGGACCCCTGATGTAGGGGAAAACCACTGAAAAAGGTTATTGAGCATTTGAGCAACTTTTGAATAGCAATAGGACTCTCAGACCTGGCAGCCTTGTGCATTATCTTCAATTCAAAGCAATAGAGTACTTATACCCTGTTGAAAAGAAACAGCTTATGCTGGTTAGGTAGGTTTTGAAGCATGGACGGTGGTTTGAACTGGTTTATGCTGGTCATGTGCTGGTTTAAGCTGGTCATGCAATAATTTACCATGGTTGGGAAAGTGCTTCCAAAAGACCTCCAGGATAAAGTTGTAGAAATGCACAAGTTAGGAGAAGGCTACAAAAACATTTCAAAGTCTTTAGCTATCCCTCGAAGTATTGTTGAGAGCATCATTAAGAGGTGAAATGTGTATGGCACCACCATCACATTGCCTATATCAGGTTGTCCGTCCAAAGTGGATGACAGAGCCAGAAGGACATTGATAAGAGAAGCTGGGGGTGTTCCATAAAACAACTTTACCAAATAAGCCAGTTTGACTTATTTTAAGCCAAATCAAGTGAAAATAAGTCAAATTAACTGAAATAAGCCTGGCTTATTTGGTAAACTTGTTTTATGAAACACCCCCCAGGAGGCCAAAGGCAACTTTGAAGGACTTACAAGGCTTTGTGGCAGGATGGCAAAAAAGTGTCACACTCAGTCTTATTTGTACTATTCAAAAACACATTTGGAAGAGGCTGGTACCTTCTGGAAAAAGGTGCTATGGTCTAATCAGATCAAAATTGACCTTTTTGGACTGAATTCCAAGTGCTATATTTGTTGAAATGCAATGTGACACAGCACACCACCCAAAACACACCATACCTACTGTGAAGCATGGTGGTGGCAGCATTATGTTGTGGGGCTGTTTCTCTTCAGCTGGGACTTGGCGATTGATCAGGATTGAAGGGAAAATAGATGCTGCCAAGTGCATCCAAATTCTCAAGGAACATCTGCATTCCTTTGCTAGACAGCTGAAGATGGGCAGGTCATTCACCTTCCAACGTGACAATGACTCTAAATATACTCAATAAATATATCAAAATAACTTAAGGATAAAATGGCTTAAGGATAAGAAGATGAATGTCCTTGAGTGGCCAAGTCAGAGCCCTGACTTAAATCCAATCGAAAATCTGTGGATGGGTTCAAAGAGAGCAGTTTATTCCCACTCACCACAGAATTTGACTGAACTTGAGCAATTCTGCAAGGAAGTATGGGCAAATATTCCCCAATCAAGGTGTGCAAAGCTAGTAGAAACATATCCAAAAAGACTGATGGCTGTAATTAAAGCTAAAGGTGGCTCTACAAAGTATTAAATCAAGGGACTGTTGACTTTTCCAACCCTGCTATTCTAGTTTGTTTGCTTGTTTATTATTAATTTGCAGAACTGTTGTGTTTTTTCCTTCATTGGTTTGGTGTTGTAAGACCAAAATTATAAATAAAGCTGAAAAAGTTATTTAAACTTAATAAAAAATATCGGCACCCTTGCAATTCTGTCAGAAAATGCAACCATTCTCTCAGAAAAAAATGTTTTGGAACTTACGTTTATTTATTTATTTATTTATTCTTCTTTTGCAAACTGCTTCTGTTTTGAGATCTCTGCAGACCTGGACTCATTGCTGGCCATTTTAGAACTCTCCAGCACTTTTTTTGTAACCATTTCTGAGTGCTTTTTGAAGTGAGTGTCGGGCCATTGTCCTGCTGGAAGACCCATGACCTCTGGTGGAGACGCAGCTTTCTGAGACTGGCCACTACGTTGCGCCCCAAAATTCTTTAGTAATCATCAGATTTCATGATACCGTTGACACAGTCAAGGCATCCAGTGCCAGAAGCAGCAAAGCAACCATGTTTGACTGTAGGGACTGTGTTCTTTTCTTTGAAGGCCTGATTTATTTTTCTGTGAACGGTGCCATGATGTCCTTTTGTCCCATCTGTCCACAGTACATTCTCCCAGAAGGATTGTGGTTTTGTCACATAAATTTTGGCAAACTCCAGTCTTGCTTTTGTATTCCTTTGTGTCAGCAGTGGTGTCCTACCATAGCTTCTCTTTTCATTCAGATGGCGACGGATAGAGCGAGCTGACACTGTTGTACCCTGTGTCTGCAGATCAGCTTGAATTTGTTTAGAAGTTAATCTGTTTTTTTCAAACAATCCTTTGTTGTAATTTTTCATTAATTTTCCATGGAGGTTACAGTGTCATGGGCTATAAACCGCTTGACGATATTGTGCACATTGGACACAGGAACATTAAGATCTCTGGAGATGGACTTGTAGCCTTGAGATTGTCCATGTTTTCCACAGTTTTTTCTCTCAAATCCAGACAACTCTTTACACTTCTTTCTTTTCTCCACACTCAGTGTGACGCACAACACAAAGGTTTAGTCAACTTTTCTCAATTTTAACTGGTTGCAAGTGTAATTACTATATTACCCACACCTGTTACTTGCCACAGGTGTGTCTAAATACAAATTACAGGAGCATCACATGCTTGAAAAGCAATTATTTCTTACAATTTTGACAAGGTGCCAATAATTTTGTCCAGTCCATTTTTTGAGTTCTGTGTGAAATTTTAGAAGTTTGACTTTTCTTCTCTTTGTGTGTGTGTGTGTGTGTGTGTGTGTGTGTGTGTTGTTCCAGTGCAAACAAAAACACTAAACACGTGAATACGTAAAGCATTTGCAAATTGGAAATTTTCTGAGAGAAGTGTTGCATTTTCTGACAGAATTGCCAATATTTTTGGCCATGACTGTATATTTCAAAGCGGTATGATGATTTTCTATAGGCACTGTAGCAATTGGGCATATTTTATTCTTGATTTGATTAAATTTACTTGAACTGTACCATGTTTAATTGGCTTCTAGCAGGTGAATGTTTTTTTTTTTTTTTTTCTCCAGTGGGCAGATAGACAGCAACAGAAGTGAGAGTGGGTGAAGTATAGCACAGGGAGCCACTCGAAAAAAAGTTACCAGCTATAGGTCGCAATTCATTTTGATATGAGAGGGGGGCGGTCGGGCAGAACGGAGAGTGGGCTCAATGCCGTGAAACTGTCGCAGATGAGCCATAGACAGTGAAGTGTGCAGCTGTGAGCGAAAGCCACCCTGGGGAGTGCTGCCGCCCTTGCCTACTGTATATTGCCTCTTTCAGGATCCAGCACTGGTTCTGACTTGTGCTGACTTTGCAGGAAATGTTGTGAATTTTGAGAAGTATAGATGTTAAGACAAGACACTATAGGCAAAAACATTGTTTTTCTTTATTCACTTGTCAGTTTTGAGATTTTGGGTTATGTGACTTTTTAGAATGTGTACTTTCAGACTTTGGCCCTTCAGTCCAGGTTGTGCCACACTCCTGATACACACTAAAATAAATCAGTGGTGAAATTAAAGTATACAAATATTACATATGTGACCCTGGACCACAAAACCAGTGATGTGTATACAACATATGGAAGCTAAATAAATAAATACGCTTTCCATTTATGTATTGTTTATTGGGATATGAAAATATTTGGGCGAGATACAACTATTTGAAAATCTGGAAACTGACGGTGCAAAAAAAAAAAAAAAAAAAATCTAAATATTGAGAAAACCACCTTTAAAGCTGTCCAAATTAAGGTCTTACCAATGCATATGACAAATCAAAAATTAAGTTTTGACATATTTACGGTAGGAAATTTACAAAATATCTTTATGGAACATGATCTTTACTTAATATCCTACTGATTTTTGGCATAAAAGAAAAATTGATAATTTTGACCCATAAAATATATTTTTGGCTATTGCTACAAATATACCTTTGCTACTTAAGACTGGTTTTGTGGTCCAGGGTCACATATATTTGAGTATACACTGTATACACTAATAGTAAGGCAAACTATTACATCATAAAAAATATGTCCACAGACCCATCCTGTTGCAATTTCAAGCTGAGCATTATCATCCACCTATAAGCATTGCCTAAAATGTATTATGTTTTTTAGGTAATACATTTAAACACTGCTGTGACAGCTTTTACAATACTTTCTATGTTTTTACAGCTCAAAATACCCTTAGAGATCCATCACAAATGCATCCTTTTTCTGCAGTGTAATGGATTGTAAGTACTCATCTTAAAATATTATCAACAATGTAAGAGTTTTTGTCTTACATTTACTTCATAAAAATCAGTAAAACTCTTAAACTTTATAGACTGTATATGAAGAGTTCAGATGCAAAAGCCTCTAAATCCATCTGACATCTTTCTTTCTTTATCAGGCTCCAATGTATAGGTTTCTATGTAAGTAGGCCTACTGGTACTTCTGATTGGGCTGAGGGTGGGATTTTGGCAAGTTTGAAGTAAAAGTATTTGATAGACGTATAATATGTGTAGGTATCACTCAGTATCATTATCTCATTTTTGACCGAGGTGGCTTTTAGCTGGTTTTGTATCTGAATATGTATTCATATATAGTTGATAATAAGGCCTCAGAATTTTGTGTATAAAATATGATACAGTAGCATTTAGTAGGGGAGACTTTGGAAATCCCATGGGAATGTTTGACATATTTCTTTCAATGCACTATGATCACACTAATCTTAATTTCTTCTGCTGTAAAGAACAGATAGCATGCTAATTGGGATGCAGCCAAGCACTTCCACAAAACTCCAGAGTCAGCTCTCTGAACAAGTCTCTGCTGCTAATTTGGGATGATGAAACATATCTGTTGGTCATTTTACAATATATTGAACTTCTTCAAAGCAGATGGATAGGCTAATTGCCAGAGTACTTCACAGCTTGGTATCTTGTGCTCCTTTAGCCTGTCTTTATCAGACAGAGCTGGGAATATTATGTGCATTTCAAAGAAGTGGCAGATTAATTGTTGGCTTGACATGTATGTTAACCATGCTCTCTCTATACGCTCTGTGCCCTTTCTAATGTTGGCTGGAATTGTGGAAAGTTGAAAGGTTGCCTGGCAATTAGTGGCTAATTCAAGCTGCTTTTGTGTGTGTTGCCATCTGCTGTCTGCTAATTAAAGAGGTGATGGATTTGGTTCAAAATAAGATCACTGGAAATTGATTAAACAATTAATTGAAATGATGACTCCACCAATACATAATGCAAAAATAATAGTTTGAGTTCAGGAGCTAATTAAAGACATTGTATGCTTTCAACATTGTGGGTTGTGTTGAGTGAAACCCCAGGTTTGCATTCAAAACCCATTTTACTTTAATAATATACATTTAATATCAAATATCTAGATAAGTCCAAGTCTAAGTCCACAAACATAAAGACATTTTTATGAGTCTTAAACCTTAATATGCAATGTCCAAATGAAAGTGTCTTTCTAAATCTGCATCAGACCTTTGAAATTTTGCTAACAAATAATGTCCCTGCTTTCTGGTCCACTAGGTCTTGTTTCTTTCTCTCTCATCCTTGCCATCTGCTTTACCATGATAAAGAACAAAGCATTTATGTTATACCTCAAAGTGAACACTTCTGAGGAGACATTCTCACAGGAAGCTATTTTGCCTTTCATCTGTGTAATTTTTTAAATGTATTGGTCCATGTATCCAAGTCAGACAAAAGTCTGTTGTACACCATCACTTTTTTCAGCATCTCACTCCATGAACATTTATTAATTTTTCATAATTTCTCTTATTGGTTTGTTTGTTTGTTTGTTTGTTTGTTTCATAACATAAAAAATAATATTTCTGATATGATCACAACTGCTTTTGTTGCTGGTATTGTTGGTATTTCTACCTAATGTTGGCCAATTCAGTGACTTAAAACCAGATTTAGAGGTTGCCACTTTAGGTTACTTTTTTTTAGTGCAAACACATAGAGCATTTCGGTAATTTTGCACTGCTTACTTCGGCCTACAAGAGCCACTAGAGACACTATTCTTGACACTGGGAAGAAAGCGGGGAAATGACTAAGCACAGTTCAACAGAGTACACTATACCCTTAATAATGTTTCACGAAAGGAAGCCCCTAGCTAGGATTAATATGTCACAAGGGTCCGCGATTCAAATTTTTCGATCAGTAAAAGGGTCAAAGTTTTGATGTGGTCATGTCTGGTCCGTTTAATAAATTGTATCTTGTCAAAGAGAACAATACGTGGCCTAAGGCTTCCACAGTCCATATGAGAAACAAATTAATACATGCTCTCCCTTATCAAATAATTCTCCATTGGCCATGTACAGCATTTGGCGAAAGCTTCTGGGCTTAGTGTACTGTATTAAATTAGGCTGTCGCAAGGGAGATAGTGTAATTTTGTTTTAATACCTGATGAATGCAGTAGTCCACATCCACAGTTGTTTATATCATTGTAGGTAGTGGAAATCATTATACTTCATATTTTCCTATTTAATGAATATATCAACTGCTCTTGATCAACTTCAGGGGTCATTTGCTGGAGGCTTGTTGCACTTCAAAGCAGGTTATTTTGTGAATGTTTATCATAAATATATAATGACCTTTAAAGACCAAATGAAATGCCTTAACGAGCACAGTTTTTTTTTCCGTGTATTTTCCCAGCAGAGAGTTGGGGCAGAAACAGAATGGGTAGTAACATTTTGTTTTTACGTCATAGCTATGAACCCTGTGCTGTAGTCAGATTAGTTATATTATGGGAGAGGGGATATTATCATTCCAGAGAGCATTTTATTGGACAAAAATGTGGGCATCTCCTTGAGTGCACGATGAGTCATCAATATTTTTGGTTCGCACTGCATTTAGAATGCGTTTATCTTCTAAAAGTCAACATCTTTTTATTTATTTATTTATTTTTTAATACAATAAATCTAGATTATAGAGGGCCTTGAAGCTAACACACATGGACTAAAAGCTTTAACTTCAATTTTGAGTTTCAAAGGGTTGGCAGTGTCTGTGAAATTCAAAACCTGGAAAGTGGTTTCTAGTTGAAAATTATTTTTGATGTTCTTTACACATAGGTGACTTGGCACCTCACCTCACCTCATTTGTCATCGTGTCCAAATTTGGATTTTTTTTTTTTTTTTTTTTCAAAAGATTTATTTTGGCAATCAATGTGCTGTTTTAAATTAAGCCTGTCTCTTGACTGCCCATATAGGCCTTATGCAAAGGACAATGAAAGTGCAATGAAAACCTGACACTGAAAGAAATTCCAATAGAATATAATTAACTGAAATGTTCTACAATTCAAGCTCTTGATTAAATCAATGGATAGACAGAAATTAATTTTACCGTCAGTAACTCATAAGTAATAATACAAAAAAGTCAAATATGAATCAAGTTTCTCATTATGGGCTGTGAAATAAATGGTGTAAAATGGAAATATGGGGATTATCTAGGAATGAATTAGTGGAAGTGTTTTGTGTGTGTATGCTAATCGGCATTTCGCCATGTTGTGAGAATGATTGTTTGCACTTTATTAGTGTGTTCAACCTTTTATTCAAAAGCTTGTCAAAGTTCACAGCTTGCTATTTGAAAAGGAAAAAAAAAAGTGGAATAATTTTGCTGCTCAACATGCCTTGATATAAATTTTAATTACTATTGGGGAGAAGAATGAAAGAATTATTAAAATGTTTATTGTCCATCAAAAAGTTCTGACTTTTGAAGGTCCTTTGTACAGTACATTCACATGACTTGGCACATTTTATATTATAATTCATTCAGAAATAAAAAGTATTATTTATTTAAAAATTCAATGTCATTCAAAACCTAGATGCTATTTATTATTTTTAGTTTTTTCCATGGAACACAACAGCAGAAGTTTTTGAGAAAATTTTAACTCTCAAAGCAATTGTAGCAATATTACATTTTGGCAAATTTGGTGGTAAAAAATTAATTCATACGAATTTGCCAAAACATACTGTTATCTCATGATCGGATTGAATTTTTCATGAACTATAGACATTAGTCAGGGTTGCGCCATATATTATTTTTCACATATAAAAAAGGACTGTGAAGAACAAGTACAATGTGTTTAATAGCGGCATAGCGACTGTTTAGCTGATAAAACATCTTTCCGTACTTTCAGTAGACAAAACTTGAAACATTAAACAGTTTTGAAAGTTAGGAGTTGTAAAAATTACACAGTCTATGCCCTTTATACAGTGTGTGCCATTATAAAGACTATAAATCTATCCCTCACAGCCTTTTCATCCATGTTAAATTCAATACGGCATCTAACCTGACAGGTCTATACATGATTGAACAGCTCAACTGTAGTTCTAGTAGCACATCCAATATCTATCGAACGACTATTTGTACGATAAGCAAAACTCAAATAATATGTGCTGCTTTCTTCTTTACTTTTAACTGAATCAATTTTTTCAAACCTCAGAATAGATCTCTGAAAGTGCTGTCACCACTGAATCGTTGAAATATCCTTTATCTTCGCCATCAGAGTGCTACGTTTTTCCTCTTACATGACTAATCCTGTTTTATAAGTCAAATTATTCCTGCCATCCACGGATACACGGCGGATGGTCTTTATTTAGTGCTACTTTTGACAGCAACAGATGGGACTCCACCCCAGGGTAGCACGCAGGGTAGCTTGACAAAGCAAGCCATATTTTACATTTAAATACCAGCAGTCGCTGCCAAATCTCTGCTCACGGAAACCAGATGCACTTGAGGAGCTTAACATCACAGACGCTATCAGCGTATCAGGTGTGACCAGAAAAGTAGAGCGATATCTGAGTTAATCAAAACCAACACGGCACACAACACTGCTGTACGAGTGTTTATAAATGTACACACTCAAGCAGGCACAAACATTTTCCCACCGCTACGAATTCCCTCACTATTAGCATGCGACGCTTCTGAAATCACAGCGTGTTCTCTTGTGAACGTTTCTATGATTTACTATACAGGCCATCTCGATTTTCCTTTTTATCAGTGGCAACAAAGGCAACAGAATAGACTATAAAGACAAGCCAGTCGCAAACAGATACATAAATTAGGAATAGAAAATGAAATTCAATTTCCAGGGGCTAGCTGCCGCACTGTGCTCTCTCTCCTCCTTAATTAAAAAGCAGTCAGCTGAAGAGGGGCTATGAAGGCAGACAGAGGGGAGCATGAGCCCCCCTTTCATCATCCCTGTAGTGAGTGGTGGCAAACTCCACTGAGACAACAGGCCGGAATAACAAGGCTGAAGAAATTCCCTCCTCTGTGCTCTAGTTCCTTCTCTCTTTCTTTCGCTCTCTATTTCTCCAACCGTAGAGGTTAAGCTTTAGTAGTTCAGCTCTAAAGCAACCACACGCAGGACCATGCAAACATGAGCCGCCTCTCTTGAACTCTGTAATCTGTAGTGGTTTACCTATGTATGATAGGTATGATGTGGATAGGATAATGTGTAATAAAGCATAAGGAACAGGCAAAGGTTAAAGGTAAAGGTAAAGTTGCATCACTTTTGTGCATAATGTGTAAGTGTAAAAACTTGCTTCTTATTCACTAACCACTAGCAATCTAGTTTAACCAGGTGCTAAATGCATTGAAATGGTGCTTATTGTTATATATGCAGTATATATTATTAAAGAATGTACACTGCCCTCCTAAAGTTTAGAAATGCCCTAGAAAAGTGGGGTTTTGGACAATATTGGTATGAATCCTTTTTAAATTGTGATAATTTTGCACTGATAAGGGACAACACAAACATATTTTATTACATAAACAGTTTATACATAGAAAAAACTTTTTTAATTAGAATTTTTGATTCATCAAAATATCCACCATTAGCAGCTATTACAGCTCTGTATAATCTGGGCATCCGAGCTGTCAGTTTATTCAAACATTGACTTGATATATTACTCCAAGGACTCCTGAAGGATTGCCCACAGATAAGTCACACTGGTTGGACACTTCATCACATCACGGTCCAGTTCCTCCCATAGTAGCTCAATTGGGTTGAGGTTGGGTGATTGGGGAGGCCATACCATGACAGACATGATGGTCTTCAATGATAATGTCAAGTTACTTTAATGTATTTGCACCAAAAAATAATTATGCTGATATCATCCAAACCCACACCAAGTTTCCAAACTTTTGGAGGGCACTGTACTTATTGCACCGCACTGCATCATATTTGCTTATTTCTTACTAATTTTCTTACCATTTTGCTCTAGCAAGACACACTTTCTCACAATGCATTTCTTTGCACTTTTGTTTTCGACAACCATTTGTCGAAAGGTGAAAAAGTCTCATATTATCCATTAATCAGCATAAAAACTGCCAGAAAGACATGATTTGTGTCTTCCTCTGAGCCAAGTATTTGTAATCCTGATTTCAGCATGACCCAGATGTTTTCTGCTGCATCTGTGCGTGTTTGTGAGTGTGAGCAGTTTCTAAGTTATTTCTAAAATTATACATTTTGAACTTTTTTTTTTTACAAAATAATGAAATGTGACTTTTTCTTCCCTAAATGTTAATTAAAGCTTTAAATCTAAATCTTCATTCTTAGTTTGTTTTAAAAAGTTAAGTATTTTATTATTATTATTATTATTATTAATTAAATGAAATTCAACCTAATATTGTTTTCTATAGTAGATAATTTAATAATGACACTTTATTTTGATTTATTATTAAGATGATTATTACCTCAAAGAGACTGAACAGGCTGACTGGAACTTCATGGAGAAAAAAAAAAAAGTGCAACTTATCCATAATAAATGAATATGTCTGCATTGGTGCAAACATTATATAACACTTATTCTCTATACCACTATATGCAAATCTGTTGAAATTTCTAAGAATTAACCATTTAGGGTGTTCAGTTACTTTGGTTTGTATTACAAGTACACCATTACTGTGACAAGGGAAATGGCCAGAAAAGATACTCCAGAAAAAACTGTTTTTTGTAGGCCTTCAGCATGTTAAAAAAAAAAAAAAAAAAAAAAAAAAAAAAGCATATAAAAGTATATATAACAGTTAGTTGTGCCACGACATATTATGCTATCATTCTTGGTGTAGGTGGTCAGAATGACCAAGATGTTCAATAATATTCTTCTTTTGTGAGAAATATCTGCCCTAACAAGTAAGTGTACTAGACCTTAGCTGACCTGCAAAACAAGGATGCTGCACTCTGCAATATAAGAGCACTGCTCCCTTGACACCTGGCTGGGCAGCTTTTCTTCAAACCTGCACACACATTCACAAGACAATGAGCCAACGTGTCCACCTAGATGCCAAGCAGACCGTGGGCGGTCGTAGATGGCCATGGAGCCAGAGTGCCCCAGCCTGTGGGAGAGAGCTGTCAGACCTGTTTATATGCTGGCCGGGGTTCAACTCCAGACTGTCTGCCGAAATAGAGGAAGGCCAAGGGGCAGGGTGGAGGTGCAGCTCCAGGTAATGAGAGGAATACAAGCTCATCCCAGCAGGTTAGGAGGAGGTCAGTAGGGAGCGCTGTAATTACTTGGAGTACTAGGAAAACTGCATCCGCAGGGCAGAAAAAGACATGACTTTGTGACTGCTGCATGTATCTTATCATATTATATCTCACATGTTTGCATGGTAATATTGTGGCCCTTAAAAAGGATTTAGTCACTAAAAGGGACAGTTCACCAAAAAATGAACACTGTGTTACAACTACTTACCTTCTTTGTTCCAAACCTACTTTCTTTCTTCTTCCCCAACAACTTGGTTACCAACATTCCTTGAAATATCTCACACTTTGAAATATCAGTACTTAATTGCATGTTAATTACAATTAAATGAAAGAATATTACAGTTTAAATTTATTTTAAATACAGTTAGTTGAACTTTAGAGTGCTTTGACCCACCTAAGTAGGATTCATGTATATATTTACGTAATTTCATAATTCTGTTGTTATTGAAATATGGTTAAAGTGTACTGACTAGCATTTATGGTAAATTAATATACTTGAATGTTATTTCTATTTAAACGTGTATGCCATATATAAATTTTTAATGTAATATTGAATAACATATATTGAATAATACATTACTTGTGCTTTTAATGTTAGTCAACACATCAAAACAAGTACTTCTAGCATGACTAAAAAGGTTAATAATTAATTAATTAATTTATTTATTTATTTATTTATTTATTTTTACTTTAAATCTTTTCTAACTCCAAACAACTGCTTCTGCCTAAAGTACGTCTATTCATAATATTGATTTCTCCAATGATAGATTTCTCCAAAAAGGTACAGATATTTGTCATTTTTATGTGAATTATTCCTTTAATGTGCTTTTGACCACTTCATTGCAATAAATAAATAAATAAATATTGTACATTTTGTATAGCAACACATTTTGTGGAAAAATAAATCATAATTGTTAGGTTTGTTTTGGTTTGTTTAAAAATCATATAATTGTAATCTGCACATTACTGGTGCAATTTCTTACCTAAAGTACTAGTACAATATGTTTGTATAATATCAAGTTAAAAAAAAAAATGTTTGAAATAACTTCAGCAAATAAATAGAATAATTTATTATTGTTCAGAAAATGCATATCCATTAAAATGCTCATCATGTCAATTATTGTGCCTTTAGCCCTAACTGCATTTTTTTTCCCCTTATACCATACTTTTACATACTCTTCAGTGATTGCAAAACTCTTAATTTAATTACACTGAGCAAAACTGAAAATCAATAACAAGGCCTCTGTCTCTGTATTCAGTAATTGTAACACTTCTCTTTTGCTTCATAAACCTATAACATTTTAAAAACATTAAATATTAGGTTGATTTAGCGCATAATTAATGTTGCTTTGCTGCAGTGAGTTTATGTGATATCCAGTTGCTTAGAGGAGACGAAAAAATCAAATTCACCTTTTACCCCAATGTGCCTCTAGCCTTGTTCATTTGCTGCACTTATTTTGAAAATAAGCCAGCCAGATCAAATCAAAAGGATCAAATCATGCAAAATATTTAATAAACAAACTCACAAGTGTCATTTTGTAAATGTAATAGGTAGAGCACATTTGTGGCATTCATAAAAGAAAGACTTTGAGTTCTGAAACAATGCTTCACATTCAAACAAAAATGTTTTGATTCATTTCCAGGATTAGAGCTTAACATACCCAAAGGCAGTCAGCACCAGATAATAGATTTGACCCTGAGTGACGGCACTCTCTTTCAGAGCACAAACTGTCTTTCCGTTCGCTCTAAAAACAGGTCTGAGAGCAGCTAATTTCCCCAAAGAACGCAAACAGATTGGCTGTGCTCCTACAAGCCGTCCCTACTGCATGCCATGCCACCGTCATCGTCTTTGTTATGTTAATAGGGTAGTCCTTGCCTGAAATATCTATGCGAATGTGTGTGTATTTTGGGTTGTTGGTTAGGGCTTTGTTGTCGAAGGCTATAAACACACTAATGAAAGTGTTTTCATGAGCAACTCTCTCTCATAATTCTGTACACAAAGGGCAGTGGTGGGAGTGCAGCGCCTGCAAGCATAATGACTTATTTTCAAGGACTGTTCTCGTGGGAAGTTTAGAGTCAGGTAAGATGGCAAAGCAAAGACACCTTTACACAATAATTTCAAATATTTTTCAATCAAGTTGGAGAGCTGTGGGGCCTACATCAAATAAACAAAACAGCATAACTGGGTTTATTAACAGAGCCCTAGGCTGTTTTACATGCATGATGGTAATGGATGCACAATGAAATCATTCAATTGCATTGATGCAAATGTCTTGAAAAGTTTAGATACTTTTTTGAATGTGAATGCTTTGTCTGAAAGTGTCTTTTGTTGGCATTTCAGCACACTGCAAACAAAAAAGTATAATGATATTAAAAAAAATAAATAAATAAATAATTGGATTTTTTTCCCCCCTGTTTTACAATAAAAAATAGTTGGATCTAAACACTGAATTTGATCCTTTCCCTCCTTTTATTTAAAGCATAAATATATCAATATATTAAGTAAGGTTTACATTTAAAACAAGAACCTAATTCAATGTATTCTCTAAAAATAAGGGGGAAAAAACTATTTAAATAAATAATGAAAATTGCTAAATTGCTAAAACTGTCCAGTCCAGTGCAATGCCCGGTGCAGATTTGCTTTATTTAACATCAGGAAAATCAGGCCCTTTCTTTCCGAACATGCTTCACAACTTCAATCTCTTGTTCTGTCCAGGCTGGACTATTGCAATGCTCTCTTGGCAGGTCTTCCAGCCAGTTCTATCACCATACATCTGAAAACACCATACATCTGAAACACCATACATCACTACCGAATTTTGCTACAGTGATTTGATTGCAACATATAATCATTAATGTTAACATTATACAAATTGTACAAACTTTAATTATTGTACAAATTCTAATTTAACAAACGTTATTGTACAAACTTTAATTATTGTACAAACTTTAATTTAACAAACTTTAATTATTGTACAAACTTTAATTTAACAAACTTTAATTATTGTACAAACTTTTAATTTGCTGTTAAGCTGCTTTGAAACGATTTGTTTCGTGAAAAGCGCTATACAAATAAACTTGACTTGACTTGACTTGACTTCTATCAAACCCTCACAATTGATCCAGAATGCAGCTGCAAGATTAATTTTCAAAAAGCCAAAAATAAAGCATGTCACACCTCTCTTCCTCAATTTGCCCTGTCTACCAATAGGTGTTCACATAAAATTCAAGGTATTAATGTTTGCTTACAAAACCACCACTGGCTCTGCACCCCTTTACCTAAATTCACTACTTCATACTTATGTGCCCCCTAGAAGATTACATTCTGCAAGTGAACAGCACATTACTGTGCCATCCCAACGAGGTTCAAAATCACTTTCACAGACTTTTACCTTAAATGTTCCCTCTTGGTGGAATGACCTACCCAGTTCAATCCGAGCAGCTGAGTCCTTAGCCATCTTCAATAATTGGCTAAAAACACAGCTCTTCTGTCTTTATTTAACATTCAAACTCTAGCACTCTCTATTATATTCCTATTCTTAACAAAATAATAATAATAAATAAAACTTCTCTATTATTTTCATAGCTTCTGTCTTGCTCTGTTATTTTTTCTATTCGATCTGTTTTCCTTTTATTTACTATTTAAAAAAAAAAAAAAGCCTTGCTACGTATACTGCATTAAGACAATATGAGACTTGTCATAGCACTTACATAGCATTGCTCTGTTAATTTTGATTGCTTCCATTGTCCTCATTTGTAAGTCGCTTTGGATAAAAGTGTCTGCTAAATGTAAATGTAAAATGAAAATGAATGAATGTGGGAGTGAGTGAGTGAGTGAGTGAATAAATGAATGAATGAATGAATGAATGAATGAATACACAGTATTCCTTCTTCTTTCAATGAGTGAACTAGGGTTGTCTCCTAATAATCGACTAAGAAGAGGCTTGATCAACTAAAATTGTATGTTGCTTAGTCGCAGAAAGAACGTAAAGAAGTCACACAGTCTTTGACAGACATTAACGGCTGGTCTGTGTGGTAATATAGTATATAGGACATGACATCCAAACGCTCACCTATCATTCATCGACCTCAAACATGGCTTTTCATCTAAAATATGTATGTAGTAGCAACTCAATCTAATGTCAACCTAGAAAAATGTGTGCTATTGAAGTGTTTGTGCAGAGTGTGAAAGCTGAACAGTACCGTGCTCACTGCATGACAGATGGAAGCACCGGTGTGATCATTAGCTCTTAAAATACTACGTCATTTTTGGTCATACAGATAAGAGTAATACATCTTTTGAACCTGAAAAGACTGTACGTTTATTTGTATGCACTCACAATAACAACAAATATAATTATAAAATATAAATAAAAATATAAAATATATTTAAATATAAAATGTAATTGTGTAAAATAATGAAAGCAAACATTCTGCCGTCTCAGTCTCTGTGAAAAAAAATCTTTAAAATCTTTAGTTGAGGGCAACCCTAGAATAAACAATACACAATTTCCTTTATACTCTTCAAACATAACAACTGTATACCCTTTTTATAGTTTCAGAGGAGGGACAGAGATCTCTTGTGTTTGTGTTTTGAAGATGAATGGATTCTAATGGAAATATGGCATTTTCATTTTTGTGCGAACTGTCCCTTTAAGTCAAATGCAAATGCAGCTTTGATTAGACCTCCAAAAAACTACCAATCATTGAATGTTTACTCCTCATGCAGTTCAAGAAATTGAAAACGTATCCATCTCATCAAGCAATTTATCAAATTAGATTGACTGTGCTTTGTGCATCTCAAAAGGGAAAACTGTGCAGCTTTGGATTTGATTAAATACTAAAGTTGAGTCTGAGGTGCACTGAACTGAAATGTGTTTGGCCCAGGAATATCTAAGAACCAGTCCTTGAACAGAATGCATGAATGCATGTCTTCCTGTGATGGCCTGGACATCCATCCTGGGTGTTTCCTTGCCTGCGGCCCGAGATGCTGGGAAAGGCTCCAGCATCCCCACGACAATACACAGTACAAGTGGCTTGGAGAATAGAAGGATGGATGGAGTCCTTGAACACCACTCCATATAGTACTTTACCTGAGATCACTATTGCTCCGTTCACTTTGAGCCAACTGCATAATTTTCTTCCGAGTGCAATACTAGTAAGATAGTCTAGCAAGACAGCAATGTGTAAGAAAGTTCTGTACATTTTAAATGTTCTAGTCTCTAAAACAAATAAATAAAAATAATCTTGTAATAATAATAATCTTAAAATGGGATTGATTACCTTCAACTAGGTACACCCTTCATAAACCATAGTAAGTGTCTATGGATGAACTAAAAAATTTTTTTCTTTCTTTCTTTCTTTCTTTCTTTAACAATCCAGATTATGACCAGACAATCCAGATTTTTTTTTTACTCTCTGCTACTGTCTAATAGAAAAAGACAAAATCCCTCCTCAGCCACCTCTATTTTTATTCACTTCTATTATATATTCTGTAATTGAGCAGGGAATTTAGAGCTCAAGTCAAGTCTTATGCTTAAGCCCTCCATCATATGCAGCAACCTTCATTTTACTTAAGGGTTAGTGGTGCAGAAATGTAGGTCTACTGGACACATTTAAAAATGCATATTTTTACATTATTTAACCAAATCTAAACTCATTTTATTTTAAAGACAGTTGTGCCTTTAAAAAGCACTTAACTCTACTGAATAAGCACTTGTAGTTAATTCAAATCATTCAAAATTAAGAAGTACACTTCATAATAATGTCAAATTAAACATTACATTAAAGAACATTACATTTATGTTTTTTTTTTTTAGCATATTTCATTTATTTATTTATTTATTTATTTTCACACACATAGCTTCTTGCTTCACAAAACATTATTTAATGGACTGTTATTATGTGGATTACTTGTGGATTATTGTGAAGTTGTATCAGCTGTTTGGAATCTCAATCTGACGGCACCCATTCACTGCAGGGGCATTGGTGAAAAAGTGCTGTATGCTAAATTTCTCCAAATCTGTTCCCACGAAGAAACACAGTAAATTTTCGGCAATATTTCATTTTTGGATGAAGTTTTCTTTTACATTGTGCTTTTCGCCCAATTATACTCCACAATTTCCATTTGTGCCTGTCTGTGGACCAAGAAGAAAGTTTAATATATGAATAAGTAGCAACTAATGACTGGTGCTTAGCGAACCTTAATAAAACTTTAGCACTGAATTAAACATGAGAGGAAAAACTGTTTATTACCCTGCAATATTTTAAACTAAAACTGCAGATACCTGAAGATGTAATACCTCTTTCAAGTGGAAAGACTCCAGCAAATTACATTGCACAATAAATAATAACTTCACAGGGCTGTCGAGTCAAAATGAGGCTTGAAAATTGTGTTTCTGTGTAGTGGAATAACTCTAATATAATTGTACTATGACTAATATCAGTGGCATGATTATTCTAATCAATTAAAATCTAAGGGTTCGCATCTGGGGATGCAGTTCCAGATCCGATTAGTTTCAATAGAATGCATTATCCGTACCGAGACTTCGATTGCCCTTCAGGGTTAGAACAGGGTGCAACAGACAACAGCCTCCAAACATCTGAACAGTCAAATTGGTTTTTGAGATGTAGCCTCTTTAGTGAAGGAGAACCGGTGCTAGAACCTGTCCATCATTCTGCTGTCCTCCAGCCCTGAAGACTTAGAAAAGAGCAACTGGAAAGAAGACGAAGAGGGGAAGGAAATGAGCGCAAAGCTTCCTCTTGAGGGACCGAGTGACAAGTGAATCTGTGAAGTGACTTAAAATAAATGCAAAAACACCCAATATGATAAATGGTGTGGCCTTAGCTCAGAGGTTGCCAGGTGAACAGCGCCTCGAGGGACATCTCTCAAATCAACACCGGTAGTGAGCGGTCTAATTTAGTCCAGAAGCTGAGATGCTACGTTTTTTTTTTTTTTTTTGCCTTTGCAGGAGACAGGAGTCTTCTGTGAACACAAACAGACGGACACTGCATAGGTTGGTCTTGACGTGCTTGATTGCTGCGTTATATATTTTTCCTCCGTTTCCTTCAGCCTCAGGAATACATTATTGGCATGGCCTGTTACCATGACAACACCCTCTCTTTACTTGACATTGTGGCAGCGTCTGAGAGCTGATTTGTTGATGCTATTAATTAAAACTCCTTCTTAGCCGAACGAGAGCACTTTGTACAGCGAGATCCATATGTAGGCGTTTATCATATGTGGCTGGCAAGATATGTGCAGTATCAGTGACCGATGTGTAATATGCACCGATATTCAAAAATATCTTAAAATGTAGACTAAAATATCCACTGAAGCATGACGACACTCAGCTTTTTCGTTTGGAGTTAAAAACATACTAGATTTGATAGTACTTAGATAACATTAAAGCTTAGTTCAGGAAAATGCATGAGGTTAAGGATAATTTAAGTATCAAGTCTTATTTGCTCACCAAGCCCCCATTGATTTGATCGTAAGTACAGCAAAAACAGTACAATTTTAAAATATTTTGTACTATGTATTGTGTATTACATTTTTTTTTTCAGGTTTCTTTGAAATATAGAAAATTTAAAACAGCGTTTATCTGAAATAGAAAATTCTAAATGTCCTTTGTCTTTTGATCAATGTAAAGCATCCTTACTAAATAAGAGTATTAATTTTTATAATTTATTTCCAATATATATAACATCTTTCCTATATTCTTGAACAGCAAATCAGAATATTAGAATGATTTCTGAATGATCATGTGACACTGAAGACTGGAGTAATGATGCTGAAAATTTAGCCTCTAATTGCAGGAATAAATTACATTCGTTCATTCGTTCTATTTCTTCGGAGCCGAATGCAGCATCTCTTTGTGAGAAGCCGGCTGGGCTGGGTACCCCGTTGGGGAGGAGGAAGTTACTGCAGCATCGGAGGTTGGGCCTCAACTATCTGAAGCTGAAGCGCTAGCTGAGATGACCGCTATGGGGGCGGGCTCTCAGTCAGATGCGGATGCAGAAATGGCGGCCATGCTTGAACGGGCAGCCAAGGCGATCGGGCTCAAGTGGAACTCTCCGCCCCGTCCCGAGCATTCTAGGCTTGATGATTGGTTTCTGGGTGACGACCGTGGCTCCCGGCTGCGTTCTACCCCAGTGCCTTTCTTCCCGGAAGTGCATGAAAAGTTGACGAAATCGTGGAAGGCTCCTTTCTCAGCCAGAACACGATACACCAACTCTTCCTCCCTCACCACCCTCGATGGGGGTCCAGCGAGGGGGTATACGGAGATTTTCCATGTGGAGCGGGCGATCGCGGTGCATCTCTGCCCGCAGACCTCGCCACCTGGCGAGACTGCCCAAAACTCCCGTCTAGGGCCTGTAAGTTCTCCTCCACACTCGTGGGGAAGGCTTATTCGGCTTCTGGACAAGCTGTGACCGCCCTTCACGCTATGGCCATCCTGCAGGTCTACCTTCTAAGCAAGCTGCACAAGGGTGTTCCCAGCTCCCCTCCGGGCCACAAAGGTCATGGCACAGGCTCTGGGAAGGGCGATGTCCACTATGGTGGTCCAGGAGTGCCACCTTAGGCTGAATCTGGGGGAGATGAGGGATGCTGAGAAAGTACGCTTTCTGGACGCCCCTATTTTCCAGGCTGGCTTCTTTGGCGACACCGTTGAAGAGTTTGCCCAGCAGTTCTCCACGGTGAAGAAGCAGACAGAGGCTATAAAACACATCCTGCCTCGATGGGCGCTGGGCCCCCAGCCCGGCTTTCCTGAAGCAGCAGCCCCCGTCTGCTCAACGCCGAGGACGACCACCTACCAGACCAGCTCAGGACCCGCCGCAGACCTGCGGTCCAGTTTTCGCAAGAAGGTGGCGCCACCAGCTCGTCCTCAGGATTCAAAGAACCCTTCGTCAGGCTTCTAAGCGTTCCTGAGACGGGCAGCCCGGAGGAGAGAGATCTGCTGACCTGTCTGAATCCACACTCGGCGAGGGGACGAGTGTTGGGTTCGACTCCACCCCGGCTGTCTGCCTTTCGGCGGATGGCCACCACATGGTCAATAAAAGAGCAATTTCCTTCTTCTCTGGGCTTAATTCCCATCGTGTCTGGCTCCCTACGGGGTACCCAGCCGCTGAATCTCACCAAAACGTGCTCAACCGCAGACCCTGCATTTCTGCATGCTTTGTCAAACCACGTGCATCCTCCAGGCGATCTCCTGACCGGCAATCAGGCAATCCTCTGGTCGATCCTTGTCTCTCGATTTTGTCGGTCAAATCACCTTGTGCCCTCCGGGGCGTTTCACCTCTGACCACAATGCTTCCCTCACTGCCAGCCATAATGTACCCACCCGAGGTGCGAAGGTAGTGGTCCCACTGAGACCATTGGCAGAGAGTTTAACAGCTTTGCTCGATCTACCCAATCTCTCTCGCTGGCTTCTCAGAACCATCCGACTCAGCTATGCTATCCAATTCGCACGGAACCCACCCAAGTTCAGTGGCATCCTCTCTACTGTGGTTCGGGATGAGAGTGCTGCTGTTCTTCGGGTGGAAATTAGGTTGTGGCAAGATTGGTTTGTGGCAATAGACCTGAAGGACGCATACTTTCATGTCTCGATTCTTCTAAGGCAAAGGTCATTCCTCCGCTTTGCCTTCAAGGGTCAGCTATTTCAGTACAAGGTTCTTTACTTTGGGCTCTCCCTGTCTCCCCGTGTCTTTACGAAAGTCACAGAGGCTGCCTTTGCCACTCTTCAGGAGGTGGGCATTTGCATCCTCAATTACCTCAATGACTGGCTAATCCTAGCACACTCTCATACCCTGTGTTTGGTATGGGAAAAGAGCAAGCTGTCCTCTGTGTGGAGCATCTCTTTTCTCTGTGTTCAGCTGGACTCGGTTGCTATGAATGCACGGCCCTCCCCAGAATGTGCACAGTCAGTGCTGAATTGCATTCAGAATCTCACACGCAGCTCAACGGTTCCCCTCAAATGGTTTCAGAGGCTCTTGGGGCACATGGCATCCTCAGCCGCAGTCATGCCACTTACATTCTGGGCCAACTCAATTGAGTAGCCGACGCACTCTGGGGAGATTTCTCCCCAGACGGTTCAGCTGATTTGGAGTCATTTCGGCCAGGCTCAGGTCGACCTATTTGCCTCATTAGAAAGAAAGCTGACCCAGGGGCCTTCTCAAGTATGCATTTCCCCCAATGAGCCTCATTGCACAAACTCTGTGCAAAGTCAGGGAGGACAGAGAGCAGATCCTGCTTGTGGCCCCCAACTGGCCCAACAGGGTTTGGTTCTCGGAGCTGGTGCTCCTCTTCCTTATTCCTCCCTGGCGGATTCCCCTGTGGAAGGACCTCCTTTCACAGGGGAAGGGCACAATCTGGCACCCGCGCTCAGATCTCTGGACCCTTCACCTATGGTCCCTGGACGCAACTAGGAGGACTTCAGAGATCTCCCACCCGCAGTGGTAAACACTCTGTTACAGTCTAGAGCCCCCTCCACCAAGCGGCTGTACGACCTCAGGTGGCGCAAATTCACAAACTGGTGTTCTTCCCAGGGGGTGGACACACGGAGGTGTGGCATCAGGGCAGTGCTTTTCCTTCCTCCATGGAGGATTGGATAGGCACCTTTCTGCTTCAACACTCAAGGCCTGGTGAAAGGCAGATCAGTTGGAAAGCATGACTTGGTTATTTGATTCCTTAAAGGTGCCTGTAGGCTGAACCCCGTCAGACCGCACCTTGTCCAGCTAGACCCCTTTGAGCCCCTTCAGTCAGTCAAACTCTGTACCCTCTCCTTAAAGATGGCCCTCCTAACTGTGCTTACTTCTATCAAAAGAGTAGGAGACGTTCAAGCCCTCTTTGTCAGTGACTCGTGCCGTGAGAATTTAGGCCGGCTAAATCTCACGTTACCCTGAGACCTCGGCCCGGATACGTTCCCAAAGTGCCCACCACTTCCTTCATAGATCAGGTAGTCACTTTGCAAGCTTTCTCTTCTCAGGAAGGGGATCCCAACCTTTCCTTGTTATGCCCAGTCCATGCCCTGAGCATTTACTTACTCATAGCTTCAGATGTTCTGATCAGCTCTTTGTCTGTTCGTCTGTCTCCAAACAAAGAATCTCCCACTGGATCATGGACGAGATTCATATGGCCTACCAGGCCAGAGGTATACCCTGCTTGCTGGGGGTGAGGGCACCAGGGGAATTGTGGAGAGCCTGCCTCAGAATTTTCCCTTTGTAGCACTCCCCCAGTGCGCGTCCTTATATGTATTCTTCACGGGACTACCTCTTCTCCGGGTAGGGTGTGGCCTCCGTAGTGCCCGTCCCCTCAGGTGGGGGACAGTCACTGGCCCAATGTGTTCCAAGATTTTCAACCAAGGTGAGGAAAGGCTGACTGAGGGCTCTTGGACATTGGAAGGTCACGTAGAGGTGAGTTGCACTTAACTAACACGTAAACCTGTTATTATTTGCACTCCATACACTCATGGCGCAGTCCGCTAGTTGATGGCGTTTTCAACTGGAACCCCTAGTGTCCTTCATTTTGACATAACGTCGAAAGTGAACGACAGAAGGGGAACGTCTTGGTTACGTATGGTAACCCTTGTTCCCTGATGGAGGGAACGGAGATGTTGTGTCACCCTGCCACAACTCCGGACTGCTTCTGAGTGTAGCTTAGTTGCTATTCGGTTCCTCAGAATAGAACGAATGAACAGATGCTGGCTACCCCCTCTTAAACGCATGACGGGGCTAGCCATGCAAATACTGCACACCAATTCTCACTGGCCTTTTCTCAAAGCTGTCAGAGGTGTTCAGCAACCCCTAGGAACGAGGGTTACCATACGTAACCAAGGTGTTTTTGCTATATACAGGTCCTTCTCAAAAAATTAGCATATCATGAAAAGGTTCTCTAAACGAGCTATTAACCTAATCATCTGAATCAACTAATTAACTCTAAATACCTGCAAAAGATTCCTGAGGCTTTTAAAAACTCCCAGCCTGGTTCATTACTCAAAACCGCAATCATGGGTAAGACTGCCGACCTGACTGCTGTCCAGAAGGCCATCATTGACACCCTCAAGCAAGAGGGTAAGACACAGAAAGAAATTTCTGAACGAATAGGCTGTTCCCATAGTGCTGTATCAAGGCACCTCAGTGGGAAGTCTGTGGGAAGGAAAAAGTGTGGCAGAAAACGCTGCACAACGAGAGGGGGACCTGCGAAAGCAGTGGACTGAGTCTGGAGTAGAAACATCCAGAGCCACCGTGTACAGGCGTGTGCAGGAAATGGGCTACAGGTGCCGCATTCCCCAGGTCAAGCCACTTTTGAACCAGAAACAGCGGCATAAGCGCCTGACCTGGGCTACAGAGAAGCAGCACTGGACTGTTCTCCAAAGTACTTTTTTCAGATGAAAGCAAATTTTGCATGTCATTCGGAAATCAAGGTGCCAGAGTCTGGAGGAAGACTGGGGAGAGGGAAATGCCAAAATGCCTGAAGTCCAGTGTCAAGTACCCACAGTCAGTGATGGTCTGGGGTGCCATGTCAGCTGCTGGTGTTGGTCCACTGTTTTTTATCAAGGGCAGGGTCAATGCAGCTAGCTATCAGGAGATTTTGGAGCACTTCATGCTTCCATCTGCTGAAAAGCTTTATGGAGATGAAGATTTCATTTTTCAGCACGACCTGGCACCTGCTCACAGTGCCAAAACCACTGGTAAATGGTTTACTGACCATGGTATTACTGTGCTCAATTGGCCTGCCAACTCTCCTGACCTGAACCCCATAGAGAATCTGTGGGATATTGTGAAGAGAAAGTTGAGAGATGCAAGACCCAACACTCTGGATGAGCTTAAGGCCGCTATCGAAGCATCCTGGGCCTCCATAACACCTCAGCAGTGCCACAGGCTGATTGCCTCCATGCCACGCCGCATTGAAGCAGTCATTTCTGCAAAAGGATTCCCGAACAAGTATTGAGTGCATAACTGAACATAATTATTTGAAGGTTGACTTTTTTGTATTAAAAACACTTTTCTTTTATTGGTCGGATGAAATATGCTAATTTTTTGAGATAGGAATTTTGGGTTTTCATGAGCTGTATGCCAAAATCATCAATATTAAATAAAAAAAAAAGACTTGAACTACTTCAGTTGTGTGTAATGAATCTAAAATATATGAAAGTCTAATGTTTATCAGTACATTACAGAAAATAATGAACTTTATCACAATATGCTAATTTTTTGAGAAGGACCTGTATGTATTTGAACCCTTTTCAACAATGACTGTATGATTTTGAGATCCATCTTTTCACACTGAGGACAACTGAGGGACTCATATGCAACTATTACAGAAGGTTCAAACACTCACTGATGCTCCAGAAGGAAAAAACATGCATTAAGAGAACAGAATGGAAATGTGTACATTTTGCCTAAATATCTTTTTTTTTTTTTTTTCATTTAGCACTGCCCTTCAGAAGCTACAGAAGATACTTGCATGTTTCCAAAGACAAAATTAGTTAAATTTACCATGATCTTCAAATTTCAAGTTTTCTTAATGCATGTTTTTTCCTTCTGGAGCATCAGTGAGTGTTTGAACCTTCTGTAATAGTTGAACAGCTATCACTAAACAAAAAACACAGCTGTGGGTCATTCAGGTAACAACACAGTATTAAGAAAGATAAAGAGAGAGAGAAAAAGTCACAGTTATCCTTGGTGGAAATAAGCTTCCATACATTCCAGACATGAAGTTAGACATCAAAATCGAAATCAAATTGCATAGCATATTCATGATAATTCAATATGGTCATTATTAAATGGGAAAAAAAAGGCCTTAGTTTGAATTCAATTTGAGCTTAATTTGAGACATTTGTTGTCTCCTGAAATCCCAGACAAGACATCTTCCTTACTGAGATCTTTTCACAGAAGAAAAGCTCGAGACTTAAGCAAAGGCTAAATTTGCAATGCAGATATTAAAAAGATTTAATTCGCAAATTTTCCTACAGGCAGCATTGTTTGTTTGTAAACTTGAAAGCTCTAAAAAGCCTATATAATATGCAGCAGCCCAAAGTTGCGTGAGTTGTTTTGGTTTAAACCGAGCTCTGGCAGTTCTGCAGCGAGAGCAGGAATGTATTTATAAAGCAGGTGTCATTTATTGAAAAGACAAGGGCAGTAACTAGAGCAAAAATGATTGCCTTATTCTTTACTGAAGCTCACAAGAGGATTTGGACTGGCTCAGCCTCTATAGCCGTCACAGTAAGGCCAATCTGATGGTGACGGAGTACAGTTTGATAACGAAGATAACTATATCCTTCCTCCGCACTCCACTCAGGTCTGTCCATAACTCAAACAGTCCACTGATAAGATTACACTTACAATGCACAGGTTATGGGTTTGTTTGCTTGTTTGTTTGTCTGTTGGCTTTCATCCTTTTTTCCTGAGGTTGAGTCAGCATGACAGCTAATAGCTTCCATTTTCATAATGCTTTGAAGTGAGACAGAGAAAAATGCCATAAAAACCATATCATCGCAATCCTTTTTTTTTTTTTTTTTTTCCCATAATACAAGAAAATGTGGGTGTCATACATATATTACAGTTCTGCTCATAGCTTTACAAAATCTGCACAATGTTTTATAAATATGAAGGATTATAATATATATATATATATATATATATATATATATATATATATATGTATATATACTAGTGGTGACAATCAATAAAAAATAAAGGAGGTAAAAGAAATAAAAGGAGGTTTATAAATAATTAATCACACATTTTTCCTGAAATTAATGGTGATTAATCCTACCTGACGTTAAAGTTTTTAATAATACTTTTATATTGCAATAATTTCACATTCTTGCTTTAAATTAATGTAGAAACAATATAATGTATTTTTTATATTTGTTTTTTTTTTTGTTTGTTTTTTTTGTTTTTTATGACGGTACCAGACGTTGACTTGGGTTAATACTTCTGCAGCAATGTAGGATGACTTTGAAGTTGGAGAAGTAAATGAGATGGGAGTTTTTCGACATACCCTAACTGTATTGAACCAGAATACACAGAGTGCATGCAGAACTTAACAAGACAAGCATTTGATCTTAAAAGTTTTTTTCTTTTTTTTTTAGAAAATTACAGATCGTTTCGCTAGATAAAACCCTTCTTCCTTGGCAGGGATCATTTAGAGCTTTCTGAAGCTGTATTTAAACTGCATTTTGGAAGTTCAAACTCGTGGACATGTTTTCCTGAAAAAAAAACATAATTTCTTTACAACTGAAGAAAGAAAGAGATGAACATCTTGGATGGCAATGGAGTGAGTACATTATCTATACATGTTTGTTCTGGAAGTGAACTCATAAACTTGAAATATATAAACATATATACATTTGAAAGACTTGAAATAAAACAAACTTTAACTAAATGTTATTTTCTCATGTATTTTACCTTGATGTACTAAAATAACTAAAACTAAAATAAAAATGTATAAAAACTATATATAGGGGTTGGACAATGAAACTGAAACACTTGGTTTTAAACCACTTTTGGGATTGACAAATACATGTCATGCACAGTAGACAGAGGGATTTTGAGCCATTTCTTTTACAGAACAGTGGCCAGGTCACTATGTGATTCTGATGTAGGAAAACGTCCTGACTCGCTCCTCCAAAACATCCCAAAGTGCCTCAATAATATTCAGATCTGGTGACTGTGCAGGCCATGGGAGATGTTCAACTTTACTTTCATGTTCATCAAACCTCTCTGTCACCAGTCTTGCTGTGTGTATTAGTGCATTATCGTCCTTATACATGGCACCACCTTTACGGTACAATGTCTGAACCATTGGGTGCACATAGTCAACCTTCACACTTTGCTCTTACTGGTGGAATGTGCAATAAGTGAAGATTGCCCACCAGGCTGCGCAAATATAGCCATGAAACCTCCAACACTATATTGACCAGTCAGTTTCATTGTCCAACCCCTGTAGACATAAACAACTAAAAAAAACTCAACTTTAACTACAATGAAAATGAAAACAGAAAATATATAAATAAAAAACTTTTTTTATTAAATATTTCTATATTTCTAAATATATATCTTATATATAGGGGAGAGTGGGTTAAGACAGTAATTATCTACAGTAATTTCAGGATGCTTCCTATCATTTTAAATTAGGGGTAAGCTGACCCAAGTCAGTGGATAAGATGACCCATCTGAGTGACAACTGACCATCTGACCGAATCTGATTCAAACCCATGTGAATTTTTTAAAGATAATTTATCTTTTAAAAGCTTAATAATCAAATTTAATTTTATAAACAGTCATATTTCGTATCTTAAATCTAAGATAGATACTTCAGTGCCTTATGGTGGGGTGTAAGTTAAGGTGTTGGCTCAACTTACCCCACAGCATTTGGCTCACTTTGCCCCATGCTGACATTTTGGAAAAAAAAAAAAAACACTAGCTAGCTTACCAATTCAGGCTGATATTTAGCTAAATGATTTGCATACTTTTATATGTTGCTAAATCACCTATATGCAACATAAATAATTTTTGATTTGGATAAATTTGCTTTGATGTAACAGCCATTAGATCTGTTTGACAAGCCAAAAATGTTTATTTATTTATTTTACATTAATTATTATTTTTTTTTAAACAGGAGACTTCAACTCAGTCTGGCAAAAACGATGTGTGATTCCAAAATAGATGGTCACATGACAGTAAAAGTGTACAGTAACCAAGATACAGGGGGTAGGTCAACTTACCCACTGGCTCAACTTACCCCACTCTCCCCTATAATAGTAATCCCAATGATCTCAGTGATAATTAATTGAATCATTGATACTGAAATAGCATTAAAATAATGAATGTAATATAATTATTTGCAATATTTTTAGTAATGATATTATTTTATTTGTTTCATTATAAATATTTTATTTATTAATTTAAATAAACAATTAAACTTACTTGGATATGGATACTGGGTAAAAAATAATAATATGGATTAATATGGTTAAATATACACAAGTCAACTCTTACGGTTATTAATGCTAAGGAAGATGAAAGATCTTACTTTTAAGATTATATTTAACTTATGCTTAATGACTGATGTGAAAGATAAATGCCTGAGCAACATGCAATTGCAGGACCATGTATAATTTGACTGAGTTGAGATGTGTAATCCTTCACAATACCATAGCTATTCCCGGAGAAAAAAAAAAAAAAAAAGGTTAGTGTTAGAAGTATGCAGACCTAGCTTGTAGTACACTTATTTAATGAGTGTCTTCCTCCATCAAACAGAAAGTTACAGTTACATTTATTTTGATCTAACAGTGAAATGAACAGGGTTTCAGCAGTTCACTAAACGTCATAATATGTCAAAACCGCGGCCTGTTTACTAGATATTTCCTTTAGTAAAACTATGTCACATACTAGTCTCTGTGGCCCTGGAAAAGAGTTTTCACGATGAACCCAAGGTGAAATGAACTTTCTTGTATCTCCACGTCAAATAAAGTAAAAGCAGCGGTGTCCATGGAAACGACTCAAGTGGAAGAAATTTTGAAGAAACTCATAATTTCCTCATCTCATAAAGCTATGCAGCCTTTTTTTTTTTTTTTTTTAATTGAATATGAATAGTCCAATATAACTCGAATTTCAAACCTATAAGATGTGGAAGCACAGCTCGCTCTGATTAGAACAAGAACTTTGAAGCTTTTTTTTTTTTTTTCAAAGCTTTCTTCAAATGATCCACAAATGAAGCATATTGGCTTTAGGGTACAAGAAAAATGGGGAAAAGAAGAATGGAAACAAAACAAACATCAGATACTGTATAAAAGAGATGGGAGTAATTTAACCTGCTTAACTGCAGCCTGCAGCTCTATTAGAACAAAATAATTACCACAGACACAAATATCCAGCATCAGTAGCTGCCAACTGAGCAAGCAGCTTTAAAATTATGAGTAAGCTATAATGGGACGGTGCCTTGAGCAGTAAATACAAGCTGTACTCCGTGCCTCAAACGTCATTGGCTTTCAGTTCCACATTATTCTGTTCTGTAAAAAGGATAACTGCAAGTTGATCTGAATGCATGATAGGAATGCAGGGTGCTATGCAGCTAAACGGCCAAATGATTTGTGAATGTCTGGGAGGTGAAGGAGTGGTTCACAAGCGTGTTGCTGCAGTGGGCACGAGTTCGGTTTGTAAAGCAACACTGCCCCCTTCTGTCGAATGAGTGCTTTTCAGTGCCTGGAGATCGGTTGCGGTGGATTTTTTTTTAGGTCTCCACAGCAACTGTTGACTGCGTTTTACTGCTGTCTTTAGATATGTATGTTGCAGTACAGTGATGCAATGAAAACACTGCAACATACTGGATATAAGGTAACACTTTTTCACTTGGAACATTTGCCAGTGTTATTTGTTACCAGCAACACTTGCATGTTGCAAAACTACTAAAATACAATATTTATTAAATCATTAATAAGAAATAAACAACTTCTGCTCAGCAAAATAAGTATTTGACATACAAAAACAAAGCCTTTTTTTTTTTTTTTTTTTGACTAAGATTTTAATTTATAGCTTACTGGATGTGGCAGCATTTGACACTATTTGCATAATATCATGCAATGGAAAATAATCTTTTGCATTTAATTTCCTTTCCTGCAGTGTGCAGGTGTGTGGTTGCTGAAATCCACTAGATGGTGATAAAGTAGTTCACATGTTTCTGTGTTACGCAGTGGGTTGAACGTGTGTGTGTGTGTGTGCTGTGTTCCAGAATGACTCCAGTCGCAGATCTGCACCTGCTCCGGGGGAGTATATTTAGTCTGCAAACCCCTCAACTGTGTGTAATGAGACATCATTCTCAACCCTACATGAGTCACAGGCCGCACTGTACGTCATCACTGGGACACCGCTAGAGGAAAATCAAATATTTCTGCTTTTTATCTGAAGTTATTGACCAGTACTCTGCTAATGTCAAGTAATATCTATGATCCCACTGGATTTTGTTTAGCAACTGACCAAGAGACAACCCCTTATGAATATTTGCCATAGTTCTGACTATAATTATTACTACTAATAATAACTATTGTTACTATTATCTATATAAATTCTAATGCTCTGTTCTAATGTTTCAGTTTTGTGACTTTGAAAGCAGTGTCATATTTGTAATATAATACAATATAATAATAATATAATATAATTTGGGTGCATTCATTTAAGCCAAATTAATTAATATTGTGAAATATTATTACAATTTTTACTTGAGTGTGTGTGTGTGTGTGTGTGTGTGTGTGTGTTGAAATTGTCACATGATCCTACAGAAATTATTCTAATATGCTGATTTGCTGCTCAAGAAACATTTCTTAATATTATCAATATTGGAAACACTTGTGCTGCTTAATATATTTGTGGAAATCATGATGCTTTATTTATTTATTTATTTAGAAGAATGTTAAAAACAACATTATTCAGTTAAAATACAATTTACAATTTTTGGTAACATTGTAAATGTCTTTACTACCATTCTTGATTAATGCAATGTGAACTCTTACATCTGTATATCGTGGTTTCTACAAAAATATTAAGCAGCACAACTGTTTTCAACAGTGATCATATTAATAAATGCCTCTTCAGTGAGAAATCAGCATGTTGAAATTACTTCTGAAGGATCATGTGGAATTAATTACATTTTAATAATATATTCAAATATAGCATTTAAAATTGTAATAATAGTTTCTTTATTTATTACTTTATTTTTGCTAAATAAAAAAAAAATAATAATAATATTAAATAAAAATAACATTTATTTTGTTTTGATAAATAAAAGTATTGATTTAAATCAATAAATAATACAGTACATACATGCATACTACATATCTCTCCCCACTTCTGAAAGATAGTACACACTAATAATGATTAAATACTCATCACTTAGCTTCAAAACCATTTCCTCAACCTTAATTTCTACAGCACAGTAACTCTCTCAACAGATGACTGAAAAGTATGAGCTGGCAATTGGGAGTCAGTCCTGTTGGATTTGCCTTTGAATGCTGACGAGGGGCAAGGCTGGCAGGGCCATAAAGGCCTTCGTTATGGGGCCGTTAGGGCAGGAGTGGGTCGGGGGAGTACCTGTGGTGGTGCCAGACACTGTGGGGATTGTGAGTGCTGCTGGGGCCAGCTGGGGATGGACAGAAGGCTCTCAGTGGTGGGCAGGAAGTGGCAGTGAGGGCTCTAACACAATGCCACACTCACAACAGCACCAAGCCAAATACTGCAAGGTCATCAGAGCTGCCAAGACTCAAATGCAAGTCTCAATCATTTTTCATAGTTTTTAAGCACTTGAAGGAAAAAAACTCTAATTGGGTCATGAAACAATCTACAGATTTTGATCCTTTTAAATAAAAGAGTTTGATGTATGATGCAACCGTACTTCACTCTCAGGAGGCAACCATGCTCCCCAAACACATAAACACATGACCAACCACATTTACACATCAACAACACCTATTTGGAGAAGCCAGTCATGGTGAAATAATATAGAGGATGGATACTATTATTATGTACATGTAAAAAAGGTTAGCCAGTCATAAGAAGGTGTTTACATAGATTTTTTTTTCTTCTTCCAACAACACTGTTTAATCAGTTAGGGTCACTGGCATTCCTATTATTATTCTTCTTCTTCCTTTCTTGAGTCAATGGCAGCGTTGAACCGCTTGCAAGAAAGCTGTGTAATATGGCACAGATAGTTTGTCTCTCTAGTACCACCACTTGTCCAAAGTTTCACTCATGTTTATGCTAATAACTTTTGAACCATAAGGTCTAGAAGGAAAATTGTTTTCCCTGAATCCTTGACTCATGCAGAGTCAAATGGACACCAAAATGTAAAATTCTTAAAGTCCCCATGAAATCAAAATGAAAGTTTTTTGGCTTTTAGTAAGAATATGTTAGCCTTAAGGTTATCTATAAGCTAGTGTGCTCCAAAAATGACAAAATTCACATTTACAAGACATAAGCATTTAAAACGTACTGTTCTCGTACTTCTGCCAATATGGATCAACGATTTTGATGAAATCACCCTGCACTTCAGCTTCTCATCATACTTTCTGTCCAATCAAACGCTCTCTAGAATCCGACTGCTCTCTGCATTTTAAATAGACGCTGAAGCTGCGGCTGAGATTAGTCACTTGTTCACAAAGTTAGTATTTTATGTACGGTGAATGGCATGTAGTGCACAATGTAGGCGATAGGGAACGATTCAGACAGAGTGAATATGCTTTCGATTTCGGCAAATGAGGCCTGGTTTTGCATTGTGTAATGTGCAGCAGTGCGCACAGTCTGATCTGGACTTTGGCTCCGGTCCAGAGATGAGATTGCACAGAGCTGATATACAGATGATTTGCGTTAGTCGGCAGGTATGTGAGGTTTGGCGAATTGAGACTTGGTGCGTGTTATAACAACCATGACCTGAGGCTACCTGTACAGTTTCAGCACAGCACCACCTAGTGGCCAGGAGATATAAAAAAATAGCTATTTTGGCTTATATGACTTCTGAATGGTTTGGCTTTAATTAAATGGCTTTAATTACTTATGGTTGCAGTTGGTCTGATGCTCCATGCCATGCTTAGCTCCTTATTTTGCCTCTGTTGTGTTTGGCCCCTTAATTGCTGCTTGTGTCACCCCTGTGGACTGTGTGTGTTGGTTTTTCCCTCATGTGCCCATATTTGGCTTTTTTCCCTGTTCCGTTATGTCATTAATAGTTAATCACCCACACCTGTCAGTCTGTCATAAGCATCCCTTTATTAGTTGGTTCAGTTTGATTTTTTTTTTTTTTTGTCCAGTATTAAGGTTATATATGTGTGTTCCTGCCCTCCGTCTGTATTTGCCTTTGTTGGATTTTGTGCTCTTCTCCTCACGTAACGTGACCGATTGCAGCTATATTTTATTTTTGTTATTGCTTTTGTGATTAAAATAAGATTTCATGCAACCTGTCCACATTGACATTAACAGAAGCCTATTTCCACCATTTACATCGTTTGACTTTTTATGTCACAATTCAGACTTTTTCTCTCCATTATAAGTTTATTTCTGTCACGACAACTCTCGGAAAGGTTTAGCATTGTAATGGTTATGACAATGTTAATGTATTTGGTCTTGGCAGAATAGATCTGCTACACTGCTGCTGAATTGCTGAATTGGTTATTGCTGTAGTAGTAGATTATTGCTGCTGCTGTAGAGGAACTTGCTACTGTCAAAGCATACGGCGATACAGTGCTGTGAATATTTAAGACATACTGCTGCTGCACAAATAGCATATAAAATAACCCCGTAGCAGATCTATACAGGTGGAGCTGGGGAAGGAGGAGGGTTTCAGAGGAACTCTGAAAGTGTGCTACCAAATGCCCAGTGAATTCTACCAGCCATTTAAATGTTAAGTTGCAAGCTCATTGGTTGCTTACGCAACATGAACCAATCAGCTTATGCCAAGTTGTATACTCTGTGAATATCATTAGTTACGTTAACAACCCATCAGCCTGCGTCATCTAGACTTTCATGGCAGAACTAGGTATATCTCACAATTTGGATTTTTTTCTCAGAATTGCAAGTTGCTATCTCACAGTTGCGAGTCTGAGAAAAAAAGGCTTAATTGTGAGATAAAAGTCACAATTACGTTGCATTTTGGGCTCAGAACTGCAAGTTTATATCTCACAGTTGTGCGTTATTGATTACAAGATGCAAATTCAGAATTATGAGGGCACTAGTCAGAATTTCAAAATGTAAGTTCCAAGTTTATAACTTGGAATTGTGAGATATAAATCACATTTGCCTTATATATATATATATATATATATATATACATATATATATATATATATATTTTTTTTTTTTTTCTTATTTCATTGTGGAAATGAGGTTCCATCAGTCTAACTTAGCTTCTATTATGTCTATTATCTTGTCCCTATCACTACTGAGAATCACTATTGTAGTGTTTATTGCTAAGACATAACATAGACCTCTGAACTCAGTCAATCTGAAGTGATACTTTGAAACAATCTTTTGACTTTCAGTGGTGGAAGACAGTAGAATCCTCAGTGCTTCGAGCTCTACTGTTTTTCGACAGCGATGTCAGACTCATGACAGCAGCACAAGCTGTCTCACAGTGGTGCGACTACACACGACAGCGCCACTGATGAGCATTTCACACTGTGATGACTCATAAAATCATTACTAACGCGCTGACCTTCAACCCCCGGCTCAGAGCTCAGACGTACACTAATGAGCTATCCATCATTTAGCCATTTCCTCAGTCTTGACAAACAGTTGACGCAAAGAAATGTAATTAGAAGTCAGTGAATCTGATTGTGCAACTGTATGTGTCATATTATGCTGAGAAGATACTTTCACATTCAGGAAATGGTTGCGGATGATTAATTATTTGTTAATATTAAGTTACCTCAAGGATGATATGTATGTTCTTGAATGCGTTAGCAAAAGGGGAAGAATGTTTTCTGAAATGTGCTAATTTTTCAATTTTTAAACACACATATATTCTCTTTCTATAGTGAATTTTTAATGTCTTAACAGGAAGTTGATCTGATTAAACAAGAACTCACCATAGATTTTTTAAAGCTGCAACCAGTGTGTGAATTATTCAATGTAATTCGGGAGGCTTAACTTTTTTAAAGGAATTTCTGTTAGTAATTTTCTGGTTGCAATGGCTTGGGATTCATTGCTCTCAAAAATGTGAAGCTGGTGAGATTTTACCCTCTTATTCACTCTCACCACATTTATTTAAAGAAAAAAAAAAACAATACAGTTTATAGTATGAAAAGTAATACTGGGAAATATTATTACAATTTAATATAGCCTGACTTTTTTTCTATTCTAACATATTATAAAATGTAATTTGTTTCTGCGTGACAAAGCTGCAGACATCAGGCTGATTTATAAGAAATGTTTAAGAAACTAAAGAAACAGTTCTAAGTATTACCAGTGTGTTATTAATGTGCTGCTTAATAATAATAATAATAATAATGCATTATTATTATTAATGCATTATTTTACAATAGTGTAAATGCATTCATGTAACACGTTATTTCATTCTCCATGACTATGAGGATCAACGTTATCACTGTCAGAATGGATATTGCAGTGCTCTAAAAATGATCATCCGCCAGTTCCTATCCCTCACAGACACTTGCTCTTGCAGAATGAGGAATAAGGCTGTGAAAATCATGTCAGATTGCTTGCACCCGGGACACTGTGTGTTCCAGCATTTATCCTCTCAGTGGACACCAAGACTGAAAGTGCTAAAAAGCACGACCAACGCTACTCAGTTTTCTCCTCCAGGTCATATATATCATTAACAGGAACAGCACTGACATCTCCATCTAATATTTCACTTCATACGCTCTGAACATCATCTCCTCAAATCTAGTACCATCTTCTCAATACCTGGAATGAAAAAAAATCCATGAGGATGGGAACACTGCTCACTTTATCATTAATTTATGTAAATTACTATGTCTAATGACCTTTCTGTGTGTATTTATCTATCTATCTATATATATATATATATTTTATATATCTGAATGTTTTGCTATATTGATTGATATGTGTTTTTCACCTGCTCCAAGACTAATTTTAGTCTTAATCTTATTTTTAATCTTAATCATAGTGTACCAAAAGTCTAAATGTTGTTTTTATTGAACTGTTCCTTTAAAAGACAGAGCAAAGATGCCCTTGAATAGAGGGTGCACCAGGGAATGGATTAACACGGTACAGTTATAGGTGACCAGTGTAGCAGAGAAACCCACTTTCAGTGAAATCCTGCAGGGACCACGAGTCCTCTCCCTAGTCTCTCTCATAATTGTTGTATTTACTGTGCACTAAAGAGTCAGTTAGTCCCCAAAAGGGATTAGCTTGCAAAACTTTACTTTGCCTTGAGTGAAGCCAAAATGTGTTTTTCTTTCCTCTGATACTGGGATAAAATGATGCTTTTTGTGTCCTTGATATATAATAAATAATTCAGTTAGTTGTGGCACAATTCAAGAGTGCAAATGGACAAGAAGAGGGTCTTAGCAGTGTCTGTAGTTGTGTCTGTGAAGTTTATAACACGCTGCAAAGAAAACCCTTCTCATTTTCAGTGTTTTCGTCTTTGTATCCAGTAAAAATATGCAGACCAAACTTCAATATACAGTGTCTTGTGAAAGTAGTCATACCCTTCAATTTAATCACAGTTTATGTTGCTGCCATAAATCAGTAAATAAATGAAGTAAGTACATTGCATAAGTATCCATACCCTTAACTCAGTACTTAGCTGAAACACCTTTACAGCCTCAAGTCTTGATGGGTATGATGCGACAAGCTTTGCACATCATCATTGGCAATTATCTAGCATTCTTCTACTCACCACTTCAACTCTCTCTGTCAGGTTTGATGGGGGTAAACACATTTTCAGGTACTTTGCTACACCATCATAAAAGCCCAGATTGCAAGTGTGTTGCAGTGATGTTTGTCATTCTGTAGGTTTCACCTATCTCCACATACGATTATGGAGCTCAAAAAGAGTGACCAAGGCCACCTCTAGGAAGAGTCTTGGTTGTTCCAAACTTCTTCCATTAAGGCTAACAAAGACTACATGCTTCTGTAAACCTTCAGTCCAGCAGCATTTTTTCTCAACTCAGATGTGTGGCTTGACACAATCCTGTGAAAGCTGTTTAACATAAGGCAGCAACATAATAAACATGAAAAAAGGGGGTGTGAATACTTTCACAAGGCATGCATTTATTTGATGCAATTAACTATTTCTATTATATACACAAATGTTTAAAAAATGTAGAAGTCAGTAATTTTTTTGTACATTATAAGGAATAATAGAACTGAACATTCCATTGCATTTGTTGACTCCAGAGGGTTAAAATTAATGAATTAATTATAAATACAGATAAATTAATAAATACTTTTATTCAGCAAGGAAACAAATAAAAACTAAAATCAAATAAACTGAACTTTTTATTAATTCAGAATTCAGAAATGTGAAATGTCAAAATTAGCTTTGCCATTACAGTAATACATTATTATTATTTTTTTTTTTTAATAAATTCAAATAAATGCAATATTAATATTATGTTAGATAGTTATTCATGTTATTGATAGTATGTTTTTATTATTATATAACACATGTGCTTTAATATATATAAATCTAACAAACCTAAAACAAGATTATGGATATTCTGGAGGAAAAAAAAAAATCTTTGCAGTGCACAAATTCAGACAACTTTGCATTGCTCTAAATTTGTCTTTGCATGAAAGTCAAAGCTGAATCAACAAATAATGGTGCTAACTTTTAGAGAGCCTTTATCTGTGCATAAACATAGCTATTCTCAGAAAAAAAGGAGTTATGTGTTCTTGTCATACATCTCGTCCTGATTATTGTGACAGATTGCTGACTGCTGTCACTGCAGAGTTCAGGAGGTGGCCACTCTCTTCACAAATTTCACAGCATCATCAAAGGAATCCGCATCCATCAGCATCCAAATTCAACAAATTTCATTCAGTTAAAAACAGTAAAAACTTCCAGACGTGCACTTCAGAGCCCTGAGCCTTAACTGGGGGTATGAGGAAAGCTGCATCTGTCTGTGAGAAGATTCATGCATTTGTATGAAGAGGAGACGGGTTCATATCGCTCTGACACTCTCTCCCTTCTTCCTATAAAACACTGCTATTAGTTTTCAATTCCTGCCTTCTTCTCCAGCACCCTTGACTCCTCTCATCCTCAGAGAGAGGATCTGGGGAGAGAGAGCTGCCATTTTGAGTGACACCACCAGATAATGAAAGTGACAACTGCTATCTGTGTATATCTATTCGCTTTAATGTGGTGGAAATGAAGTCTGTCTTGACTTAGCGGTATGAGACTTGTGACTCGTTCAAGGATGATGTGCTCTCTTCATCTGCACATGCATGTGGCAGTAATGCTAAGTGAGCGTGTCTCACATGACACTTTCTATGAGAAAATGATCTTTAGTAAGGAAAGATAATGCAACGCACCTGTTTATATCATAACTTTTCAGTATTTGCCACTGTCTATATACAGGGTGTCCCATGGACATGTTTTCAGCATTACAAACATAAATATATGCTTTCTCATAGTGATAAATCGTAAAACAATATCATATTTGTATTATGTATATATTTAGTATAGATTATAAACAATACTGTCTAATACTAACTGTAATTATATAATACTAATAAAAATAATACTAATAATATTTAATTTAATTTACTATGAACCAACACTAGGACCTAAACTATCTAGCCCAGCTTACTACTGACAGCTTAATACTGGCTGCATTTTATATTTATATATAAATTCATCCTATTTATTTTTAAAGTTTACTTTATGTGTGTTAATAGAAAATTACAATATTTTACAATAAAAAACAAACAAACAAACAAATACATACATAATAATTAACACTTTCTTTTTTTTGCTTACATTTTTGTTACATTGTTGCAGAAATGGCAACCCTCACATGAAATGAATAGTAAATAAAACAACTCATATTATATTCAGTTTGACCTTCTGAGGTTGACTATCAATATTTTATAAAGGTTATGCACCTTGTTTCACTGTCTGTTTGAGAAGAGGGAAAAAAATAAAAAGAAGGAAAAAAATACACAACCCACAAATCTCATTGATGACAGATGTGTGATAGATATTATACTTTAGTCATCCATGAAGCCTTATTGCTCACATTATGACCAATTACATTTTGCAGTATTGTGTATTAAATTTTTATTTGCTGCCACAATAGGTAGGGTTAGGATCACTAATATCACGTGAATCCGAATGTCACATGTAAATCTTTTTATATAAAAAAGTTTTAACATATAAAGAACCAATGTGATCTCATGATAATTTGTATGTATTTTACGTAAAATGTGGTTCTACGATACGTACATTAACATAAATTTTTACAGACAATAAAATGTACAATACTGATGTATTTACAGGATCTAAACATACAATTCTCACAGATTTTTAGTAATTAAATAAAATGTAGAATACTGACGTTTTGATGACACCTAAAAGGAAATGATTTATGTATGAACAACTTTACTTACAAATGAATCCTTATTAGTATTAAAATTGTGACATCGATTTCATCATTATTGTATTGAGTTGTCATATCAATGACGTTGTTTTCAATTGCATTATAACATTTTTTACTCATTTACTTAATATGAACTTATAATATTTTGTTCTGTTCTGTGTGATTTATGCTGCCAACTCCTTTCGAAGAACGCATAATGTTGAACAAGGCTACACTTTAAACCCTTTGTTTGCCATGGGACACAAAAGCCGCTTTCTCCAAAATGCTGTGACTGACAATAGGACCATAAAACACACCCAAAACGCAACATAATTACAAAAGAATCAATTTAATTTGTCTGCTATAATCTGCTATAAGTTCATTGGCTTTTGCCTGCCTTCAGATAGTGACATGTCATGTTTCTGGTGAGGTGTGTTTCAAGTGCCCCTTTTATGGCTTTACAAATATTACCTTTCATGCTGTGTGTCATGTAGCTGTATGTGAACATAAACTACCTGCAAAGTTGTGAAGCTGACAGTGCACAATAAATAAAGTTATTGTCTATCAAAAAAAAGAGTTGGCTCGTGATCGCGGAAACGACTCGTTAGGAATTTGAATCTTATTCTGTAACGGCCGGACGTCACAAAGATTTGCGTAATGTCCGCCCACATTTTACTTCGCGAACAACGTGCCCGCCCACACACACAGTAAAATTTCCGTATGGTTCACATCATGTCGAGAAGACGCTGTATTGTACGCTGTGAGAGTAAATTTGTTTTATTTTCACTTCCAAAAGATGAAGCTGCATCAGTGGTTAACATTCATTTTTTCAACAACACCTCAGCAGTACAATTCCAATCTTGTGTTGTGTGCCCATCATTTTACCGACGACTGCTTTTCTAATCTTGGGGAGTTCAATGCAGGATTTCAACGCTCACTTTTAAATGATGGAACTGTGCCCAATTTATTTGGACCTGCTTGCTCCTCTGAACCTCTACCTGTAAGTATGATTAATAATTGATGATTGTATTTTCTAGCGATCGTTCAAAATACGTAGTTGTGTAAACCCTGCACTTGTCTTGCTTTTTTTTTTTTTTTTTTGTGGAGAGCGGCATATTGTACATTTGTTTATTTTGTTAGGAAAACTCCATATACATCAGAAAAAGTGCGCTCAGCGTAGACCAAGTTTTTCCCGTTTTATTAATGACTTCAAATTGGATGTAAATCTCTTGGAACAAACAAAAAAGCACTGAAAACACACAATGCTCTCAAAGCATTGATATTTACGTAATTTTCTTTCCCTGTGGCTCTTGTTGTGGCATTGATTTAATAAAGTATGAAAAAAGAAGTAAAGAACTGCTTTTATTTTCTAAAAGTACGATGGTTTGAGGATTGCAAAGGTATGTTTGGATATAGTCAATGCAAACATCCCAAATGATGATTTCTTCTCATGTGTTCTGCTTCTGCACTGAAGACAAACGTCAGCAGAGTTGGGCATCAGAGGTTTATTGACATGTAAAGATAAAACGCGCTCCTGTGGCGCAGCTGCGGGGGTGAAATGTCCAGAAGCGGTGGCGCTGGGGCTCAGAGCAGGCCCTCCATCTCCCGCATGAAGGCCTCGTACATTTGGTCCTTGGTCTTCATGCCGGGGCCGGCGGCGGGGGCCTGGCTGGGGTGGGCCTGCGGTTTGGGCGGCTCGCGCTCGTCCTCTCTCCTGCCCGTCCTGTCGGCCCCCAGGGCCCGGTCCCTGCGCACGCAGAGCACCGTGGGCACGAAGCGCATCACCTCTGTCTTGGGGTTGATGATCTGCGGTTTGGCCGAGATGGTGTCCCCGCCCGCTTGAGCCGAGGGCCCGCTGGGGCCCGCCACCGTGGCCCGCTTCTCGATGGTGGGGGCCAGCAGGTTGGGCGTGGTGCCGGGGGGCGGCGGCATCTGCAGGGCGGGGCCCCTGAGGGGCGGGGCGAGGGTGGGGCCGCTCTGGGGGGCGGAGTCTGCACCGCTGGAGGAGGAGAAGGGGGGTTTCTGGCGGGGCAGGATGCTGGGAGGAGCGCTGAGCACGTTGGGGTTGCACTTGTCTTGCTAATGCTTATGTAGTTCTGTTGTTTAGCTGTCAGCCACTGTAGCTTGGCTGTCTGTCTGTTTTATTAGTTCGAGTAATGATAGAGGATGCCACACGACTTTGGTTTACACAATACAATGCATTACATAATGTTGAAGTTTACAACATAGAGGTGTGCCTGGTTCACTTACATAAGCAAATTGCAAGCACTGTCCACGGTAGTTCGAGCTAAATACAGATTTCTGGCATGAAACTCTAGAATGCAGTCCGATGTGTAAATTAGGATGCATATTTGCAATAGTAAGTACAATGGTGCAATAAATGTTAGTGTAGATACTGTACAAAGACATCCATTATAAAGTGGGCCCAATAAACCTGTGACCATGTGACCTGTGCTGGAGTGAACTCTAATTGTTTTGAGCCTCAGCCTGCACAAAGCAGATTGGAAATAAAATTCCAATCTTTTGTGAAATGCTTTTGCAGGTGCATCGGGTCACATCTCTCTGGGAGAGCTTATCTCTGTGTGGGTTCAGATAAGCCTGGAGGAAAATGTTCTGTAATTTTGCTTACACATGTCTATAGTGTGTGGGTTCACATCCCTAGTGACTGATATACAGCAACGCTGTGAACAAAGCTTATCATGGAGTCACGTTGATTGGACAAAAGAGCAACCAGTCATTCTTTCTGCTGCTTTATAATGCTTGCACCAGAAATCGACTAATCATTTGTGTTTGTTTTACTGTATGTACAACAAAACTTCCAAAACCTTTCAGTTTTTTAACTAAACAAAAATCAGTCACTTGAATTGAGCTTTTCAAGATCTTCACTGTGCTTGATGACTTCTGAAATGCTTCAAGATAAATTAATGTAATGTGCAATGTAATGTAATGTGAATTTAGTGTAATAGATATTTAATATTGACAATTCAGTATTTACAGTTAAAATAAGAAAGTAATAGTTGAATTTATAAAAATCACCCTGTTCACTTAATACTTAATACTGTGTTGTTACCTGAATGATCCACAGCTGTCTTTTTTGTTTAGTGATAATTGTTCATGAGTCCCTTGTTTGTCCTGAACAGTTAAACTGCCTGCTGTTCGTCAGAAAAATCCTTCAGGTCCCACAAATTCTTTGGTTTTTCAGCATTTTTGTATTTAAACCCTTTCCAACAATGACTGCATGATTTTGAGATCCATCTTTTCACACTAAGGACAACTGAGGGACTCATATGCAACTATTACAGAAGGTTCAAATGCTCACTGATGCTTCGGAAGGAAAAACTCTGCATGATGAGCTGGGGGTGTAAACTTTTGAACAGAATAAAGTTGCGTTATTACCTAAATATCGTATTTATCAAATTAGTTAAATTTACCATGATCTTCAAATTCCAAAAGTTTTTACCCCCTGGCTCCTAATGCATGGTTTTTCCTTCTGGCGCATCAGTGAGCGTTTGAACCTTCTCTAATAGTTGCATATGAGTCTCTCAGTTGTCCTCAGTGTGAAAAGATGGATCTCAAAATCATACAGTCATTGTTGGAAAGGGTTCAAATAAACAAAAATGCTGAAAAAACAAAGAATGTGTGGGATCTGAAGGATTTTTTTTCTGAAGAACAGCAGGCAGTTTAACTGTTCAGGACAAACAAGGGACTCATGAACAACTATCACGAAAAAATAAAAACAGCTGTGGATCATTTAGGTAACAAGTTCAAAGGGCTCCAAATGATCCCAGCTGAGGAAGAAGGGTTTTCGTTCCTCGTTCAAAATTATTCAAATTTTTAACCACAAATACTCATCTTGTCTAGCTCTGCGATGCACATGCATACTCTGTGCACTCTGGTTCAAGACAGTTAGGGTATGTCAAAAAACCATCTAATTTTCTCCTCCAACTTCAAAATCGGCCTACATCACTGTTCACTTTCACACTGTTCACTGTGCACATTCACTTTGTAAACACTGGGTCGGTACTTCTGCAGCGATGTAGGATGATTTTGAAGTTGGAGGAGAAAATGAGATGGGAGTTTTTTGACCTACCCTAAACTGTATTAAACCAGAATACACAGTTTCTTCAGTTTAATAAACCTTCAGTTTCTTCAAACTTGCAGGCACCACAGAAGTCCACTATATGGAGATAAATCCTGAAATGTTTTCCTCAAAAAAAAATGTATTTCTTTACGAATGAAGAAAGAAAGACATGAACATGTTGGATGACAAGGGGGTGAATACATTATCTGTAAATTTTTGTTTTGGAAGTGAGCTTCTCCTTTAAGCAGCCTTTCAATTCATTAATATTATGTTATCGGCAAGTAAAGCTTTTAAAAATATACTTTTAAGATTTGAAGTACACTACTAGTATCACTTTCAATAAAATAAAGCACACTACTTGACAGTGCAGTTTCATACATAGATTAAGTGTCATGAAGAACAAGAAGCAGCAACAGAAGAATAAGAAGAAATGTAAATCCTCTGCAGTAATGAGAGTTAAATGTGCTTTGATTTGCGCTGTGGTCTGTATGTGTGTGGTAAATAATAGGGGAGGTCTGCCTGGAGAAACTTCATCAAAGGCACAGCGCCGGACCCTGCGAACCTGCAGGTTGCTGACTCACCCTCAACATTTCAGCAACCCAGTGATCAAACTCCCTTCCTGTTTGTGGATGTAACCACCTGCAGACCATTAGAAAGAAGGTAAAGCACACTTTTACTTGAAATATATTTATTCTGTTTTCTAGCCTTTACCACATTCAAAAGTCAGCGCTCTCCTCTGCTGACTCCAGATCAAAGTGCATTTTGAGAACAGACGTTTCAGCATCAAGTCATTTGATATTTTAGGCGGTAGAAGAACAAAGTGTTTGATGGCAGGAGAGATAATAGAATTTCAGCTGCGTACACGTAGCTTTGTGGTACTTGTCATAGTTTTAAAACACAAAGGTTAGTGCGGGTAGCAAGAGCGGTGTTCAAACAGCAATGCAGTAAAATAAATGGGCTACTGGCAAAGAGTCCAGGCCAATTAATTATCATTGATTCTGAAGATGTGGGAACAATGGTCATTAAAATAACTAGTGTCATTTCAATCATAAAATTACAATGGCATTTGTCCAAGGTTATACTTCATCATTTTCTTAATCAAGAAATATTCTCTGAAAGCAAGTCAATTTAGATAGTTTCAAAGCGTCAGCACTTAATGCTGGTTTTTAATTCACTCAAAAAGTGAGATTTCAATAGATGTTTTAGTAACAAACATTTATGTTGAGTTTTCGCAATGGACCAAACAGACTGTAGGGTCATAAATACAGAACTCAATGTAAAACTGGCTATATTATTAAGTTTTACAGTAAAATCATGACTGTTTCATCCACAAGGGGGCGGTCAGATATTAATGCATCTGAGAGAAACCTTTGCAAAAAAAATGAAGCCCAAACAAAAACAAATCACCAAGAACCAAAAATGGCATAATCATGTTAAAGAGAGTGTTTACTGCATCAGCATGTCTCAGCTGCTCTGATGGAGAGACGGCCCACAATTCATTTAGTGAGATTAGGCTGAGGAGCGAATAAAGGCTAAAGCTAAAGCTCAGGCAGACTCATGCCTCTCTCAGCTCTAGACCGGTTAACCATCCTCTTTAATCCCTCATGATTTCCTAAAGCCCAGAGCTGAAATAAAGACAGAGTCTGTCATCTATTTAAGCTATGAATTTGACTGATACTCTGTTGAAGGGGTAAAAATCACCCACAAATGGCAATTTTGCCAACACTGATTCACTCTTATGTTGTTCTAACCTTGTATTATTGTCTTTCTTCCGTGAAATACAAAAGAAAACTGGCAAAAGGCCCAAGAAAGGAAAGTGGATGTTTATTTATAATGCCAAATTATAATGTGGAATGTGTACCCCTGCATAAAACATAAATAATATCAGTCAATAACATCAGTCATATGGGATTTAATCAGTTCAAAGGAATATGTTAAAGGAATCTGAAGGGTGATTAATAGAATAGAATAGAATAGCATGATGATTAAAATATTAAATAAATTAATGAAATATTAAATGTACTGATAATTGAATAATTAATAATTGAAATTGACTTATTTGCTGCTATGACACATTGCATTTCTATACTAGGAGTGAGTCTTGTGGTCAGAAGAAGACAAGTTAAATGTTAAAACTTGTTTTCAGAGAATATGTCTTGTATCAGCAAGGAAAGTGAAAGTTTTTTTTTTTTTTTTTTATAATGCCAACATTTTAGGAAATAAACTAATATAGAATTGTAAAATAGTAACAGCACCATTCCCAACATTGATTAAGTATCTCCTATTAAGTATCAGGCTTTTCATATTTCTGATTGATTTGGATATTTGTGTAATTGTTGTTTTTGTGATGTTCACATCAAAGCCAAATGGGCTCAATTTGGCTTTGTTTGGATGAAGCTTAGCCACTTTAACACCCAACAGATCTCAGAAAAAACCCATTCTGGAGTGCTTTGGCTTCACGTATGTTTGCAATGTACTACTTCAGATGCAATATTTCAGAGATGTGTTGGGCACCAATAGTTAGCTGGTTAAAAATTGTTTTTGTTTAGTTTTATCATGCAGAATCATTAAATGTCCGGAAAAAAAAAATAAATAAAAAAAAGTGCCCTGAGGAAAAAAATGTAGTTGTGTTACTTCAGTCCTCTCCAACAGTAATTTGAGGACTTTGGCACATTTGTTTTTGGACTTGGACTTATTTGAACTTTCAACAACACAGCAGACGCTACAGTCAGCATCAGGTGAGAGCTAATTAGTTTTGTCTTTGCACGCAATTACTCACACAGTCCCTCATGAATAGAGTCAACAATTTACAAGAACACTTAAGGTTCTACCAGGTATTAGCAAAATCAGACTGTTAAAGAAATACCCCAAATGAAAAAGCCTTTGTGAGTTGCTCTTTTGCGTGGTGTTACAATTAATGGGAACTGAAGCATTCAAAGAGACATAAGAGCGCATAAAAGTATAATAAAAGTGATCAGTATGACTGGAATATAGTGCACAAATCATAAGAAGCACTTTTTGAAACTCATGGTGCTTTTGGGGGCTTTTTTAACCTTGGATGCATGTAAGAATATGGAATAGGGTGACCATTTTCTGTATTTAACCTTGTATTCCTTTGTAGAAATAAAGGCATGTATGTTTGAAAAGACTTGGGGGTGAATAAATGATGACAGAATTTTCATTTTTGGGTGAACTAATCTTTTACAGGCAATAAATGGAACCTCATGGAGTCATAGATGGATTTAGTGGAATTGGTTATGGAGGTTTGGTCTTGGAAGTAAAGGATCATCCTTGTCCTGGATTTTCCAAGCAGCTTAGCTTTCTAAATATTCATCTGAACTCCTGTAAGAAATGGCAGGTAGGATTCGTCATCCTTCTGGGATGTTCCTTCCAGGCTATTGAACCATTGAGCCTCAAACCACCACAACCAAAGCAGGCTCCTCGTCTTTGTGGTAAATGCTTTTTATGGAGAAACATACAGAAGTAAAGTGATTTAATTCACCCACTCGTTATTCACTATGCTAATTGTTTATGTAATAAGGTTTTAATATGATTGAGACAAGGTGTAGACTTTCAAATGCACCTTGGTATGCGTTTATCACAGGAACAACAGATTTATTAACACCCAAGTAAACAGGGGCTGGGAGGAAGCTGATAAGGCCAACATTTATTCAACTGCAGTTTGTGCACTCAGTTGCAATGTAGCTACATATTGTAAAGCCAAAACCTGCTGCATTGAATAGTATTACATAGAGATAATAATATAAGTATATAGATATTCACAAGAAAATATGAAGGGTGCTTGCTTGTGCAAAATGTACCGCCTTGAAGCTAAAGAGGAGAGTTTTCTATTTTTGTCACTATGCAGTTACCAATGTTTTCTGGGTAAGAGTTAGGTTCACCAAGAACACCTGTCAGGGCAAGTCTAGGCTCATTAGAAATAAATAAATAAAAATAAATATTAGATTAAATAAATACTAGAGGAAGTAAGAAAAACAACTACTTTTATTTATTTATTTATTTTATTATTTTTATTTATTTTTTTATTTTTTTTCACAATTTGTTCAGTTCAGTTTGTTCAAAAATCAGTTTTATCGGTTTAGGGTAGGGTTTAGTGTAGGTGGTACATTTGTTTTAAAGGTGTCACAAAATGTAAGTAGCAACATAGTATGTTTTCACAGAAATGACAGAATATTAGTAAAACTTCCATGAAATCATTAGCACAGATACAGAGGCACACATACTATATAAAGGCAATGGGTTATGTTTTATGCATCCCTGTTGTGAACTACAGCTGCATGTACAATGTGCAAATAAAACTATGAATGAATGCAAGATTAAAACATCATTCAGAATGTAGAATCTATTTATCAGCGTATTTTTTTCTCATATTGGGAAAGATTTCCTCTTCTTCTGTGACAACATTTAAGCCATGTCGCATTTTGCTGATTCATCATTCCTAGATAATCTAGTATTCCATTCTCGTCTCGGGGGAGGAATTTTATACACCTTAAGCAGTCAGTCGCACTGCTTTTCCTGGCAGTTTTCATGCCAATTTCCAATTTATAACCTGAGAGCTGCGTCCTTGACCACGGCTGAGTGTTCCTCTGTGGCACGCACCCCAAGTTCATTAAATACTTCATTAGCCATCGCTCCTGGACAGTGGAGAAGACTGCTGTTGATGGACCACACAAGAGAGGCACCTGGGTAATACCTCAAGAGACACAGTGGGCCACTGCAATTAATAAAGTCTGCTTTCTCTTTCAAAGCACATCTCTCATGCCGGGGTTGGGCCTTAATAATATGCCCGCACGGTGCAGAGATAACCTCTTTTCTCACCCACACTTAATTTTCAATCAAAGTTCCGTCAGAAGCCATTTCCAGTCACACTTAACTGCATTAATTTATTTCATGTGAATTAAAGGAGGTAATGGGAACATTTATCAGATTCAAGAGGCCTGCAGAAGTGCAGCTTTCCTCCAATGTGTTATAACGTAACAGTTACAAGAATCCAAACGGCGTGTGGTAATTGGCTGTTCAAAGTCCATGCTGTTAGCACAATAATTGTGATCCAGTACAAGATCAGAGGTGGTTTGTACATAAATATTTCATGAAAAGCCTTTTTGAAAAATTCAAGATTCAGAGAAATGGGTGAAGGGTGAATTCACAAAAGGTCTCACAGTGATTTACAAAACAAAATTATGCTTTTGCATGGATGTCATGCAAAAGAGTGGTGTAGTTTTACAGTGCACATAGACAAACCAAATGCTTTTCCTTTAAACTCTCTGGGAATATTAAAAAAAAGACACTTTCCAGCAATAGAATCTAAAATAGGGACTGAAACACATATTTTCTTTAAAAAAAATCACCAAATGGTACTTAACCCCGGCTTGAAAATGTTAAACATCAACCTCAGCAGACAGACAGACTGGTTAACCGGGCTGATGGCAAAAATGAGTTATCGATCAATCTACCTAATTTTGGAAAAAAATGTGTAATAATAATAAACACTCCTACACAAACTTCACTGACAGTAACAGGGTTGAAAAACTGAGCTATACGTTAAAATTTTCAGTTTGTAGAAAATTGAGAAAATTAATCAAGATAATTTCTTTGTTTACCTAACATGCTGTAGAACCGCTCCAAATGTTATTTGAGAAAGTGAGAAAGTGACGAGACGTGAGGCCAAGTATGGTGACCCATACTAGGAATTTGTGCTCTGCATTTAACCCATCCAAGTGCACACACACAGTAGTGAACACACACAGTGAACATACACCCGGAGCAGTGGGCAGCCATTGCATTGCTGCGGCGCCCGGGGAGCAGTTGGGGGTTCGGTGCCTTGCTCAAGGGTCTCACCTCAGTCGTGGTATTGAGGGTGGAGAGAGCGCTGATTGATCACTCACCCCACCGACAATCCCTGCCGGACCTGGGACTCGAACCTGCAACCTTTTGATTACAAGTCCGACTCCCTAACCATTAGGCCACGGCTGCCCCCATAGGCCACGGCTGCCCCCATTTCCTGGGTATCACAGTTTTGCATTTCTTTGTACATTTTGTACATATACAGGTGCATCTCAATAAATTAGAATGTTGTGGAAAAGTTCATTAATATCAGTAATTCAACTTAAATTGTGAAACTTGTGTATTAAATTCAGTGCACACAGACTGAAGTAGTTTAAGTCTTTGGTTCTTTTAATTGTGATGATTTTGGCTCACATTAAAAAAAAAAAAAAAAAAAAAACACCAATCCACATCTCAACAAATTAGAATATGGTGACATGCCAATCAGCTAATCAACTCAAAACACCTTCAAAATGGTCTCTAATTTGGTTCACTAGGCTACACAATCATGAGGAAGACTGCTGATCCAGAAGACAAATCATTGACACCCTTCACAAGAGGGTAAACCACACACACATTCATTGCCAAAGAAGCTGGCTGTATCCAAGCATGTTAACAGAAAGTTGAGTGAAAGGAAAAAAGTGTGGAAGAAAAAGATACACAACCAACCAAGAGCCACCACACACAGACGTGTCAAGGAATTTGGCTACAGTTGTCATATTCCTCTTGTTAAGCCACTCCTGAACAACAGACAATGTCAGAGGCATCTTACCTGGGCTAAGGAGAAGAAGAACTGGACTGTTGCCCAGGGTCCAAAGTCCTCTTTTCAGATGAGAGCAAGTTTTGTATTTCATTTGGAAACCAAGGTCCTAGAGTCTGGAGGAAGGGTGGAGAAGCTCATAGCTCAAGTTGCTTGAAGTCCAGTGTTAAGTTTCCACAGTCTGCGATGATTTGGGGTGCAATGTCATCTGCTGGTGTTGGTCCACTGTGTTTTTTGAAAACACTGCACCTGTTTACCAAGGAATTTTAGAGCACTTTATGCTTCCTTCTGCTGACCAGCTTTTTAAAGATGCTGATTTCATTTTCCAGCAGGATTTGGCACCTGCCCACTCTGCCAAAAGCACCAAAAGTTGGTTAAATGACTATGGTGTTGGTGTGCTTGACCATAGAATCAGAGAATCTATGGGACATTGTCGAGAGGAAAATGAGAAACAAGAGACCAAAAAATGCAGATGAGCTGAAGGCCACTGTTAAAGAAACCTGGGCTTCCAGACCACCTTAGCAGTGCCACAGACTGATCACCTCCATGCCACGCCCAATTGAGGCAGTAATTAAAGCAAAAGAAGTCCCTACCAAGTACTGAGTACATATCCAGTAAATGAACATACTATCCAGAAGGCCAACAATTCACTATTTTTTTTTTTTATTGGTCTTATGAAGTATTGTAATTTGTTGAGATTTGTTGGGTTTTTGTTAAATGTGAGCCAAAATCATCACAATTAAAAGAACCAAAGACATTCAGTGCACTGAATTTATTTAATACACAAGTTATATATATATAGTATATATATATTCAATTTATATGGCATATCTAATTGTTCTCACAACAAATGACATAGGAAAACTGATGTCTCTTTTTTATTTTATATTTTTTCATTTTATTTATTTTTAGACACAAAACTACTGCAGGAGCCACTGTACATGTTAACAGAAGAGTGCACTTTTTTTCTTTTCTTTTTCTTTTTTGTCTATAAAGATGTTTTGTTCTATTTTCTTTGCAATATGAGTACAATCATGATGAGCATCTTTAATGGAGATGTCTCCATGTCCAACAGAACCCTCTTAAAGTTTCCACTTTGCTGCAGACGGCCTCAAGAATTGTTGTATTTTTTTCCTAGAGTGCAGGCATTATAGTCAATCCTCAGTAAACAGAAACTTTCCTTTTTTTTTACAGAAAGAAAAAGAGGCACAGCTGAGCTATGGCTTCCCACCGAATTAATGAGGCCTTCAGTGAGAGAGGAAGCAGGGATGTGGGCAAAAGGAAGGACCAATAGCCCTGGGATTCCTATTCAATAACTGTTATTGTAGACGTACAGTCCTCTCGCCAACACCGTCATTATTCTTGGGGAATGGTTGGATCCTGTGGGTATATTCAGGCTTTTGTATGCTGGTGCCCACTGTCTACTCTCACACTGTTTCTTCCTTGTCCTCCTCTGACACACAGATGTATTTGTAAACATTTGATGGAAGCTTGAACATGGTGGTTTCAAATAAAAAAGATTTTCAGACTAAAAGCGTTTCTCTGTTGTCCCTTGTCTGAAAGGTGGAATCAATGTCAGGTATCTGTCTGGTCTGAGAGGACATTTTGTGTGTTCTTTGTAGGCGTTTGAAATGTATTTTTAACCAAGCTGTTAAAGCCTGTATAGAATAAACAAATTGACATAATTTAAGATAAACAACCTTGGCACAAATCAGTACCATTAAAACATGCATGTAATTTTCATGTCATTGTCTTTGTCCTCTCTAACATTGCATATCCTTGGTCTCTCCTGCATGCAACAGGATTTCACTCACAGCTGTGAGCGCATAGTGGAAATGGGCAATCAGAAAGTGATGGTGTGGAATACCTAATTAAAAAACAGCATGCCAGAAAGAGGATATCTCATGCAGATGACCTATGAGAGACTTCCTGCACTGGAATAACACATCTCCAGCAGAGTTATCAGGACATATTAGGACCATGGGCATTCTTGCTTAAACCTAATTAGTTCTTTATGAAAACTAATAAATATGATGGCTTGCTTAGGCATTTGTTTATTGATGAAGAAAAAGTAGAATTAGCATTTTTTGGAGGACTTTTTTTTATATGTATTATATTATATTATATTATATTATATTATATTATATACAACAGTTATTTCTGGTCTTCAAATCTGATTGGCTGATAAGAGTGCAATATGAGAGTGATATCAGTTTGTGATTATAACATTCATAATGGCCGAAGCCCAAATCCTGCATCATTGTATAAATATTACTGTTTTTGTGTAGTTTTAAGAGTTTTTCAGGTGAGAAAATACTTTTATATAGTTTATAGTTCAAATATGCAGTTTTTTAATAAAGATAACAACATTCACATGTCCAAAATGTCAACGTTTTCAGACATGTAAACTCCAGATCGTCAGCAGCCATTCTGCACTCATGAACCCGCCTGAAAGCGCCTCTCCTCGGCCAGGTCTTCTGGAGTTTACCACTGGCTCTGATGTCTCTGTAGTGGTTACACATGAAATGTAATTCATTATGGGTAAATCTAGGGGGATTCTTTGATATCATTAACCTATTATTTGTTCCAGAGAATATAGTTTTATCAAAATCTCATGTTTATGTAAATTCAATGATTTAGTATTTGATAATTTATGTTTAGTATTGAGTGCATTTTCGTGATGGTGATTTTAGTTATATTGTTCGGCCATTAGATGGTGACAAGAGTTTTTATGAGTCGCAGTAAAGACTTTTACACTGAAAAGTAAATTCTATAAATGAGTTATTTTTAGTTTTAACAACAGCTTGATGGAGCGAAATGAAGAATCAATGCTTTATCAGATGCAGGTAAACACACTCGCCCAGTCCATCTCTCTCTCTCATAATACTCTTCATAATACTGTGAGCTTTTAATACAGTAATACAACAAGCTTTCAATGAAGCAACTCAACATTACTAGTTCTAAATAACGTTTTCTAATTATTAACAGAGGCTAGGGCTCAGCTGTTAAACTGTCGACTTTAGATTTGAATGTGTGTAAAATGTGAAATGTAAAATGTAAAATGTGAGATACGGCCATATATTGGCACTGTGATCAATCAACCAAAAGCAAAGCTTCCACAAAGAAAAAAAAAAATGTTCCCTGCAAGCAAACAGCACTGATTGCAGTTACCCGGATGAGCTTGTGTTATTCGTTTTTAGCGGTTGTTATCGGGTATTAACATACCTCATAATGTGGTCACTGACCAATCAGAATCTAGTATCCCACAGAGACGTGTAATAAATTATATTATATGGAAAGAAACAAAGAAAGAAAGAAAGAAAGAAAAAATGTTATGCAAGTATGTATCTATTTATTTATTTTACACAAGTTTTGAGTACCATAGAAGGGAGATTTTCAAGTTATAATAACTCAAAGAAAGTGACATTTTCATAAAAACAACATTGAGACGTTTTTGTTTTACTTACTTTCTGAGAGCTCTTGACCCAAGACAAATAATAGCAGCTGAGTGAAGGAGCACAAAATGTGGAATGTCTATACTGATGCAACACATACAATGTTGTAGGCCTCTTTCACACACTAGAATCATTGTTCTATAGGCCCTAAACTCTGAAAATGAAGATACGCTGTGGATGGAAAATACATCACATCTCAATTTACGCAGTCACTAGGGAATGCAGAGCTCCAGATGAACCCAGTTTGTGAAGGAAACTTATAAGACGTTTACTTGTACATAAGCAACTTTTGACTGATTAAATAGGCAACTGGAACATGATCTGTCAAAATGACAAGTGTGATGCAATGTCAGTGAAAAGAAAAACTATGTAGGGCAAATGTGAGTCATATTTTAACCCTATAAACTATCATATTTGATACCCAATTTTTTAAGGCATCTAAATGATTAACAACCAATTACTGAAAAAAAAACAAAAAACTATCTTCTACTACAAGTTTTCTGTCGTTTGATTGATAATTCATATTTTAGAGCCTTGTTTTAATTGTATATCTTTTCTTATATTCTTTCTTTCTTTCTTTCTTTCTTTCTTTCTAAATTAAATATTTTGAACTTAAATTAACATTTATTTTATATTGTTAGTAATTTTTAAGATGAACACACTTAATTAAGAAACCTGTTTACTTATGATACATTTATTTATTTGTATATTTCTCAAACATTGTTGTTTTGATTGAATCATATTTTGCCCCAACAATAACAAAATACAGAGCTTTGATAATAAAAGCATTTAAATATCCTCTTACTAATACATAATATTGCAGAGGTATAGAGTGACAGCTAATACTTTTATGCATTTTATACAGGTAAGCTGTTATACCATTATGCAGATCTCGGTTTACATTATAAACTATATGAATTTCAATGTTCCATTTTAAAAGCTGACTTATTTTTCTACCTCACACTGCAAAATTGTGTAACTGTGTTTTCTTATTCATATTTAGCATTGTTTTATGACCTGTGACTCGATTAAGAGCCATTGGTAAGACTGCCTCTCCAAGCATTATCCCTGAAAATTACATTTTATAGCATAAATATAGTGGATCTTCACTACAACACACAAAGTTGGTGTGAAGAGCAAGTGCTATGCAAATATTGCAACCCTGTTGCTCAAACCTCGGAGTGTAACATGACAAGGTTCCACATTTTTTCTACACAGAGTTCAGTCATACACCAAATTATCACCTTCACCGAAGCATTTGACACCGATACGTCATGGTGAATTAAAAAAAAAACATCTTGCATATAGCACACTAGCAGCATGCCTCTCCCCAGGTTCCCGTCAAGGCAGCCGCACTTTGCAGTTTTTTTTCTTTTCATTCCGACGACTCCTGTCAGAAAAAAGGAAAGATCACATGTTGAGACTGCTCTGGAGGCGGCTTTGAGCATTTGTTGTTCTTCCATTACGTAACTACCTGCATCCTAATTGCTAGACGCTCACAGAGGATGAAAGCCTCATTATAAACAGCGCAGTTGACACTGCAGCCTCTATGAAAAGTTTGATGTAGAGGTTTTTGTGGGGTTGAATGGGATAGATCACAAATTTGCAGACAAGGTTTGCACCAGAGTTTTTTTCCCCCCTTCTTCTTCTTTTTTTAATTCACAGACATGTAATTACAGGAAATAAATCTGATTCTCTGCGGGCTTCTCCAGCTGAGCAGGGCAAGGATCGGTTGGATTACACAAGGAACATTGAGATCAGAAAGCTAAGTAACAACAAGGTGTGCTGTGAAGCACCTCAAATTGCTGCTGAAGCAGGAGATTACAGAATATGTCAGGGAATATTGCTGTGCGAGGAAAGCTAGTGCGCTAAAGGACGTTTTTGATTTCCCTTTTTCCTGCTTTCCTTCTCATCAATGCATTTATGATGTAGTCGTCAAGATTTGGAAAAGCTTCCCAGTGGAGAAGAGGTCTAGGACCATTGAGCTTGGGGTAAACAGCTCTTGCACTGGGGACTCAGTGGCCGCCTTTGAACAGAATCTGGAGACAATGTGCACATTGAAACACAGAGGGATCCTTTAGCTAATCCTGTGGAGCGGCCTACCGAGGGGCCAATCAATGGAGCTTTTATTAGACGGGCATGATACATGCCAGCACTTTGCTACTCTAGTAACTAGCACTCAGGAATCTGCAAGCAGGGAATTCAGACAAGCCGTGTGAAGATGACCTTGACCATCCAGAATTCCCCATCAAATAAACTTGCCAAATGGGTGCAGAACTCATGGTCCATGGATATTACAATACGGTAGCAGGTCTGAATGGTATTGGCCACACTCTGTGTAGGGGAACGCTAGGGATGAAGTGTCACATGCACTTACTTCACATGGCCTGTATAACAGCATCAAGTGTGTGCAAATAACTACAGAAAAAAAGATCTTACCTCAATCAAACTGAGATTTTAGGATAGTGCTTACTTTCTTTTTCTCAGTGACAACCCACTTTTCTATCACATATGTAGTGTTAGGGGTAACACATTACAAGTAAGCAGTGTTATGAGTTATGTAATCAGATTACTTTTTTGCAAGTAACTAGTGAAATAACACAGTTTATTTTCCAATTCCAAAAATGCAAAGACTTTGTGATTGCTGTGTAATCATGATGGTTACTGTAGTTCTACCCAGTTGAGAAAACCAGCATATGCTGGTTAGGTATGTTTTGAAACATGGCAGCTGGTTTGAGCTGTTTTAAGTTGATCCTTAGTTGGTCATGACCTAGTTTTAACCCACTGGGGTCGACGAATGTGCCACTTTTTTTTAAAGCCCCCTATATAAGCTTAAATTACTTTGTCAGTTTTGATCTTACAGATAAGAGCAATACATCAGTTGAATCTGTAAAGGGTCTACTTTTATTTATATACACACATAATAACAATAAAGCGGTGAGCTTTTGTCAAATAAAGGAAATAAACAGGGTGTGCTGTGTGCCGCGTTGGTCTCTGTGATCTTCATTTAGAAACGCATCACTTAAATTATCTAAAACTCAGCAAAAACAGGAGAGACATTATAGATATATAGAAACACAGAGACATTATAGATATATCTAGAGAAAGCTTATATTTATACTTTTAAACAAAGTGTTATCAAAAACAAATATTCTGTGATAAAGTAATCCATATGAAACCAGCGTGATGTTCAGTCTATCCCCTTGGAGCTAATTATATTTAATTTGATCAAGCCTCGATTTACCTTGATCAGAAGATGAACGCGATGTGATGTGCAGCTGACCAACAGAGGATACATTTACATGAGGAAGTCTTTCTTTTATTAGCCTACTTGCATTTGCTGTTATTGTGACAAACTAAGTTGTACACATTTTACTAGTTAGACTTTTTCTAAACTATAATTCCTGATTACATCAAGTGAAACATAATGAAGTACATTTCATTTCATTGCATCTAAATGTCTCACGATGCCAGGCTGTTGTTTTTTTTTAATGTTCTAGAAAACAATGCAATATAAAAGTAATAGTGTTTACACTGTAACACTGAATGATAGAGTCTAAGAAGGTTTAGACAACATTTATTGTTTAATACATGCAAAGCATGTGTGTGTTTATGACTATAAGATCACATTTGTATATTTATTTTATTTATTTATTGTATAACAGTAAAATGAAAAAGAAATAGCCTATGTTGGTCCTGAGCTGGAGCTAGTTGCTTAGGACCAGCTTATGACCATCTTAAACCAGCTCAAAACAGTTGCCATGCTTCAAAACATACCTATATGCGTTTTTTTCAACAGGGATAGACTAAATGTGAACATGCATTTACTTATTTCACTTGCACAAGAACAGTATTCCTCAAAGTGAATGGAAACACTGAAATACAAACACAGAATATGACACAAATAAATATGTCAAATCACAAAAAGATCCTTTGTTGTTAATCCCATTTTATTAATCAATGTCTTTGCTGCTGACCTTCAATGATCCATTTCAGTAACACTAATAAGTAAAATGACTTCAAATAAACAATACATTTTCTTTTAACACACATTTCTGAAGGGTATTGAACTTTCTTCTCCTGCATCCTATTCTTCATGCAGTCCAGAATGGCAGCATAGCTGAACAGTTTGTTTGAGCTGTGGCCTCTACAGTACAGTACAGCACATTTCCTTCAGCCTGAGACTTATTCTTTTCACTTTTAGTGTGAAAGAGCTTTCACATTTGCCAAAAATAGAAGTTAAAAAAGCCCAGCCCAGATTTTAAAGATTATACAAAAGTAACATAACACATTACTTTCTATAAAATAAATAAATAAATAACATAATAAGCATATGTCTAGACTTAAGCATTTAAATTTTATAAAGCATTTGAACCCTCAGAAATCCAAACATTGAAGACGTATCATTGATTTCCAGCAATCAGTTTCAGACATGGTTGATGCAACAATACTTCAAAATGAGAGTTCACCCAAACATTACAATTTCTGTCCCCATTTACTGATCCTTACATTGTTCCAAACTTATATGACTTCTTTCTTTTTGTAAATCTTGAAAAAAGTTTTTTTTTTTTTTTATAGCGTCAGTTTTCACAATGTATGTGCACCCCTTTTTTATACCTTTTTTTTTTTATAGTGCATTCTGAATACTTTGTGTTTATCAACATGTCAGTGATTTAGCATTTGGCAAATAGATGCATTCATTTTCTAAAACACAAAAAGTGGCACATTTCTTTTATGGTGTCAGAAAAACACTTTTATAGCATGCCATCCTGGGGACATGATTTCCTTAAAAGCACTGCCCGTAACTTCACGGCTATTAAGGAAAAAAGGGTCCATAGCCCATTGACGATGAAAAAGAATTAGCAATCAGTTATATGAGATCACTGAAGTGAAAACAGCAGCAGAGCCACTGACTGACATGTTAAAAGATGAAAAGACAAAACTTGAAATGAAAACGTCTTTGGAATTGTTATATCCTGTTTTGGTGCACTGGAACACAGAGACTTCTCAAAGTCAACAGAAAATAATGAAAGTAATGATCATGGATGATAATTTAATGTCAAAACTATGCAAATTGTCAAAAGATCTGAAAAATAAATAAATAAATAAATAATAATGTCATCTGCAGCATTAATTTCAACTCTGTTTTTATGTCTTTCTTCATAGCTACAACAGCCAGTTGATTAATCACGGCCTAGAAATGTTGCTTGAAGAAATGAAAGCAAATCAAACTTCCGTCTGAGGCTTTCTGAACAGCCCTGCTCATTAATAATTCTTCACACCTGTGCGGATTTTGTACTGAGCAGGTTTTGAACATACAGAGGCAAGTTCCTACACAGCAAGAGTCGCCGAAATAAATCATTTTGATTGTGATTTATCGAACACAGTAAAATAAGTTGTTAAAGTTAATTTCTTCCTACACATTGTAAAATAGACCTTCAATTTCTAAGTGGCTTCTGGGTCTTTACTGATGGTTCTGATGATATTTAAGGATAAAAATGGCCCTATAAGCTTGCCCATTGAATAGGGCTTGATCTAATGAAGCAAAAAGTATGCAGTAAATAAAAACTTAAATGAAGACCTTCTTTGTGTAATGTACATATCAAGCAACTTTTATTTTTACATTAAGGATTAAGAATGGTTTTCATATTTTATTCTATCACATATTACCAGAGTTAAGCATTCCAAATGGGCCAATATTATTTAAAAAGTTCTTGTCTTGTTAATGAAAATAATAAATTACTGATCTATAATGCCGAGCTACTGAATAAATTAAGATTCTCCGCAGCTTTCTCGCCTCCCCTCTATTGCTATAACTCCTCAGGATTGATGCGCGTTCTCTGTTTTTCAGGCATGCGCGTGATTTCATGCCAGAGGTAAGCTGTCCGAGAAGTGCTCGCCCAAGTGGAAAAATGCGATTGCCGAAAATTGTATTTGATGTAAAACTAAACTCGACTAAATCAAATGAAAAACTGTATATTTTCATGCTTTCTCAAGCAAAGCAAATTTTAAAAGTCCACTGAAAACATATTATAGACAGTGTTGAAGATATAGGCTACGTTATTGTCAAGTAAATTAAAATAAAAAAAAGTACATAAAAATGTATATAAAATTTATAAAATAAAAAAAAAAAACCATCAGGGAAGAAAAATAGTAAGTAATAAAATCTGATTACTTAGATTTTATTGTCGTTTGTAATGTTACTGCAATATTTTAAAGATATTATTATTTTTGGCATTTTGCATGATCGTAGTATCAACCGGGTGGGAGTTTTAACTTATATTCACTGCGAATTAATTATAATCATAATAATAAATAAATAATAATAATAATAAAAAATCATTTAGTCCAAGCAGAAACATATAGACCGGAGGAATCCCCACCTCCCCACCCTCTGAATATTACGTATCATAACGTAATACGTGTTAACGTTGTTTGGCAGTTTTTAATTGGAAAAGCAACTGTATGTTTTTCTACAATGAAAAAGACTGTGGATAAACGTGAAACGACAAAAGAAGGATTGAAGATGAATTTCATTTACAGATAAGGTAGGAAATATGCATACTTTTAAATCGACACCTGCCACGGTGTTTCCCTCGTTGAGTTTGTCCTTAGCACTCAGCATAGGCATGTTAGCTAGCTAATTTATGCTGCAACAACTCTAAATCATTCTTGACTGTCTCTAGTTTTGTTAGTAAAACAATCGTATAGCATGCTAGCTAACAGTTATTGGCAGGAAGATTTCTCATTAGGTAGCTGAACATAAGCTATATTTTCGTTTCCCCCCCCCGCCCCACTATTAGGCTCTAAACATCAAACTATTGAATTTGTGCTAGAGATAGATCTAATGATTATTATACTACTAGTTTATTATTGATTACTAAAACAAAATATTAAACATTTTTCTTAACTGAAAGCAGAGCAGAGATAAAATAAAATATAATTATTATAAATAAAACTTAAACTTCTTTCAGTTACTTGCCAAATCAACATTTTTTTTTTGAAGTTGAATCATTATAATTAATAACTGGAAATAAATAAAAACTAAAACTGATATAGATTTATTAAATACTATTACTTAATTTAACAGAGAATTACTTAATTTAATCTTAATTGTAAGATTATTAACTGAAAATGAATGCCAAATCATAAAATACAAGAAAACTGTAATAGTATATATTATACTAAAATAGCTCTGGTTCTACCAAGACGACTGACTGAGGGTCCTTTTTCCAGGCTGTTTTCCAACAGTAGGATCTGATAAGGATGTGGACAGGGCCTATGCCAAAATAACATTATTCTAGCACTACATAAAAAGGTACATTTATATTCAATCTAAGTCTTTCTAGCAGAACTAATATCAACTCTCAACCTCTCTCTTTTTCTCTACTACGTTTCTCTGTTTATCTCTCTCTAGCTGTGCATCTTTGATGTTGTGGTGACAGCTGTAGATTAATTACTACCTGCCAGCAGTTACTTAAAAATTAATCTTCAGAACCTTCTAGAAAGATGACAACTTGTTAAATTATGCAGAACAACATTAGAGGACTCAGTGTTTATGAATGCTGCTTACTGAAAAACAAGCAGGGCTAGAGAAGCATGTGGGATTAAACCAAATAAAGTTATCAACCACCATATATTTTTAAGTTTAATAAACTGTACTTGGTTATCAATCAAATGTATTCAAATAAATGATAAATGTCTGATGATAATAAACAATAGCCCTATTAAATGTATTTGCATTCCTTAAAAATCTCTAAAACTGTATTAATTAAATATCTACTCATCACAAATTCCCGGAAAGTGCTGAGTCTGTAAAATGAAAGGAATAGTTTGTCCAAAAATGTTAATTTGCTGAAAATGTACTTATCCACATGCCATTCAAGATGTATCATTTTGATTCTTCATCAGAACAGATTTAGATTAATTTAGCATTACATCACCTGCTCACAAATGGATCCTCTGCAGTGAATGGGTGATGACAGAATGAGTCCAAACTGCTGATAAAAACATCACAACAATCCACCAGTAATCCACTCGACTCCAGTCCATATTAAAAAAAAAAAAACTGTTTGTAGGAAACAAACTTTACATTGTCACTTCTAGTCAAAATATAGCTTTTTTTTTGGCAAAGAACAAAAGAGGAAAAATATCATTAATCAGTAATTTAGTTAGAATCCAATTTTTTGTTTAATTTGTTTTTGTTAAACTTGTTCGTAGTTACTCTCAAGGCCAAGTACATATTCAGCTAAGACATATTCAGCTAAGATTAAAAAAAGTACATATTCAGCTAAGATTAAAAAAAATGCATATACATCATCAGACAACTCACCCTAACCCATGCATTCAGTCCTTGGAAAGTTTAAAATTATTCAGCTCTCTGAGTGGTCCTTTTTGTTCTAATGTTGTAAAATGCTTGTTTGATTGATTCCTGATAAAACACACAGTGAGTGAAACAGATTGACTAGACTGCTGCTTAACTCGCATCCAAAATGACTCATTTGTGGAAAGCCAGAATTGTGTTAAAACACTTGGAGTCATCATAGATGACCTGCTCTCCTATGTGGACAACATTAAGGCAATCTCCGGGTCCTGCTTTTTCATTTTCCACAACAAAAGGAAAATAAGTCCTTTCCTCAAGAACTACTCAGATCCTAATCCAGGCCTGAGTCATTTCACGTCTACTGCATCTCCCATGTCGACCAACTAGCATCTGTCATCCCCTCAAGCGCATCCGATATGCTGCTGCTTAACTCCAGAAATTCTCACATTATACCTTTGCTCAGGTCTCTTTCCTGGCATGTGCTGGGATTTAATTCAAGACACTGCGCTTGGCTTACGCTGCCGCCAAAGGCTCAACCCTCCCACTATATCAAATCCTTCACCAAGCTGTACATCCCAAACCAGCTGCCACCATTGTTCACCTAGCCCAAACCTGTTTTGGTTTTGGTTTCTCAACTTGTTTTTGAGTTAAGCATGTATAATCAAATGCATCCTGTATTTGGAATTGAGCTTCTTCTTGGCATTTGAAGCCTAGCTTAACAAGTGACTGGATAGGTCAAGCCTCTCATCGCCCAGTAAGCGTATTAAGATGTGTAAATGTGAGCATTCATGTGTTGGTTTTGGTTTTTGGACTTGAGAAATACAGCAATTTTGAATGAGCCATTTTTGCAGCTTACTGTCAACAGATGGCCTTCTTGGACTGTGAACGTTATGTGTTTACAACACTTTTATCTTTTAAGATAAGAGAAAATTTGTTTTCATGATATAACTCTTTTGAAATGTTTATTGCACATTATTGAGTTACTGTATTAAAAAAAACATAACATCTAAAATGTAAATGTTTGTGCGAAGCTGCAGTAGCAGCGCTTCCAGAAAATAAAATGCTCTTCATGTTAGTGTACTTTTTCCATTAAATACAAACAAGTGCACTAATTATCTAATAAATTACCTCAATGCATGAAATCTAACAAATAAGCTCATGTAAAGGCTGAACAAACGGTGTTCTCTGCCTAGAGGAAAGTCTGCCTTTCCACTGTTCCTTTGAAATACTTAGTTGAAGTTTAGGACACGTAATACTTGGTACTAATATTGATTTGACTCTACTGGATGAGCACAAAACTTAACACTGAATAATTACATTATTGTCTTATGTAGAGCTGCTTATTGCTGAATTTAACTTGTTTCATAACTGACAAACTGATCATAACTGACAAACTGACAGTTACTGATCTGAACTGAAGCTGAATTATGACACTATTGTCTTGTTAGAGCTGCTTTAAAGCAGAATTTGAATTTGTTTAATATTTTATGAAGTTTGCATCATTTGATCTGTTATTTTTCTGTTCATTTCTGTGAAGCTGCTTTGAAACCATATGTATTACAAAGTGCCATGACTTGACCTGACCCAAACTATGTCTTTTCTATATTTAATAGGGCTGTCAAATGATTAATCACGATTAATCACATCCAAAATAAAAGTTTATGTTTACATACTATAGATTTGTGTACTGTGTATATTTATTTTGTATATATAAATACACACACATGCAAGTGTATATTAAAGAAAATGTTTTAAATTTATATCTAAAATATTTATATTTATTTAGAATCTAAATTGTAAACAGGTATAAATATATATACATATACTTTTTTTGTTTTAATATATACATGTGTGTGTGTGTATTTATATGTACATAATAAATATACAAAGCAAACACACATATAGTATGTAAACATTCATTTTTATTTTGGATGCGATTAATCACAATTAATCGTTTGACAACCCTAATATTTAACAGTAAAACTTTTTTTCAGTAACCCTGTTGGTCACCCTAAAAAATATGCTTAGCCTATGTGTATTATAGCTGAAAGTTTCACTATAATTGACAGCACTAAAAACAGAAGAGCCCTATAATGATAGCGATGAGCAGAATATGAATAACTAACCACAGTGGCATCAACATGTGATTCTCAGCTCAAGATCAAATGTAAGACGCGCTATCCACGTCACTGAAATGTATTTATGTTCAGCTCAGTTGTGTTTAATATGTTAAAACACAGTCAAATCAATTCCAAGAGGAAATATCCAATCATTATAGATTCAGCAATGCTATTTGCAGGATGAATTGTTCAGATTGTTTTAATACTCCAGTGGTAATGGAGTCAATAAATGCTAACAGCCGTAAGCAATTTTTGTTTATTTCTGGAAATATTTCTGGAATTAGCATACTGGTTAATGCCTGATTTCTTTTTGGAAGAACAGCCAAGCTAGTGTTGTTTTGATCAAGGGCCTGTAGATCAGGGTAATGTTCAGAATGGAATTCTTTCTTACTGCTTAGCAATTCTGTGAAGATAAAAAAGGAGTGAAAAAGAGATTGCGGTTCATTTGTCACACTGGAAACAGAAGGTCAAATAGAGCGCATTGTATTCTTTTTGCATTGTATTCTCTATTGTATACAACACATTTTACAATGAACGCTAGTGGCAGTAAAACACCAACAACTTCAACAACGTTAGATTTAGGTGGTAAAAAAAAAAAAAAAAAATGATGTTCAAAGTGCCATAATGTGTACACGCATCCATCTGTTTTGGATAAAAGGGTATGTGCTTTTTTATGTGATATAACTTTGTAGAAATGTCACCACAGGCATGTTTTGACAATGAGACTGGGGTAATAAATGTATAGTGCATAAGCAAATACAATATACTAAAGAGAGTAATATGTTAGTATGCTCTTCCAAATATATCCATGCCATGATCGCCCACTTATTACCTTCTTGTTTCAACTCGCACACACATTTTACACTCATGGTTTGTCTATAAACCAGAGCAGTAAAGATCAATGTGGCTATATAGTTAGTGGTCCTGACTGTACAGTTGCAGTATTATTGACTGTACAGTTGATCAATGATCACAATTTGATGAAGCCCTACTTCAAAGTGCCCTCTGAAGCAAGCTCTTCTATTGTGTAATAGCTCATTTGCATATTTATAAATGTGCTTTAAAAGTGCATCATTATGATGCAATATTAATGAGCTTGATAGTAACACTGGTTTTGTCCCCAGTCCAGACAAGCTAGGCCTGGCTGTCATATCGTATGCTGCTACATGATGAATACTTGGCCCATCCATAGCAAAGGAGCTATGAGAGCGCAATCGTAAGATCAAAAGCACCGACAGTGCAAGAAAATCCAATTAGGGGCAAATGTATGCAATTTGATAATTTACGATTCCCATTGAGACAGTGATAAAACAGACTTCTAAGCTCCTTCTTGTTTATGTATGAAAAGAGGACTGGAATAATGCGAGGCAACTTTCTGCAGAAAAAGAGGGTTCCCTGGTGTGGACCGACTAAAGAAACGACCCTCAACCCCTGCAGAAATGTGAAAATCCTCTGGTAATGAAACTAGGGATGGAAATAAGGCCGCATAGAGGAATCTACAGAGGAACTGAATGAAATAAAATCACATGTGTTGTATGCAGTGGGATTTGATAGATTTTTTTTTACTTTTTTTTTTTTTTTTTGAATTATGTAGTTTAGTCATTGGAGAGTTTAATATTCTCTGAAAAATCTTTTTTGATGTCCACGTGAATCTTAAAATGATCAAAAGTCATAACTATATCTTTTTGCTGACTTTTACAAATAAACGTTAGTTTCTTAAATATCCCCCATATGTTATTGTCATTGCAACTCCAGTGATCAGTCTTCTTGAACATGCAGTATAGTTATGCTGCTTTCTATGACACCTATTGTTCAAATCAGTGTTTCCCCTGGGTGTATCTTTTTGTTACATGTTAAACCGTACTTTTATTTTGACATGTTGTCGTGAAGTTTCTGTGTGTATACAGTATGATGCTAGACTAGTTTTCAGCCAGCGTTACACGTGCTTCATATCTGTATAGTAAACAAAACATTAATCTTCGCCATTAATACAGAGACAAACGGAACCTGCAGGATTAATATTTAAGATGTGTTTTTGTGTTTTAATATTGTGTTTTCGTAAAGGGGAAATTGTGCTTCTGACTCACAGCCTGTAAGTACGCTTTCATATTTAAAGAATTTGCCACTGGCTTTTTAAGCAGTGTAGAGTAGTGCTTGTTTGTTATTTCTACGATCACAACAGCAGACATGGAGTTATTTTACGTGGCATGATGCAACGCAACATGTAAAAAGATGAAATATGGCAAACACGTTACATGATATAAACAAAACACATTATACATGCTCTAAACAATTATACACTAGAGGGGCATAATTGTTTTTTGTTTCATAGAAAATTGCATAGTATCAATATAATGCTCCATTTCCTTCCTAAAAGGAAAAAAAAGAACATAATATTTGAATTCTATTAAAATCTATAATATAATATAATATAATATACTATAATATAATATAATATAATATAATTGACCATATAGTTTTTTAACTTTAAATGTAATAAAAGTAATAGACTATGGTTAAGATCTTAAAATTATATATGTGCTTTAGTATGTTGTTCAACACATACCAATATTTCCTTAAAGCATAACAAAAGGTTGTTAAAGCATAATTATTTAAAATGTACTTTAAAGTAAAACTTTCTGTTTGACATTAAAACAAAGTTCACTTTTTAATAGTGTTAAGAAACAGTAATTAAGCACACTTATTCCACAAGGGTGTATATAAGCTTTGTTTATAAAAGTATCACATAAAAAGCTTCACATAATGCTAACAACACATCTTGTTGAAAATCGCTTAGCAACAAAATTGTTTGTGGATAAATAATGCTGTGAGGTGCTAACATTTGTTTCTCAGGTGTAAAATTATAAGCAGAAAAGCTAAATTACTATCACCCCTGTCCCTCTTGAACAGATTTTATTTACATGTAATGTAAGAATTTTGACTAATTTATGCATTCAATTTGTTTTCCGTTAACTGCATACACCCTAGTGCCATTATGTTTGCTTCTCATCCTACGCCTGCAAAATCAGAGTTGTTAATTTCTAGGTATCTAAGTTTTCAAGTGCCATTTGCATATTGTATTTTTTCCAAATAGGAAGCTGAAAAAAGCCAGCGTTCTGATCTGGATAAAACCGGCAGAGATCACATAAAACCAGTCAATCAGATTAGAGCTCGCCAGTTGATAAATGCTTTCCAGTTTTGAGTGCAATATCCATCTGATAGCCGTCTGAGGCTGAGACTATTTTGGATGCAGCCTATAGATGCTCGCTTGGTTTTGGACCAATGCGAATAATTAGATAACGGCTTGATAGACTTAACCTTTATCAGGAATAGCACAGTGTATTGTTCTATAACTTCCAAACGTAACATCCAAAACACCTTCAAAACAGGCAAATAAATTTGTAATCATACTGCAGATAACCTCCTGGTAGAAAGCGCTATCTAAACGACACACTGAACTACAGGGTCAATTCTTCACACTAACAGAGCGTCATTAATATCCCCTCTTTGGCAATGCCTGTCACAGAGTGTGATAAAGCATTGTGGATGCTATCATTTTAAAAGCCAACTCTTGAGACACAGCAGGGATTGTTGTGTTGGCACATCGCGATTGCACTGTTCCTTGAACCGCTGTGCGCACACCATGTCCCCTTTCACTGCATCCGTCAGCAGCATGACAGAGTCTCTCTAGTGGGCGTTTCATTACAGATAACAGCGGTTGCACGTTAAAAGTGCCTCTGTTAACTGTTTACTGCATCATGCTTTCTGCATCTGAATGTTTTGCACTGATAAAAAAAAACAATACTGTGGATATCTAGGGTTTCATTAAACTGGATTGTAGAATAGATAGTTGGCTTTAGGTAAATATTTATGAAGGAGAAAGAGGTGGAAGTGAACTGAGGTTATTAGGTTAAGCTCTTAAATAACCCATCATTATCATATACCATTATCATATACCTGGACCCAGATTTTAAATTGAACAGTCAGTTTATATATATATATATATATATATATATATATATGTATAATATATTAGTTGTGTAACGATATGAACAGGTCAAGATACGATACGTATCTCGATACTGGGTTCATGGTACAATACGTATCACAATATTTTGAATAAAATTTGAAACATAAAACAAATTCAAATTCAAACAGATTTATTTAACAAAAAAAACTAATTTCAATAACTTTCTTTGCTGTACATACAAGATCACATTTTAAGGTTTAATAAAAACCTTCTGTATTCAGATTAACAGTCTGTCTGTCAGTCACTGAAAAAAATAAAAATAAAATAAATAAATAAATAAATATATATATATATATATATATGTTTCTCATCAGACAGGACAGTGGTCGCTTTTTTTAAAGAGGTTTAAGATTTACAAATTCTTCTGCATCAGTGATGTCACAGCTATCCAGAGTATCAATTTGACGGGCATTTTTGCGCACCTCTGTGCTCAAAAGAGCTGCCGTTATAGCCGCTTGTTGCTCGAGATAGCGTTCCAGCTGTAAGATCATCATAGTACTGCTGCTACTGACAACGCACGCAACATGGAGATGGCAGTGAGAAAAGCCGAGTTGTTAACACAAAAGTCGTGGCTTTTTTTTTTACATATATATATTATACACATGTATATATCTTTGATATCTGTTTAAACCACCTGTATTTTACCTGTATTTTTCTTGAAATAATCTGTATATGTCTCTCTATTTTTAAAAAGTTATGTTTTCAAAAATGTCTTCAAAATTGATGTACAAAGAGTTGCCCTAAAGGTAAAAGCTGTAATTCATCTTTTCAGAAAGGTAATGATTTTTTATTTTTTTATTTTTTTATTCCTTGTTTTATACTTTTTTATTAAAAAGAAAAAACACTAGCAGTGCTTCCAGAAAGTGTTATATAAGCAACAATCACATAATGCATATAAAAAGAGTACAGTTTGACACAATATACATTTAAAAGTTAATATAAAAGTTAAGTACTTCCTTTGTAGAATGGACTATTTTTACAGATTAAGTATTTCTGCAGTGCAGTTCAGTGCAGAACTCTTTTTTTTTTCTTCAGTTTTTTTTTTTAACAATAATAGACATGTATGTTTATATCACTCTGTTGTATCTTGGTATTCATGTATTAGTTTGGTATTCCCAAATTAGTTTGACTGACTGATTGATTGGTTAATTGATTGCTGATTGGTCAATTGCTGGTAAAACCTAATTTATGTAAATATTACAAGATTTAAAATGGAAAAAAAAAAAATAATAATAATAATAAATAAATAAATAAAAATAATAAATCAGACATTGTCAGTTTGGCCCTATGAATGATTTTTCTAAGACACAAACCTCTTGGATGTACACTCCACTTCACTTCAGCTTATGTGGGATTGTGAATTGATGATAGTGATTGGTCATTGAGTGTCTCTTCTTTTGAATAATGCAGAAAAACTCTGAGAAACTGATGACATGGACACATGCTGACTAGCCATGGCAGCCGATTATCCACACTGGAATAACAAAAAGGTTCAGAAAAAGTCAACCAATTTACACCTAATAATAAACTTAAAGAGTATTAACATTGCTTTCAATGATGTGCACCCATATATCTGTCAAAAATTGGGGTTTCATAACATTTTAAGTGTCTGCCTGTGCAACACTTCTCAAACGTTCAGAAGACATTTGAGTCTTTCATGGTGATGTTTTGTAGTTTTGCATAGGAAAAAAACCCTATCCTCACTTATATTCAGAATAAACTGTTTTACCTATATACAAATGGCTCTGTCTGCTGGGTCTATAAAGATTCTTAAAGAAATCAATAGTTTGTTCTGTTATTAAGCATTTATATTTAGCAAAAAAATGGCAAACTCTAATTGAGGCTAGATTCTGTGTATACTGTCAATGTTTCTGCAAAGCAATCTGAGGATTCTGAGGTGAATGATTCTCCTATAATGCATGCCGAATGTGCTGTCGGCAGCTCTGTTGCAACCTGTCTGGTACTCAGTGGTAAACTTGTCCTTCTTTGTGATGGTTACACAGCCACTGTTCCCGTGATTAAAGTGTCTGTCACTGCCGGCTCTGCATTAAACACAACAGACTGAACAAGACTGGAATACAATGGCTGGAGAAAGCACAGGGGAAATGTAGGTATCAAGATTGTATAGTTAATAAATACACATGACCAGGTTCATATAACATTTAAGGAACAATCTTGGGACAAAGATTTGGATTTTCAGGGGAGACAGTGTTGAATGTTTAGGTAAATTGATGGCAAAATGATCAGAAACTGTGTTATACAATGTAAAACTTGCACATATGGACAAGTCCAGTCAATATATCTAAATGACCCCCATAAAAGGATGTCCCCTCACAAACCAAAGCACTTCCCTATAGGGATCCTGAGTGCCAACATGCTGTGCCATCTTACACAAAGTTAATGGGTTTCAATAGATTTTAATGACCTTTCTACAGTCAATATAATCAGATTAAAAGACGCCATGAATGTACAAATTACAAATAAGTATGATACACGACTGACACTGGCTGTTCTGTCATAAAGCTTCATGATAAAGTGTTACAGCAACTGGATGACCAATACAACAAGGCCATGTCAGATATATTGTTCATTTTAACACAAGTCTGTCATCCTTTCTGCTAAACGAGAAGTCAAATTTACAGACAGGTTAGAAATCCATTCTCACAGGTTAGTAGAATGTGAGCACATTTCATTAATCCATGTACATGGATTAAACCCAAACCAACAAATTCAACGATTTAAAGCGCCTCTGCTCTCCTCATCAGTCATGCATAAATTAGAGTTAATAGAATTCTACTGACGCTAGCTTAATAGAAGCGACATATTGTTGAACATACTAAGGACTTTTTTTTTTTTTTTTAATCCCTTACTGGACAACAACATTACAGCACCTATTTTCCTTTCCTTTAGTGTGTAGTATAACAGTTTGTGACAAAACAAGATGACAAAACAATTCCTGTTCACTTGTGAAAACGTCTAAAACATTGTATAATGCATGCAGGCCAGTAGTTTGCAATGTCACTTTGTAAAAAACAAACAAACAAACAAAACATCTGCCTACAAACATACATATAGACTGAATACATGTCACTTTTTTTTCACTAATTTGCATTTTCCTAGTTTACATAAAGACGATAAAAGTATTTTTTTCAAAAGTTTGCATTTTAAAGCTTATAAAATTCCATTGTCATTTAAATGGATGTCTAAAATGCAAAAAAAAACAACAACAACAACAAAAAACTTTCCATTTTTTTATTGAAACTTGCGTCATAAAAACATCCACTAACCGTATTCTAGCAGACCTTACAAAATACGATTAACCTGTAAAAGAACATAACATGGAGAACTTATAATAACACCCACCTATAACACACATAGAGACTGACCAGATATTACCTAGCATCAGCTGAGAACACTGTAGCAACTGCCTTACAATGTATTGGCATCATCTAGAATAGTGTCCTTCAAGTAATAAGCATGTAGCAATTTTGAACACCATAGCAATGGTTTAAGGCATGTATAACCTTCGCACTTTAAATCTCTCTTCAAACTGTTCACGTATTCTAACTACATAAGGTCTAAATAACCTTCAAACTTTCAGAAAGACCTTTATCAAGCAAACATTCAAGGTTTCTCTTGGCAAACTTTCTTTTTCTACTTTAGCTTGGTCTTCAAATACAAAGTCATTTCTGTTTTAAATGTAAATTTTAAGATTCTACGTTTCTCCTGAGGTAGAAAAGCTTGGACAGCTCGGCGTATATAGTTCATTTAGAATGAGCAGTCAGAATCAGCTGGAGCTCTGCATGAATATCTGTGGATGTGCAACAATGTGTAAAAAAAGGAAGACATTTGCTTAATATTTCTCACCCCTGACCTGACTAGCACAGAAGAAGTTTGAACAGAAGATGACATACTGTATCCTAAAACAACCAAAGCCATTGCAAATATGCAATATCTGACTTAAATATCAATATTAAGTACAACATAACATACTGATGGTTTATTTAGACTTAGATGTGACTGAAAGTAATGATTTGTGTACATTTGACTGATTCAGTGAGTCTGTAAACCATTAAAAAAAAAAAATAAACAAAAAATAAGAAAGATTAATTTGTCTCAAAGAGTGATATTGAACAGATCATCAGAAATAAGCAGCACAGAGTCGTTCAGGAAATACAAGTTTTGCAGATTTTGGTAGGAAGTTTAAGGAATAGTTCACCCCAAATTAAAATTTGTTAATTTACTTATCCAAGATATAGGTGATTTTATTTATTTATTGATTTATTGATTTATTTTTAGTAGAATTATAAAGAAGGTTTTCAGTTGAAACTGTGGTCCTTGGTAAATCCTAAAATGTAAGTTTGTGGCTTCATATTTTTCACTAATAAATAAAAGCATATCAAGGAACACAAAATGAATACCTGTGAGTTCTGTTGATATATTGTGATTTTATGAAGTGAAACAATCGGCCTGTGCAAGAAACTGAACATTTATTTACAACATTCATAGCCTCAGGCAACAAGAAAATATGATTCTTCGCAAACTGGTTCAATTCAGTAGTCACTAGTTCATCTACGTAATCTTGCAATGAAGTAACATACACAATTAACGTATTAAATCACCCCATACATAATGTGAAATGAGGATGTTTTATGTCTTAAGCATATAAAGGGAATTAGCTTGTCTTCATCAGCTCACTTTTTTACATAAACGATGAGAAACCATAAAATTGTTAATTTCGCCCATTCATTCAAGTGCTCGGTTACGTAGGTGCACATCACTGGCTCATTGATCTGAGTTGGAACCTCAGTTCAGGGAATTGGAGTAACTGGAGTGCTGCATCAGTTGGCAAAAATCATCCCAGGATCATACATGCCAATATATTGGCTCATTTTGAGTCGGAGTGACTATCAGGCAAGCCTGAAAGTGAGTTTTGATTGAGTAACTTGTAGATCTATGATGCTCAAGCTGCAAGTTATTCACAGTAGGTGATCTGGTATAGTAGTATACCCAAAAAAAAAAAAAAAAAAGAAACAGTTCAAAACAATAATTTGTTCCCAAACTGAACACCATTTTGGGATGTTTCAGTCTATAGATTACAACTAATGTTGTAAATAATGTTCAGTTTCTTGCACAGATGGATAATTTTGTCTCATAAGACCTCTGTATATTGTCATATTGTCATGAGCCACATGTATTAATGTTGTGTTCCTTCATAGTTTTTATTATTATAATTATTATTATGATTTATTTATTTATTTTTATTCACATGCAGACACTAACTTGCATTATATGAATTACCAAAGACCACATATCACCTACATCTTGGATGGCCTGAGGGTGATTAAATTAACAACAAATGTTCTTATTTATTTATTTTTGTGAACTAACCGATTAACAGAATCACACCTCATGCTAATCATTCAGTTTGGTTATTTTCATGTAATGAAAAGCGATTCCTGTCTCCTAACCCAACTGTTTCTATTTCCTGAAGACAGATTTAAATTAGGAGTTATAAACAGCTGCATGTGTGACACACAGTACTACCTGAGACGGAAGATGCATGTGGGAAGAGTCTAATTTTATTTATGGCCATAATACGACAGTCATCAACAGAATGACAGCCATGTTCACAGTCTGTAATTTTTGCATTTCTTATAAAAAAAAAAAAAAGACATTCATCTGACTTTTTTTTTAATAGAAATGTATATTACATTATATATCAGTGTCAGATGAACTTATGTTTACATGCTATTAAATAAAGGAACAGTTAATCCATCCATCCATTTTCCAAACTGCTTACCAATTCTGTCATCATTCACCCTTATGCAGTTTCAAACGTGTGACTTTCTTTATTTCAAAATACACAATGTACTACTTATAAAAAGTCTTATTCTCCTTTTGTTACAGAAAAAGGCCATTTAGAACAAAATGGGGGTGAATAAATGCTGACAGGAAAAAAAAAAAAAAAAAATATATATATATATATATATATATATTGGCTATTCCTTTAAAAGCTGTTCCTTAACAAAAGCTATGCCTACTAAATGTTAACCATTAAGAGTAATTAATCATCACTGGCTATGTGCTACACAATGCCTCCTTTAAGCATTCCCTTTAAAAACACTGACAACATTTACACCTTAGTTATAACACACAGGAGAGTACTTGTTTTTCCTGTCAGAGGAACACATAGCAAGCTGAGATGACTGCACACACTGTCTTGACATTGTTCACGATGTGTCACCTCATGCACTTACATGAAGGCTGTAAACAATATTTATGTTCTTGTGGATTGTTATTGGCCTCTGCCTGGTCCTCTGAGGAGAACTGCTAATGCTTCTGAACACAGAAAGGTAAATAGCACATGAATGAACTAACAGACCATAATACTGTAGTCGGTAAGAAACAGTGTAATAACATGAGTGAGTTCATACTTACAGTGATGACTTACAAAACAAGCACAGTAAAACTGGCTATTATTAAACCTTAATCGATTAAATGAGCCATTTGAGCTATTGAACCTATCTTTTTACATTTTTTTTTTTGTCATACTACATTACTGCAGGGTACACATACAAGTATACAACTGCAGGATCTAAGAGCGAATCAGACAGTGATAGCATGATCGGAACTGTAACCAAAATACCACATTTAGGATTTAATTTGTTTAAAAAAGGGAAAGCTAAATATTTGTAACGGTTGAACAGAGTGGTCAGGAGTCGTTGGATCCATATGCACAGTATTTATTATACAAAACTCAGAAACAGACAGGCGGAAGTTGGCAACGGCAGACTGGTGTGGTGAAGACAATCCAGAGGGATAAACGAGAGTCCAGGCGCAAAGATCGAGGCAGGCAGCAGGCAGAGGGATAATCCGAACAAACAGGCGGGGGTCGAAAAAGGCTGACAGAGTCCGTTCACACACAATAAAGCAGTCCAGTTGGCAACAGAAAATCAGTACAGGGAATAAACGCTCAGGATTGACAGGCTGGCTAATCAAAACTTCGCGACTGGATCGCCGAAATGGCGGCCCTTAAAAGGCCGCGAGCGATCGTAATGGCGGCCGACCCGGAACCGGAAGTAAGTCCCAGGTGCGGGGTGTTATGGGTAATGGAGTCCGAATGATCAAAAGTCCGGTGAAAGCTCCCGCTGGCGGCGGTTTGAGGGGGCCACAGAGACCACGTTTGTGACAGAGCCCCCCCCCTGCGAGCGACTCCTGGCGCGAGGAGGTGCCCGACGCCGGGGTCTACCCCTTCCACGGGGAGCTGGTCGATCTGGGTGAGAGAGATGGAATTCTGTGATGAGGGAAGGGTCGAGTATATCTGCAGAGGCGACCCAAGATCTCTCCTCGGGGCCAAAGCCCTCCCAGTCAACCAGGTACTGAAGGCGACCTCTCCGGCGTCGGGAATCCAGGATGACGTTCACTTGGTAAGCCTCCTCGCCGTCGATTATGATGGGGGGAGGTCCCTGAGGGGTGGTCTCGTCTAGGCTCTCCACTCTCCCCGGATCGCCAGCGGGCTTGAACAGAGAAACATGGAAAGTGGGTGAGATACGATACTGGGCTGGTAGGTCTAATCTGAATGACACAGGTGTAATCTGTCTGAGAATTTTGAAGGGACCCACGTACCTGGGACTGAGCTTTTTACTGGGTAGCCGGAGACGTAGGTCCCGGGTCGAGAGCCAAACCCATTGGCCGGGAGCGTAGGGAGGGTTGCGACTTCGTCTGCGGTTGGCCTGGTCCTGAGTGCGGCGGACTGCCCTCTGCAGATGAACGTGTGCCTGATTCCATGTTGCCTCGCTGCGCTGGAACCAGGAGTTGACCGCAGGGAGCTCGGAGGGCTCGCCAGACCAGGGGAAGAGGGGAGGTTGGAAACCTAGGATGCATTGAAATGGAGTGAGGTTAGTGGAAGGTTTTAACAGAGAATTTTGTGCATATTCGGCCCAAAAGAGGTAGCGGCTCCAATCTTCCTGGTGACGTTGGCAGTAGGATCGGAGGAAGCGGATCAACTCCTGGTTCAGCCTCTCCACTTGACCATTGGCCTGCGGGTGGTATCCTGAGGTGAGACTGATGTTGATGTCCAGGAGGCGGCAGAAGCTGGTCCAGAGACGTGAGGTGAATTGAGGACCTCTATCCGAGACAATGTCGTCCGGTAACCCATAGAAACGAAACACTGTATTGCAGAGAGTTTCGGCCGTCTCCATGGCGGTGGGCAGTTTAGGGAGAGGGACGAGACGGCAGCCTTTGGAAAAGCGATCAATAACAGTGAGGATGGTGGTAAGGCCTTGTGAGGAGGGTAGGTCGGTGATGAAATCTATGGCGATGTGTGACCAAGGGCGTCGTGGTATGGGTAAAGGCTGCAACAGACCGGCTGGTAAGTGATGTGGCACTTTGGAGGTATTGCAGACTGAACAGTTTCTTACGAATTGGATGGTATCGGAACGAATAGAGGGCCACCAGAAGCGATTGGCGAGGAGCTGGGTCGTGGCCGAAATTCCTGGGTGACCTGAACTTGGGGAGGAATGAACCTGGGTTAAGACTTGTTGGCGGAGAGAGGAGGGAACATAGGTGAGATTGGCAGGGCAGTCGGCAGGTGCGGGCTCCTGGCGTTGGGCTTCTGAGATCTCGGTCATGAGGTCCCAGATCACTGGAGCAACAATTATGGACGTAGGCAGAATGGTCTCAGAGCCAGTAGCAGACGGGGTAGCTTCATGGATACGGGAGAGGGCATCAGCTTTGGCATTTTGAGAACCGGGACGATAGGTTACTTGGAATTGAAATCGTGTAAAAAAGAGAGCCCACCTGGCCTGCCGATGGTTGAGCATCTTAGCCGAACGAAGATATTCTAAGTTCCTGTGATCGGTTAGCACGGTGAATGGGTGTTTGGCTCCCTCTAGCCAGTGCCTCCACTCCTCCAGGGCTGCCTTGATGGCCAGCAGTTCTCGGTTTCCTACATCGTAGTTCCTCTCGGTGGCGCTTAGCTTGTGCGAATAGTAGGCACAGGGGAACATTTTAGGAGGTTCTCCGTGTCTCTGGGAGAGCACCGCTCCGATGCCGGTATTTGAGGCGTCCACCTCTACAATAAATTCCTTCTCTGGATCAGGATGGTGGAGGATAGGTGCTGATGTGAATCGTTGCTTGAGGTCAGTGAAGGCCTGGGTGGCTGAAGGGGTCCAGGAGAGACGAGTGGCACCTTTCTTGACCATGGCTGTGAGAGGGGCTGCAATGGAGCTGAAATGCCGGATGAATCTCCGATAGAAATTGGCGAAGCCTAGGAAGCGCTGTAGGTCCTTGAGGGTGGAGGGTTGTGGCCAGTTGAGGACCGCATTCACCTTCTTCTCATCCATAGCCACTCCTTCAGAGCTTATGATATATCCAAGAAAGGAAATCCTTGTTTGATGAAATTCACATTTCTCCTCTTTAGCATATAGGTGGTGTTGTATGAGGCGTCTGAGTACAGTCCTGACGTGATTGATGTGCTCTTGGTAGCTGTTGGAATAGATTAATATGTCATCTATGTAGACGATCACAAAGCGGTTCAACAAGTCTCTGAAAACATCATTAATGAAAGCCTGAAAACAGGAGGGACTGTTGGAGAGTCCGAAGGGCATAACCCTATATTCATAGTGGCCAGTGGTGGTGGAAAAGGCCGTCTTCCACTCGTCCCCCTCTCGGATTCTGACCAGGTTGTACGCACTGCGTAGATCCAGCTTAGTGAAGATTTTCGCTGAGCGTAGCTGTTCCAGGGCTGAGGGGACGAGGGGGAGTGGATAGCGGTACTTGACAGTGACATCGTTCAAGCCTCTGTAGTCGATGCAGGGTCTCAGACCCCCATCCTTTTTCTTAACGAAGAAGAACCCTGCCGAGGCCGGTGACGTGGATGGTCTGATGAAACCCTTTGCCAGCTCCTCCCGAATGTAGGTGTTCATGGCCACTGTTTCAGGTTGGGAAAGTGGAAACACACGGCCCCTGGGAGGAGTGGTTCCTGGCAGAAGCTCAATGGCGCAGTCGCTAGGCCGATGAGGTGGCAGCTGGGTGGCCTTGGTCTTGCTGAAGGCTGTGAGCAGATCTTGGTACTCAGATGGGATCTTTCCCGCAGACTGGGTTGTGTTAGAGGGGGCTAGTGAGTCGGTCAAGACCGGAACGCAGTGTTTCTGGCATTGCGGGGACCACTGGGTGATGGTGCGATGGGCCCAGGAGATGGTTGGACTATGGAGGTTGAGCCACGGATAGCCGAGGATGATGGGGCTGTGTGGTGACGAGATGACAAAGAAGCGGATGGTTTCTTGGTGAGTGGGTTCAATCCGGAGTATGAGATCAGCTGTGGTGTGGTTGACATGGCCTGAGCCTAGCGGTCGCCCGTCGAGCGCGGCCACTGCCACATGTGAAGAACAAAAGAGGAGAGGCAGGTTGTGAGAAGAGGCAAAACCAGCGTCAACGAAATTTCCTGCGGCACCGGAGTCTATCAAGGCCGTAGCATCAATGGTTAGATTATCAGAGATAAGTGTGATGGGTATTTCTAGACGGTTAGGCAAAGGATGGTTCTTACTCACCGAAGCAGGTGGCTGTGGTGGTCTGGTGGGACAGTTGGCACGGATGTGCCCTGGTTGGCCACAGTACAAGCACAAATTTCCTTTAAGCCGTCTCTCCCTCTCCTCCACAGTGAGCTTTGTGTAGCCCACCTGCATGGGCTCCGGGGCTGGTTCCGCAGAGGTCGGCGGCGTGAGAGTGGTGGTGTAAGAGCGGGTGGGCTTGCGAGAGCGCATCAGGTTGTCCACACGGATTGACAGTTCGATGTATTGGTCCAGAGACAGGTTATCGTCCCGGCAAGCAAGCTCCACTTGAAGGTCTGGGTGGAGGCCCTTGCGGTAATGCAGTTTCAGGGGTTCGTCGTTCCATCCACTCTGTGCTGCGAGAGTTCTAAACGACAGTGCATAATCAGCCGCGGTCCTCCTCCCCTGTCGTAAAGCCATGAGCTGCTCTCCAGCCTCCCCACTCTCGGGACAGGGCTGGAAAACGTCCCTAAAGCGCTGGAGGAAGGCCGAGAAGGAGGGGAAGGTGGGACGGTCGAGGTCCCAGACTGCCGTAGCCCAGTCCAGGGCCCTCCCAGAGAGTAGCGAGCAGACAAACGCAATCTTACTTTCGTCGTTGGGGTACAGATGCGGTTGCTGGCTTACAAACAGGGAACATTGCAACAAAAAGCCCTTACTTTTAGCAGGAGTCCCGTCAAACTTCTCCGGGAAGGCAAGGCGTGGACTGGCGGCAGCAGGTGGAACCATCGGCGACGGAGCAGCTACGGGGGTAGCAGCGGGTGAAGCAGGCAGCTGGAGACCCTGAAGAGAGCGAACTAGCTGCTCCGTGAGCATGGTGAGTCGATCCAGTTGCTGTTGATGGATCGATAGCATGGAAGCCTGAGCTGTGAGCTCTGAAGTTATCTGTGATACTGTTGCTGGATCCGTAGTGGGCGAAGTTTTCTGTAACGGTTGAACAGAGTGGTCAGGAGTCGTTGGATCCATATGCACAGTATTTATTATACAAAACTCAGAAACAGACAGGCGGAAGTTGGCAACGGCAGACTGGTGTGGTGAAGACAATCCAGAGGGATAAACGAGAGTCCAGGCGCAAAGATCGAGGCAGGCAGCAGGCAGAGGGATAATCCGAACAAACAGGCAGGGGTCGAAAAAGGCTGGCAGAGTCCGTTCACACACAATAAAGCAGTCCAGTTGGCAACAGAAAATCAGTACAGGGAATAAACGCTCAGGATTGACAGGCTGGCTAATCAAAACTTCGCGACTGGATCGCCGAAATGGCGGCCCTTAAAAGGCCGCGAGCGATCGTAATGGCGGCCGACCCGGAACCGGAAGTAAGTCCCAGGTGCGGGGTGTTATGGGTAATGGAGTCCGAATGATCAAAAGTCCGGTGAAAGCTCCCGCTGGCGGCGGTTTGAGGGGGCCACAGAGACCACGTTTGTGACAATATTATGGTAACACTTTAGATTAGGGAAAACATTCACTATTCACATATACACTATTAATTAAGAGTTTTCCCTCAATAAACTTGCTGCTTATTAATAGTTAGTAAGGTTGTTGTTAAGTTTAGGTATTGGGTCATTTAAGGGATCTAGAATATGGTCATTCATGTAAATTAAGGCATTAATATGTTCCTAATAAAGCATATGGTAATAATATGCATGGTAATAAGCTACTAGGTAATAATGAGAATTGGTCCTTAAAATAAAGTGTTACCAAGATTATAAATCTATGGTAGGAATGTGAATTTCTACATATTTCTATAAGCATTAAGCATCCATCCATCCATCCAGATAGATAGATCTTAGTTAATATTCATATATTCATATTCACAATTAGTGTGTAAAATAGAGCACTTTAAGAACATTATGGAAGTGCATTTTTTTTTTTTTTTCATCTGGGCCATCAGACTGCCAAGATCAAGTTTGGATGGTTTCTAAAGCAACAGAATGTAAAGGTGCATTTAGGTATTTTTCCACTCTTTTTCTTGTCATATCTAGTTATATATCTCAGATTGTTTGGAAACGCAATGGCTTTTCTTCTGTGCACTCCAATTTTGTTTTGCCATTAGATTCTGTTGCTTTAGAAACCACACAAGCCTGGACCACCTATCGCTTACAGAACTGCCGAATAGCTATATGCTCAACATGCGTCGGTACATATCTTGACAATTTGATGGTATTACGCTGTGAACCACAGAGAGAAAAGAAAGGCCATTCTCAGATAGAAAAATGCTTGACAGAGTATCATGACACATATCTCACTCAGTGAGAGCATTTTCTTGGACTCCATTGTTTCAGAAGTAGCACTAAATATTTGGCTTAGGTATGCCAGCCATCAGATTAACTTTATATCTCAAGGATGGTAAATACATCTAACCATGTCAAGGACAAATACAACATTTAATTCTATAGTGCCATGTATTAGTATATTTTCTATGTATTTATTTTTTGCAAAGGATAGTGCAGGTGGTGCACTGACAGACAATCATTTCACAAAAAGTAAGTTATAAAACAATAAGAAATGATAGGAATATAGACTTCATGTTCTGAAAATACCCTTGGGACTATGCAAGTTTAACTAAGACCCCTAATGCAACACTTTTTTAGGCCACTATTTAATACTGTATCACACTGTCACTCCATGAAGGCCATGTGTGCCTAGAAACAGATGGGAAATTCTAATGAGCATTGTGTTGATTGCTTGATACATCACTCATTGGCCAAGCTGTAAAGCATTTGCCCAGAGTGATTGAAGCCTCAGACAGTCTCATATCCAACTGCAAACATACAAGTAACACTAGGATTGAGGCTGCCATTGTGCTTGTTATGTTCTGGGTCAAGAGGTCAAAATATATTGAAGACTGTAATATCATTCTGCAATTTGCCCATGAGGCTGTGACCATGAGACCCTTGGCGGAGATTATGTGAGGAAGCATTCTGTCAGAAGCCACTGTTTTGGCCAACGGTATGGGCACAGAACCAGAGCTAGAGGTACAAGACAGATAAAGAAAGTATCTTTATGATGAGCTGGTAAAGGAAGTGGTGAGGAGCGAGGTGGGGAGGGGAGCGAAGCAATTGTGCCTGAAGCAAGAAGCATTCTTCATTTTTTGAAAGTTAGTGTTTTTCTTTTCTTCCAAAATTGCTCTGATACCACTCACAAGCACATGGGAGAGAGTTATACCATTTTAACCAATAATACATGACTTGCAAGGATAAAATCATAATCATATATGACCATCATCCTCATAATGCCCAATATATACAGTACTGTATGATTTTTGGGTTGTCCCAGTTGAAAGATGACCAATGTGAAACAATCAAGTGATTTCTTTGGTCGTGGCTCCTCATCTCATATTGTGTTTGCTGCTGCAACCTACATCTACAAACTAGTCATATGTCATATGGATCAATATGAAATGGCACTGAAGTTTAAATACCATGGAGGCAAAAAAGGAATACTGGTATGTGGAAACCACAATTGACAAAGCACAATTCAACTCAACTCAATTCAGCTCTATTAGTTTATCAATTCGTTGTTTTAAGGTGACGAGAAGCTGACACTTAAACAAATATAAAATATTAATATGACCTGTAAAATAAGCTAATATTTAAAGGCACAATATTTAAGTTTCCATCGCTAGAGGATGCATATTCAAAACAAACCAAAGGTGTAGTTTGATGATGCCGCAATTGAGTGTGGAATCATGGGAGGAGTTGTCTTCATCCCCACAGCCGGTGCTCATGGAAGGAATCATGTTCATAGAAGAGCTAATGTATTAAAGACTTATTAAGGTCACTGCAATATGAAGAAAGGTGGGGCTGAAGACATGGAAGTGAAACAAGGGCGGTGGAGCGATTGCTAAAGAAGGACAAGCGGAGCTGTTATTATGCCACAGTTGAGCGCTTCCACTTCTTAGGAAAAAGCCGCGATGTTTTATCATACTAGATACATTTGAGTGTGTTGAAAGTTATGTTATAATGCTACTCTGTGCGTTTGTCACCTGTCTAATAAATGACAGGTACATATTAAACATATTAAAGTGTTTTTGGGATTTACATGTTTTCTACTAAATAACACCGGAAAATTGGCAGGCGATGCAATGACACAGCACTTATTTTTTGCTTATTTCTCTGGATTTAAACATTTGTGGAAACTTTTGGGATGATATAAGTACACAAGTCAGCAAAATATAAAACACTGTTCTAGTGGTTTTTGGATATTTTAATCAAAAAATCGTACATATTGTACCTTTAAGTAAGATTAATAAGATACTGCTTGTTCACAATAGTCTTCCACAAACAATTCCTAAACACAGCGCAGGTTAACATATACAGGTAATAATCCTAAAAATAATGTAGCAATCATAACAAAGCTCCACAGAGGAGACTTAACTTTCCAAAGAAGGCAGAAACTTATATGTCAAAAGGAGACACCCGTCAGATGAACGCAGGTAATAATATACTACTAATAGTCAACGAAGCATTCAGTACTTTCACAGTCCTCAGAGTCCAAGATCAGCACGTAGGAGACAGGTGAGTAAATGCTCTCGCAGACAAACAGAAGATGAGTCCGTAGAATCTCCAAGAAGACCAGACGCTGACTATGTGTGAGAGTGCTGCTTAAGTGCAAGTTCAAATGAGGTGCTGATGAATGCAGTGATGAGGATGAGGTGCAGGCGATTGATAGCTGTGGTAACAGATTGGCTCTGTCCGAAAGCTAAAAAATGCTGCCTTCGAAGGTTAGATTCCAAGGTAGAAAGACATCAAGGCCATTTCACGACAACTGAGCTAAATATTAAAGTTGGGGTTAGTGTAAATGTATGGCTTTTGACCAGCTTTTGCACTTTTGATGTAATTTCTAGCGGGAAATTAATATTATAGTAGTTAAATATATGTTTAGTTATGTAATGAAAGTTATTAATTTAAGCACAGCAAAATATGTATGAATAATGGTTATTAATTACACATACTTTATACACTTATCTGATACAGCCGAGTCAATAATAAACCGAACTAATGCCCTCACCCAGCCAGTGTTTAGCTGCCTTTATTCTAACTCTAAGAAAAATCAATTTCCTAGCCTTGAAAATTAATCTTTCCCACCGTAATTGGCTAAGTTACAGGACTGGATCAGTTTTGTAACGAAATCAAAGCAGTTTAAGTGACGTGATATTTGTGAGCAATGAACACAGCAACGATTCAAACGTAAATACAAAATGCGGGTTTATTGATTACATTAAAGGGGAAAATGAACACTAGCTAGCAAATAACGAACACTAACAAACAACACATCAAACATAAAGCAAGAGAGAGAGTGAGAGATAGTGAGAGAGAGAGAGAGTAGACTGGCAAACTTTTACATCAGCACAACCAAATCATCAGAGAAACTCTGAATCTCCTTGACTCACAAGGGGCACAGCTTTGCTATCGTATCTAACAGTTAAATGGTTACTTGCATTGGTTTCCTTTGTGTGGTGCTTACGCAAGTGTCCAGATATCAGCTCATAGGTCATCCTGATGATTCCATTTAGTTGGAGCCTTCATTGGTCCATTGATCGGCTGATCGGATGGTTACAAAGGGCTGAGTTGTATTTGCCAGAATAGAGAGAGGGCCCAGCCTCATGCTAAAGTCCCCATGGCGGGGATTTCTCCCCGGAAGGGGAGGCATTGAGTTGTGACCCAAGAAGAAGGAACTGAACTGACCGGGGGTGTGTCTGGCAACTTTTAAGTTCATTCAAAAGTCACCACCCATCCCTGGGGAGTTGACGAATGACAGTGCGAGGGTCTTTTGGCGGGAGAAGTTCCTTTGTGTCACCAGACCACCTGATTTGCATCTTGACAGTTTGGTGAGATTGTGTAACTTTTGCCCAAAGGTGTAATGGAAAGCATACATTGCACATTAAAGTCATGTACTATACACCGTCAGTTCAGAAATGGAAAGAGAATTATGTTAATACTAAACATGCCAGGTATTGTACAATTTCACAAGGGTTAGACACAAAAAGAAAAAGCTCTACAAGTGGTATCAGCCTTGTCATTAATATGACGTTGTGCTTGAACAACGGTGGCTGTGAGCCTACACACAAACTCAGGAATACACTATTTACAGTCTGAATATGGTTTTTCTAGCTTGAATGCAAATGTCCTTTTCCTTTTAGGAGAGGAGTCCATGTGCGTCTGTGTGTGTGTGCATGGGTGAAAGTGCGCACACACACATACAGGTGCACCCTTTGAAGCAGATAAGGACAAGGGGATGTTCAGCATCTTTTGGAGTCTAAAACTGCCTGGATAGCAGACTCGTTGGAGCCATAAGCAATAAACTAGTGGGGGGAGGTTGACCAAGTCTCTCAACTGATCATCTTATACCACAAATACCTTACAGTTATTACAAAAGCATGCTCCATTTAGATGTAGCTGTATAATTAAACCGTCATGCTGTGTAACGTCAAAGCATGAAAGAAGCGCTCAGAGTCCAGTATTCCCCATTTCAGGTCTCATTCATATGTGGAAATAAATCACATACAAATCAGATACATGCATTTGTGTCCACCCTGTTGGTGAACAGATCAGATATTCCCCTATCAATGCAATTTGCATGTTATTGAAAAAACAATGGCAGCAATTGACATTGACTCAAGTGGACATTTTTCCAGGCAGTGTTGCCAAGTGTGCAGTTTTCCAGCGGTATTGGGATACTTTTACAGTGTTGCCGCAGATTGTTTATTAGCTTATGATAATGTGATTTTGAGGGAGGGACTTGCCAAAGAAGGGGGAAATTGTGGTAAAAAACATGACTGAGTTTTCTTTAGAAATTGGACTGGTTTTGCTTCTCTGACCTGGCAACCATGTTTGCAGGTCAGTACATCTACCATGGGTTGAATCGTCAAGTTCATAGTGTAATTGCAGATATCGGATATAGGTCACTTTTAAAATAAGATGTAACCTGTCATCAGAAAAATATAGCCAACAAATTGGAATTGGGCATTAAGACCTGCAGAGTAAATATTTATAGCAATCATATACATTTCAATTTAATAACATTTTTATACTTAAACCTGAAATTAAAAAAATAATAATAATAAAAAATAAATAAATAAAATCCACATTCTTAAAATGTTACTTTAATGCCACTATGGATAGCATCACTACACACCTAAAAAGACAAGAAGACAACAAAAGTTTTGATTCTGTTTTGTGTAATTTTGTGTTTTTATGTAAATGGCTGGGAAAAACACATCAGTGAACAGATGCCAGTTAACAACATTAGGGATGAATGGGGAGACATTCATCAGAAATGTTACCCCACAGTGCTGTTTAACAGATGGATTTACTCAGTGTAGAGTATTGCTGCTCTACCATGTCAAATGAAAGGATCTGGGAGACATAAAGTGTTAATTTCAGAAAAATCTTTCACCAAGATTCTGCAACTGAATTCTTAATGAATAATAGTAACTGAAATGCAATGTAAACACAATGCAACTGTCACCTGTGGCTATGTAAAGTGCATGGTGGAGAAATAGCAGGAGACACCAGGGGGCTAACTGATGGAGACAGAGCCACTGGAAGAGGAGCCCAAGATGGAGACGGATAGCCACAGAGCCAGAGGATCCGGAGGGCCCTGGTGAAGCTGAAGGCTCAGGCGAACGAAGCGGAAGCGTGGATCCGGAAGGCCGCAGCAGAGCGATAGAGGACGAAGATGTAGCCGGAGGGAAGGAGGGACTCGGAGGCTGGAGGAGAAGACAGGGGATCCACACGCCTCGGCAGAGGTGGGGTTGACCAGCGGAGATGGGGTTGAGGAACTGGCTGGTATAAGAGGAGGTGAGAGAGGGAGGCTGGGTGGGAGCATAGAAGACAGAGGAGAGCTGGTCGGAACCAGCGGAGACTCAGAAGGCAATGGGGGTTCAGGGGAACTAGGAACAACCTCTCCAAACCAGTCAATCAAATCCTCCTCAAAAAGGTCCAAAAGTTTCTCATAATATTGTCCAGAGATCAGATGCAGCTCACCCTCAATGTAGGGAGTGTGGGTGGGCTTTCCTCTAAGCCCGCCCTCGGGATAGTGCATAAGGCACACCAGACCTAAAAAGTCCCTAGTGTGGTCCTCAAGCGAATGGTCCTGTGGCTCCAGGCACGGGAATTGAACAGCTGGCAGGTCCATTCCAAGAGATGGGAGGGAAAAGAAACAAAACAAAACAAAGCAAAACACCACCAAAAATTACTCAATTTGAAGGTCTTGCATTCTGTCATGTGTGGCTATGGAAAGCGCATGACAACAGAGTTTAAATGTATCAAGACAAGTGAAGATGAAACAACAACAACAACTTTACATCAATGCAAGGCAAGGGAACTGTGGAAAACACTGGGCTTATAAACTGAGTGAACGTAATCAGGGAATCAGTGTGGGGCTAATTAGTAATTGACTAATGAGAAAAGGCACAAAACAAAATACGGGCAGACAGGAACCTAAACCAAATGGATCATACATGTGACAGTAACACCCCTAGTTCAAAAAGCAATAGATTTAAAATGCATTTATTTTATACTAAGTATAGTTCAAGTCTACTAACAAATTTACTGACATATCGCTTGAGACTTACTGACATAAAAATTATATTAGAAAGTTGTAATTAAACTTTATTTGGAGTACTACTTGTGCACAATCCACATTTCTTAACATTAAGCCTAAAATATGTTTTAATACCACTATTGATGAGGATTGTGTGATCTTTAAATGCAATGCAATGCACTTTAGTTGGTAAGTATATCTTTAGTTGGACTTCAGCATTAATTCCTCACAATTAAATGCATTCAGTACAAAATTAGTTTTTAATTAGTTTTTTTTTTTTTTTTTTTTTTACTACATAATATATAAATGTATTTGCAGCATATTTGGCATAAAATAAATGTATTTTAAATACATTTTATATTTATTTTTTCCACTAGGAAGAAAACTACTACTTGTTGGATAAAATAGCTACTGTCACTGTACTGAAAAATACAGTTGAGTTAGCAGCATTGCTATTGTTAATTATAGCTCCACAACACTGTGCTGTAATTTTGCTTACAGGCATCAGCTTGTACATACAGTATACCGTTTAAAATGAAAGGCCATTGTTTTCTTGACAGGAATGAAATGGAATGAAACAAATCTCCACAGTATTTCTTTCTTTCTGTTTGCAGCTCTTTCGCAATAATGGCCATTATTTAGTGTCTCAAAAAAGCATGTATTAGCCCATTTTGCACTGTTTTTTTTTTTTTTTTTTTTTTTTTAAGATTACCCACACCTGATTATCATTGGATCTGCTTATTTGCAACCTTATACCTTGCTCTGCTCTTGTTAGATTGTGTTGGTCATTATGGAAATGATCTGGCTGTGTTTGTGTTTTTGAATTAGCACAGTGTCATTAATCATCCGCAGAACTTTTCACTCCTATTGGGACATTTATGGAATTGGCAAAATAGCATGAGATAGCACATGTTTAGTAAATCTGTACCTAAATGTTTAAGAATATTTAACCATATGGAAAAAAGATACAAATAAATAAGGACAAAACTGAAAGATGATTTCATCACACAGCATTTTTAAATGTAATACTGTATTCAGGAAGCTTTTAGGGTTTGCAATACAAATAGAAATAAATGTATAACCAAGAATTTTAAAAAGTCTACTGGTCAAAATTATTAGCCCTCTGATGTTAATAGTCAATAGTGTATCCCTTTTGCTTGATAACAGCCTTTAGTCGTTGCTGTAGTTCTCAACAAGTTTCAAGCATGTCTTCTGATGAATGACAGCCCATTCTTCCTTAGCAAATCTCTCAAGCTCCTCCAGATTTATTGGTCTTCTGGCACAGACTCCGGACTTTAGTGTGCCCCACAGATTTTCTATTGGATTCAAGTCTGGGCTTTGTGCAGGCCAGTCAAGTACACTCACTTTGCTCATTTGGAGGTATTTCTTCACCAGAAGTGAGGTATGCTTTGGGTTGTTATCATGCTGGAAGCAGGGCCGGAGTGGGACTCCTTTTCAGCCCTGGAGTTTCAAGCCTTAGACCGACCCACTTTAGTTCACGACTGAACTGATATTAAAATAACGTAATTTCCAATTCAGTGCAAATACAGTAGCCTAAGTGTTGCTTCACAGTGAAGATTTATTTGAGCAGTTAACACAATGTAATGTTTAACAGTATCAGAATCTATTTTCTGTAAGAATTAGTGCTCATAAAGAAACTGGACTAGAGGCTGCTGAAGAGCTACAGTACAAGAACAAGTGTGATACATAAACATGAACGGTGGTTTGCAGACATCGTTGTAACTTACCGGCCGTTTCATCGTCTTCATGTGTTGTTGTACTCTCGCTGCCGCTGGTTTTAATGGAAGATGTACTCAGCTTAGTACATTTGGCCGCGTCAGTTTCTAGAGCTTTCTTTTTTTAAATCTGGCCTTTTCAGCGCCACCTTTGCGCTTTTTATTATCCATTTTTCATCTCTCGCGTATCACTTAACAACTGATTTTGCTGTTGAGCAAGGCGCCGCTGTCGGGGGAGTCGAATGATAATTACGTCATTAACCCACAGGCTGCATTCTGCTCATGGGGCTGTGAGAAAATAAATAAAAAGAGTGGAGCTGTGGTAAAATAATGAATAAAAAGAGTGAGGCTATGGTAAAAAAAAAATAATAATAATAATAAATAAAATAAATAAAATAAAATAAATAAATAAATAAAAAGTGTGACTGCTGTGAGTGCAGGCAGCTAGGGACACCGGCCCTCGCGGCCAAAAAACGGACCGGCCCACTGGGAATTCTCCCGGTCCTCCCGGTTAGCCAATCCGGGCCTGGCTGGAAGACAAAATGTCGACCCAAACCAAGTTTTCTTGCAGACTGTCTGAGGTTGTCTTTCAAAATCTTCTTATATTCTTCCTTTTTCATGTTTCCTTCAACCCTGACGAGATTCCCAGTTCCAAACGCACTGTCTTCAGTGAGACATCAATTCCAGACTTGGCTAGGTCATTCACCAGTGTCTTGGCAGTTGTTCTTGGGTCTTTAGAAACCTCTCTCACTAGTTTTCTTTCTAAAGTTTTTGAAATCTTTCACTTCCTGCCTCTGCCCGTCTTGTTTTCCACTGTGTTGGTCTCTTTAAACTTCTTGATAATGCATCTCACTGCGGTTCTTGACACTTGAAAACGGTTTGATAAACGTGTGTATCCTTCTCCATCTTTATGAGCATTAACAATTATTTCTATCAAGTCCAAACTAACTTTCTTTTGTCTTTGCCATGATGACAGTGCATATTATTTTACTAGTTGTTTTGCAAGATACTAATCCTCAGCTTAAAGAGCAATTTAAAGGCTTAACTAGGTTAATTAGGTTAATCAGGCAAATTAGGTTAATTTGGCAAGTCATTGGACAACAGTGGTTTGTTCTATAGCTAATCAAACTAATAATTTCTTAAGGGGGCTAATAATATTGACCTTAGCAGTTTATTTATTTATTTATTTATTTAGTTAGTTACCCAAAAGGAAAACTCAATTCAGAACATGTATGCTGTCAGACAGATGGCTTCCTGAGTGCACATAGAAAACTGACCCAAATTGAGCTCTTTTTCAAGTCTTCTTGCACTTGAATATTTTAAAACCCATGTTACTTACACTTACATGTTTTCAGTGTGTTCAGCTTATCAGTGCTTTTTCTATAATGCAGAGAGTGTGTGCACATGGTTGCCAGGTTACAAAGCCACTGGGAAGAATAAATATAAAAGTAAAGCTCTGATTAGGGCCTTTAACCTTTGACATCTGGCAACCACAACCATGAAAGCTTGTGTGAGGTTTGTTTTTAATGCAAATTGACACAAATGCCAAATTATGAAATGTTTTGAGGATAAATAGCCAGCAGGCAAATATTGCAAACAATTATAGTTTTAATAATCTAGAGAAGCATGCATCATGATTACAATTAAAATACAATTTATCATGTAGTCCTATGCCTTTTTTAAGCTGCGTACAGTTTATACACATACTTAATAAATACATAATAAAAGGAAAAGGATTGACAAAAATATGAAAATATGACTAGATAATTATCAATTTAAAAATAATAATAATAATAATAATAATAATAATAATAATAATAATAATAATAATAACAATAACAATAATAAATAAGCATCTAAAAGAATAAGATTTTTCCAAAAAATCAAATAATAGTCAGTAATGTTGTGTGCTAGGGGTTGTCGATTAGTCGACTTTTATGCTCTGCCATGACACTTTAAGCTTGTTGTCGACTAGTTGCTGGTCCTATAGAGGGTGGAACAGGATAAAATATCTTTGAAGTCCATATTTATACTGTTTCCAAACAGTTAAAATGATTATAGATTATACCATCTGGATGCTCGAAATTGAACGGGCGAATGCACATTTTAAACAGCCCTATTGTACAGGTATGTTAACCTGCATTCTAATTCATTGCGGGTGAAACAATCATCGTTTTCATGCAGTCATTGATTTCATGATTGCTCACTTTTTTCAATTGCCAGTACTTGAGGACTCATCCCTAGTCATGTGATCTCCAACATATTGGCGATCCGCTAAATGTAAAATTAAATAAGTATCATTTGTATTTTTTAAAAAGTACTATGTACAGAACTTTTTTTTTTTAATGAGGAATAAATTACTGATTCCACCTTTAAACCCTTTCACTTCTTTATTTATTGCATTGTGGGCAGCAGTGTCTCCCTTCCCCCAACACTTCTCAGTTGAGATTGATGACAAGAGAACGTTAGTGCACTCACTTTAAAACTAATCACCAGCTGCCAATCTTACACAGGAGCCTGAAGCCCCCAGTGGCCCTCGGCAGTAAATAACACATTCTGTCTGACTCCCACTTCTTGTCCCATGGCCAATTTAATTCTTCCACTGTCTCTTCTGTTTGCTTTGCATTCACTAGTGTAATACCCCTCCCTCTCTCTCATTTCTCTGTGTCTCTTACTGATTATAGAGTAGCCAGGGGATGACTTAGGTGAATCAGATGCAGCAAGGAAACAATATTAGCTGTTGCTTGTGGGTTTTGGAAATTGAGATACATAGATTATTGGATCCAGTCCATGGACCGAAGTACATATGTCTGATGCTAAAATGCATTTTCTGGTACAAACTACCACTGACCCTCTAAAATTGCTCTACTGATATTCCATTGTTTTTTTTTTTTTTTTGTTTTTTTTTTTCTTTACTTTATGATTTCCAAATTCTTTGCATGAAAGTTTGTGTATGTTGTATAAAGTTTGCATGTTTGTACATCTGCAAAGATGCCACAAAACATGCAGTTCAGAATGCAAATACAAATTCCAGGTTTCTTGTGTTAGAATATTTAAACAGTGCTGCCTTGCATGCATACATATAACATAAGTATGCCAGTAATTTTTGGGTTAAGCATATTATTATTATAATTTTTTTTTTGTGAGTTTAAGAGTCAATTATACAATGAAACTTTTGACAAGCATACACACTTTAGAAGATTCTATTCTATTTTAAGGCTAATCTAGATTTCTTTATTGTATTATTACATACATAAAATCACCATGTATTCATTATGATGGTAAGACTAAGGTGGTAAAGCAAAACACCATTGCAAAATATAACTATTAAATTAGCTTTTAGCTTTTTTTAAGAGTATTATCAGAAAGCCATATCAGTCATTGAAATTATGTGGAGCCACTCTTATTTCCATTCATATTCATATGTCTCATAAAAAAAAAAAAAAAAGAAAATGTATAGTATCATTTAATATTTGTCAAAAAACATATTTTCTAAACCACTCATCAAGTCAAACTAGGATCTTTTTATACATATACATTCATCATTATATCCACCATCCTTCAAGTTAGTGATGGCAACAAAAGCAAAGTTTCTAATAATTTATGTATACAAGTTTTGCACATTGTTGATTTATACACATAAAACATCACTATATAAATGGCAAAGGCCATGGGAGATCACTGTATAATTTGTCTGTGTTTCAAATGTAAATCATTACCCCATAGAGTGGGGACATTTATTCAAAGTGCATTTTTAACATTGTTGTTGCTATAGTGGCTCAATACAGCTTGCTGTGCTGAAAATCATTTCCCAGTACTTCAATTTTTCAATTTAGTGATCTCTTGCACTCCAGGACCGCTTAATGGGGCTTGTCTTAATATTATGGGGCAGCTAAAAATTTACTTGATATTACTTGTTTATAAGACTTTTGCAGTCACAAATGTAAATGTGAAATTGTTTAAATATATTACAATTATTTTATGTGTACATTCACTTAATTCACATTCACTTTCCAACAATACCTGTTTTCACATAGGGACTCATAAACAACAATTACAAAAGGTGAAAACATTTACTGATTTTCAAGAACAACAACAACACAATGCTTTAGGAGCTGGGGGTGTAAACTTTTGAACAGAAACAGGATGTGTAAATAAATTTAAAAAATACATTTATTTTTCCATTGGCTACTGCCCTTCAGAAGCTACAAATAATACATCCATGTTTCACAGGAGACAAAATAAGTACAATTTATCCCAATTATCTAATTCAAAACATTAACATTATTAACATGTAGCATATTCTTTAAGAGGTATGTCAACTTAAAAGCAGAACTATACATAATGAAAAAACAAATTTCAATATGATTTCCAATTTCACCTGCAGTTTTACACTCTTTCACAGACAACGCTGGGTGTCTCTCTTGCAGTGCTGCAGTTTCCATCACAATCTAATTATGATATCGAGGTATGTCACAATATATTGATTCGTATGTATAGCATATTATGAAGCAGTCCCAGCACTAAGAATTACATCTACTACAAAAGACTCAAACTGATCTGCTCCAACAGTGGATAAGAAAAATATCCCTCATGAGAAAGAACCTTTCAGAGGTGAACCAGTCTGTCTTCTTTAGAGGATAACACCTGTGACCAAAATAAGCAAGAGGGATACAGCTCAAGCTGAGATCTGGGGAAATAATGTAAAGACTTGACAAATTAGGGCCATTTTCTAAACAAACCTTGAGTTACAGTTATTAACAGATGATGATTGTGATTTATTGTGTCGAATCCGTGATTTCTAAATTTATTACAAAGATTGGAGTGCTTGTCTGGATGTGGGTGTTATGGAAGGTCACATGTATGCTCTGCATTCCTTTTAACAGCATTAATTGAATTTGAAATAGTGGTAAATCTGTGAAATAATAATAAAAAAAAAGTAAATGCAAAGCATAAGCATTGAATTAAATTAAGAACATTTTAAAAACATTTTTAGAACTTCAAAAAGACTAAAGTTTAAGTATGTAGAAATAATGAATGTCTGACTCATCAGTCAATGAAATGATGGCACTCTTTCTTCCATTCATAACCATTCGACTGTCTCTTTGTAAAAAATAATGGTGCCAATTAACAATGTCGAAAACCATTTTCAAAACACTCATCAGACCAATCATTTCATTCATTTAAATTTCTTTACTGACTTTACTGTCACTTTCAATCCAAGCTGCTTTCTGTTGGTCAATGTGGTGAATTTGGATGGTCAACTATAATAATTAAACACTCAAATAAAGTACAATGTATATATGTATGCAAAATACTTCTAACATTACAATGTCCTATAGGCCAGATGAAATGTCAGCAGTACTACAGCCACCAAATGTTACTTGACAGAGAAAGTTGTCAAAAAGCTCTAAATCCATATTGAAGATGCAAGAAACTTTAAATATGGTGTCCAATTAAAGTAAAAATAAAGCATTGTCCAGGGAAGAAAAACATATTTAAAAATACAGCATTCTCACACATAATCTGATTTTTCAGACAACATCCTCAGTGAAAATTAATCCCGTTCGAATAGAATTCATTATGAGGATTTCCTCAAAAAGTGTCTCCTCCTCAAGAAACAACCCAGTAAAACCTTTTTGAGTAATCAGTGCAGTAATCAGATCAGTTGCTTTTTATGGAGAAGCTGAGTATGAGCATCACACCCAGGACTAGGCACAGTCTAGCCAAGCTCAGTTTGGCTTGTAAGGCTGTTTGGCTGATCCATAGACATAGAATGATTGCCAAGCACAACCAGGGGGTCTGGACAACTTCCAAGACTTGGTTGCGTTTGATCTACTGACCTTCAAGAAGCCCCAGGCAGGTGTTTTTGCCAGCTGAGTACCCAAATGGCAGCACTTTATGGGGCAAATAGGGGAATGGCAGCTCTGATAAGGCCTGCCTGGCATAACGACTTAGAGATATTTGCAACCGAGTCAACGGAGGACAATCTGTGAGTGAGAGTTTGTCAGATTGCTCCTGTCACATTACACTAACAGAGTTCCCACTAGACTTGTGTATGTGAATAATTTAGAGGAAAACCACCATCTATTTTGTAGCGCCTATCTCAGTTTGGCATTTTATGCAACTAGACGTGGTCAAGACGACCGATTTGGGACAGCGGGGAGCCATTACGACCGATATTAAGACTAATTAGGAATGCATATATTGCTGAACTAAATACCAGGGTGCACTGAGGGAGAAGTTTGTTCATTTGTTTCGATGGCGGTGAACGATGCAGACCACTCTGGGGAAGTGCTCTGGCTTTGACCTGCTTCATCTGCTTTGCATAGAATCATCATCAGACAGTTGAGTTATTAATCCTCACACACCAGTGGCGATGCTTGCCTTTTCCATATTAGGGCACATTAGCGGAATTTTGCAGGCAAAAAAGGCCCATTGTCAATAATGTAGTGATGTATGAAGCGCAACTTATACAAAAGTCACTTTCAAGTCGCGTAGCTTTTTGTTTGTCAACGTGAAAAATTTGTGTGACCAACCTGAACCTTCACCAAATTTTACGCAAAATTCTGATGACTGATTTTGCAGGGAAACTTCTGCGAACATCAAAATCTGACCATATAAGCTCCAAAAATGGCTGCAAATGTAACTAAAAAGAAATATTTGCAACAACAATTTAAAATTTGCATTGAAAGGACTGTGTCTGTCCATAAGCAGCTTTAACAGATATCATGTACGCCAGTGTTTCGTGCACGCAAGTGTGAGCCATTATGTCTGATAATCGGATAAAACTAACAGAGAAAAAAGGTAAGCTTTAGTAAAACATTTAAGGAAAGTAAAACTATAATGTGTGTGGCATGTTGGAACCATAATCAACATAATATTTGACTTTTGTTCAAATAAGCAGTTTAGTCTGGAGCTATAAAACCGGATAAGACCTACATTAAATATTCACAAAAAAAAAAACAAAAACAAAAGGGTTTATGACTTTTTTTTTAAAGTTAGTTAGTTAAAGCTATTGTTCTCAAACTATTTCCTTTTATTAATCACTAAATAATAGGGTAACCTTTCGTCTACTTTTTCCTGGTTCCTGGTTATAAGTCCTGATTTCTAAAAATCTGGGGGAAAAAAAGGATGTATACCCTTACCTTATAAATATTTACATGTTTTGTCTATTTAATTGGCCATGGCCATTAATGATGCAGACTCTGCTTTATTGTAAGAAACAATTATTTGCTAGAAACATACCAACATGTATGACAACAAAGCTATAAATTGCATTGTTTGGAGGTGGCAGAGCATACTTTTGGGAAAATGGCTGAAAATTGCTTATTCAAACTGGAAGTCCCTAAAGTGTTTGAGTTGAAATTGCTACCCAGGGGACCTCTGTGCTCATGTAGCAGGCAGCTAACAATAAATTATGAGTAGCAGGTTAGAAAAGAGAATGATTTGCATATCAAAGGTCTTTTTTTTTTTTTTTACTCTGCTCAGTTTTTTTAGGAGCAGTAACTGAGAGCAGACAGACACAGGGATGTGCTGTGATCTGAATGGCAGAGGAAGACAATTGTAGCGAGCAGAAAACAGAAAGCTGTTTTTCTTCTAAATCACAGAATCCAATGCAGATCTTTTGCAGTCTTTGTTCTGCACAGTTTTGCCTGTTAGTCGCGGGATAAACATTGTGATAGACGTTAGTCAGAGCAGACGGTAACTCTGAATTTGTTTTGAACTAATGACATGAGGCTCAAAAAGTCAGGCAGATTCAGTGAAAAGTGAATGAGTTGTTTGATTCAAACCAATTATTTATGAGTTCAGTGATCTGTGAATCTTTCTGACTGATTTATTTAAAAGAACCAGCTTATAAGACTCATTTGTTTGCATATCAGTGTCCGCTGGTCATGCTAGACTGATGTTTCTACATGCTATCTATAAGAAAAAAGTGTTGTCTGTTTATTTTTTTGTAGTATTTTATTTACAACATGTAACTATTCAAATCAGCATATTAGAATGATTTCTGAAGGAAAATGTGACACAGAAAACTGGAGTAATTATGAAAATTTAGCTTTGACATCATAGTGATAAATTACATTTTGTATTTTTCTAAAATAGAGAAGTTATTTTAAATTGTAAGATATTTCACAATATTATTTATTTAAATATATGTCTGATCAAATACTAAAGTTAAAACTTAACTTAAATGGTATACTTCCAGGTTATCCTGCATCAGCCAAGCTGCCATTGATATAAATGAGAATGCTAACCTTGTTGGTTTTGTCCTTTCGCAGCTAACATGTGTTTAACCACACATATTACTCAAGCAGCCAAATTATGTTATGTTGGGAAATGACACTGTTCTGTCTTGTAGTGCCTTTCTAAACAGACACAAAATGAATATATTAAAAGTCGACACAAGGTTAACTTCTTCATCAAATTGATGATCATTGATATTTCTTGATGTGGAGGTTGGCTTTGGGCCAACATGCTTCTAGAGATTTATTTAAAGCTATAAAGTCTACTGTAAACCAACAAACCATTAGCCTGCTGACACCAAGCCACTGGAGTAATCGCCTCTTGATTAACTGGATGAAATGCATCATGAAAAATATGAGTTCTGAGTGAGCTGATTATGCTGCACCCAAATGCACCAAACCACCAATATAAGTAAATGTGGTCACTTACAAATGGATGGTAGTTACATAATGGCAGTGTTCGAATTAAAAAAGGGGCTGAGAGGCCCCAGACATATTTGACATTTGGAAATATGAAGGTTAAATCATAAATTATTCAAATCATTTGACAATTATAGTTTAATTTCATGAGTTTATTGAAAAGGAGCAGCTCACCCAAAAAATGGAAATCATTTAAAAAAAAAAAAAAAAAAATATATATATATATATATATATATATATATATATATATATATATATTTTACATTTAATTGCATTGAGTTGTCAAATTATTATCTATAATATACTAGAATCAGTACATGTGAGATTGGTATAATCTTACAGCCAAAAGATTGTTTGGGAAATTTTGAACCCTGAAAAGGCTTCATTTGTCAATAAAGTATTTATTACCATATATGTTACTCAACATCTGAAAAACATGGTAAAACGCCAGGACTGAAGAAAAGAGCATCTAAAAACCCACTGGACATTTTCAACATAGCCAACAGCTTTCCCCAGGCACTCAGATTTCCATTATCCACAAACAGCAGAGTGGAGTGGATTATGACAGGTCATAAAACTGTCAGGACCTGTCATCTCTTTCTCTTACAGCCTTCTTGCATTTGCACTACATTGGGGTCATTGAAGCCTGGACTTTCTGACTTCTGAGTGCTTCACACCAGACATATCCTGCAGGTAACTTCAAATGATCATCTGAGAATCAATAGCTCTCAGTGGACCCCCTTTCCCAGAATTCTTTATTCTTCACAGGCAGCCTCCCCTCACCCATAGATCATACACTGCACATAAAAGCAGAGCAGATTAGACAGCTGAAATGTTGCATTATATTGTTCTCCAAGCATTGAAGATCTGAGAGTACATTTCAACACATTTAAGGCTAATGAGCTAAGTTGATGACTCTGTTGAATGTGCCATTTGGGAACAAAGGTCATGATCATTAAGCAGCTGAGGCTCTCACCTTCTGTAGTCTTGTTTAAAGAGTGGCAATGCTATATAGACATCACACCTTTTTTTAAGCTATTTGGGATTCTTAAATCAAATGTAGACAATTTGCTTTGTAAGAGTTTTAACATTAACTCTATAAAGTCTACTGTATGATATGACATCTAATTTCTAAGCTACACAAAAATGATTTCTGTCTGACTGATAGTTTCTACCTAAGCAAGTAAACTGTCTACTTTCAGCTAGTAGTACACATGCCATTTTGCTGTGCAGTCTGAAATCTTTAATAATTGCTATAACATTTTGTTTTCATACCCTTTGTAACGGAGTGACAGAGGCGTGAAGCAGGCGGATCCATACCCAAGCTTTTATTAGCGTGAAACGTAAACAGAGTCAAATAACAGGCAGCGTCGATACCAGTTAACAGGTATATAAAGGGCAAGACACAAGAGTAATCCGAAATAGGCGTGGGCAGCAAACGTAATCCAAGGAGCTAGGCAAAAAGGGTAATCCACAAGGCAGGCAGAAGATCGGGGAAACTAGACAGGAAATCAAGACACGGATAAACAAGACAGGACTAGGAAAACTCAGGGACTAGGAAACGCTAGCAATCAGAATAATGAAGTCTAAGACTTAAATAGAGTGTCTGATTGGTAGCAGCTGTGTGAGTGAAATCAGTGCAATGGGTGATGGAAGATGATGACCTTATGTTTAGGTTTGTAACAGCTTTACATACAATACGTAAATGCATACATACATAAATAAACAAACAAACCATTACATTGCAAAAGTATTCATACACTAGAAATTTAGCTCGAGAGGATTCATATTACCTGTAGATGTCACTACACTTCGATTAGAGTTAACCCATGGAAAAATTCAAATGAATAGACATGATTTGGAAAGGCACACACTTGTCAATAAAAGATCTGACATCAAAATATGCATATCAGAGAAAAAAACAAGCCCTGGGGTCAAAAGAACTCCCTGTGGAGATTAGAGACCAGGTTGTCAAGACAGATTTGGGGAAGCGTTAAAATAAAAAAAATAAAAAATCTACTGCATTGAAGGTTCTTAGGAGCATCTCTATTATCTTTAATGTAATAAGTTTTGAACAATAAGGACCCTTCCTAGAGCTGACCTCCTGGCTAAACTGAGCAAGAAGGGCCTTGGTTAGATGGTGACCAAGAAACTGATGGTCACTCTAGTTGAACATCATGCAACACTCTACCGTTCTGGGCTTTATGGTGGTGTGGCCAGACTGAATACTCTTCTCAGTGAAGACACAAGAATACCTACTTGGAATTTGTTGTGAGAAACACAACTTCCTCATCTGATGAATCTCAATTCTAAGCAGCATATGAGGAAACCAGGCACTGCTCACCTGCACAGTAATATCCTAACAGTAAAGTGTGGCGGTAGTAGCCTCATGCCATAGGAATGTTTTTTTTTAGCGGCAAAGACTGGGGATCTCGTCAGAGTAGAAGGAAAGCTCAAGGCACCGGAAAAAAAAAAAGAGCTAGCCTTAATGAAAACCTAGTTAAGAGCATTAAAAACCTTGGGCTGATTCACAACGAAGGACAGACAGATGATGACCCTATAGGCACACAAAAAGAGTGGCTTATAGACAACACTGTGAATGTCCTTGAGTGGCCCAGCCAAAGCTACAGCCTGGGCTTGAACCCAAATGGATAAACCTGAAAATATCAATGTTAAGCAAGAAAGAAAGGACTATTATATCATACGTATATCAGACTTTACAGCAGGGGTGCCAAATGCAATTCCTGCAGAGTTTAGTTCCAACCCTGCTCCAGCATACCTATACTTTAAAATAATTCTGAAGGACCTGATTAGCTGGGTATATTTATCGGGTATATTTAATTAGGACTAAACTCTGCAGGACTGTGGCCCTTTAGAAGTTTGCTTCATAGGATTAAATAATCCAGTCACCTCTGGTAATACTAGCTACACATAAATTGCAGACTTCACTTTTAAATATCAAAAAACTCTGAAGAGACACAAGATAAAGATTTGTTGTTTTGTCTGTTGTACTGGTTTGCAAGAACGGGGTCCTTCAGAGACTCATTAAAGAGGTAAAAAAAGAACATAAAGTAACAAATTACCAACAAGATGACATTTTGCTTTTGTTAGGGATACATTCAAGATGTGGAAGGGTAATTGGAGAACAAATACACAGTATGTCTTAATTAATCAAACATTCAGCACCTAGTGTTCTCCAAAACCAAGCTAATTCTGACCTTATTAGTTTGATTCAGCCATGTACCTTGCTATCAAGACCTTGCAAATGTGTTCCATTCTATAGCATGCATTTATCGTACACACCCCATTTTATCAAAACACCATCTCAAGTGTTCCTTCCAGCATGTTATCATCTCAAGCCCTATTTGTGAAGCATTTAAAGGGCTTCTTGGTCCATCTCTTGTGATTCAGATGTACTACAATACAAATGTCAAGTGAGATTTTATGACAAGCTTTGATTTCTAACCAGATTAAGGGGGTGTGTTTCCTTCAGATTTCGGCCTGATGCATTGAGAGGGAAGGTGGGCCTGGTCTTCATCTTGTAGTAGCGATGAATAAATTCAGCTTTAGTGGAGCTGGTCTCCGGTGGTGAGATAATCCCCCAGAGACGCAGCAGGCAAAAGACATCTCAGTTTCCCCTGGCCTAAAGGGGTGATGCGGAGAGAGAAAGCCTCTAAAGCTATCTTTAAAAGGAGGCTGCAGACCTGAGATAATCGCTTTTGTTCGTCAGTCATTACTTAAAAATGGCTTAAGAGCACATTCTCAGTTTTTAATCTGTCTGACTGCCAAAATTGTAACTTTAGGAGCCATGCAAAAACATTAGGGTGGTGCCCTTTAGGATGCCTTTCTATGTATATTCTTATTTCCTAAAGCACTGTCCTACTTTATTGAGAGTGCCCAACTTAACTTGTTTTTTTTTTTTTTTTTTTTGGTAACGTTTACCATAAATTAATAACATCTTACAAATAAATTATTCATTAAGGCAAGACACCTAAATAGGGAGAAGAACATTAAACTAATAGATAGCACAATACTTCCCCACTTGACTGATTACATTGAAAAATTGAAAACATTTTTTGACTCACAATTTTTTTCTGAAATGTTGTTTAAATATGCAAATCACTTAAAATAATTTGCATACATTTCCAGAAGATGAATCTAGACTTTGGATAAACCCAGGTTATTTTATTTTATTAATATTTTCATAGAGGGTTTGAATTTCAATCCATGTGAAAAATAGAACCAAGAAATAAAAAAAAAAAAAATAAATAAATAAATAAATAAATAAATAAATAAATAAATAAATAAACTAAGTAAAATAAATACTACTACTACTACTACTACTATTAATAATAATAATAATATATGCAGGTATATTTTCATTAAACATCCTTTAAAGATGCACTGACCAGCCACATCGGTCAGTGACATTAGCAGCAAACATTAGTGCATTTTAGATATAAGGCCTGCTGATCTTATATTTTTTGCAAACTTTGTGTGCACATAATACAATGTCCCTAAATCAATTAATACATTAAAAGTGATGCAGCTTTGCAGTGATGTGTTCATCCAAAATACAAATCTTGCCATTTACTCACCATCATGTTGCCACAAACCCGTTTGGCATTTCCATTCGTGAAACATAAGTATAAGGGATGACAGGATGGTGATTGTAACTGTCAAGCTCCAAAAAGCATATAAAAACTCCTATGACAGTAGTCCATTTGATTTGTGTGCGTTATAACAAGCCTTCTGAAGTTGTAAGGTTGTTTTGTGGGAAAAACATGGGATTGTTATGTGTGGTTGTTTTCATTCAAAACTTTGCTGTCTCTGCATCCATATCGGGTGCGCAAGCGATGATGTCTGTCTGTTTACATAAGCATTTACACCATAAGGAGATAAAGGTGGAAGAAACAAAGCTGTCAAACCTTACTTTGTGAAAGTAAACATGATTTGAAGTAAGAAAAAGAAGAATGAAACAACTTACTAATTCCACTTTTATACTAGTCTCTTAGGGGAGTTTATTTTATTTAGTTTTTTTTTATTTCTGGTCAGATATTCTGGAATGTTCCTGTCCACATATTGAGGTCCGATTTCAACAGAAACAATAATTTTAGTTTACACTACACTATTATTTAGATTTTTGAGCACTCAACACTATAACCCTAAACCTAACAAATTATTCACAATATAAAAACCTAATATGCAGATAAAAGTAGTCACAATCATTCAATTTAACTATTTGATTCTGTAGGCTATTATAGTGATGTACAGTAATACAGTAAAGCTTGACTAAGGGTGTGATCATGCTTGAACCTGGGGCAATGCCACTGCCAGGGGGCTTGGTTCTTGTGCCCACCGCGGTGTCAGTTGATAGACGGATGTATTGGTTTTGAATCTGGTGCTGGAAGTTGTTTGGCTGCCACCAAAAGCCAGGCTTGGGGTACTGTCCCAAGGTCATCAGGTGGACAGAGGTACCTGTGATGTAGCTGTGCAATGGATTTCCAGAGATCATGAGAAAGTCACTGTTAGCATGAGGTCAGTGACGGAAACCTAGGGCGGCTTCCAGTGTCCCTCAGGCAAGGTACAAATGGGTGGAACTTCGAATCAACAGGCAACATTGCGGGCTTTGTTGAGGCAGTATGCAGATGTGTTTGCAGTGTGTGATGATGTGCGGATGCCATTCGGTCTCTGCAATACACTAGCAACGTTTCAGAGACTCATGCAGGCTTTAATGGGTGATTTGGTGTTCCAGATGGTTCTTGTCTACTTGGATGATATTTTGGTCTTTTCGAGTACGTTCAAGACTCACCTGTCTAGACTGGAAACAGTGCTCCCCTGGTTGAGGGAATCAGGATTGAAGATCAAGTTGGAAAAATGCCACTTTCTCCAAGCTAAGGTGAGGTTACTAGGACACCAAGTTTTGGCCCAGTTGCTAGGCCCTGACCCTGACAAGATCAGTGCAGTAGTGCAGTGAGCAGCGCCTAGCACAGTGAGGCAACTGCAATACTTTTTGGGGTTTTGCAGTTATTATTTTCCAAGGAGGCAGGACCCTTGCACAATGTTGTGAATTTGTCCTTTAAAAAGGGTAATGGATCCCAATGTGACAAGTTGTTCGAAGGCTCTTGGACATCTGAGTGCCAGCAGGCATTTGAGTGTCTTAAGAAGGAGCTCACTTCACTGTTCTCACCGACAGCAATCTGCTCTGTCACCTTAACACTGCGAAGCTGCGAGCAGTAGAGCTGTGGTGAGCAGCCCCACTAGCTGTGTTTAATTTTGAGATCTGCTACCGTCCGGGTCATTGTGGTCATTGTAATACAGCAGCTGAAGCTCTCTCCTAGAGGTCGGGGCTGGATGAGGTAGATGTAGTGGCCGAAAATACAGAGTATGATGGCTGTGTGACCATTTGTAGTCAGCTGCATGGGGAAACAGCCATAGACCCAGATCTCACAGTGTATGGACCAGCGCTAGGGGTACTTACAAAGGGGAAAGTTAGCCCAGACTCTGCCTTTGGAAACACTCCAGCGTTACCTGGGATCAGCTTTGCCATCTTCAAGATGAAGATCCTTTTCTGAAACTACTGAAGCAGTTTTGGCATACCTGAAAGAAGCCCTCAGCCCGTGAGAGAAGGGGACTGCCCCGACAAGTGCGGTCATTGCTCAAACAGTGGGGTAAGATCAAGAAAGATGAAGGATTATTGTATTGTGCTTGGTTGAGCCAGTGTTACGGAGTGTCCATGATCAAATGGGACACCAGGCAATAGAGAGAACACAGAGCTTGCTCAGGCCAAGGTGCTATTGGGCAGGGATGCATGAAGCTGTAGACACCTGGGTGAATAATTGTCATCGCTGTGTGCTTGCTAAATTGTCACAGCCTAAGATTCAGGCATCCCTTTTCTGGCTTCCCAACCACTAGATATGATAGCTGTTGATTTTACCACTCTGGAGCCTGCCTCTGATGATTGAGAAAATGTCCTGGTGGTGACGGACGTCTTCACTAATTTTTGTCAGGTGTTATTTCATTCTTTTTGGTGAATGTGAATGGATGGTTCACTAGTTGTGCACTGTTTTGATGTCAATGTTAATTTAAATTAATTAATAATCTGTCCTAAGAGATGAAGATGTTAATAGCCATGCTAATAGTACTATGCAGAGTGTGAAATGCCTTTATTTTGATTTATCAACATTTGTGAGCAACTTATGATAGCATAATATTTCTATGCTTGGTCTTTCTTTAGAAAGCATCATAAGCCATTACCGTTGTTTATCTGAGGGTTAAGTGCTCACACCAAGTTTATTTGTACTTTGTTTAATTTAATTCTTTTTTTTTTTTTTTTTTTAGATGGAACTATGTGGCTATCCCTGTAAAGTAAAAAAAAAAAAAAAAAAAAGGGAATTGGCAAAACTGGCCTGAAGTGATTTTTGTAACTGTGAGAATTAATTGAAGCACTTATCATTTTGGTTTGTTTCTTTATACTATTGGGGAAACGTGATTTTGGTTGTGTTTACTCTTCGCTGTGTAAATTTCATCGGCACAACTCCTCACAATTGGAAAAACCTTGAGAATGAATACCGCATCTTCTGCATATGCGGTCGGAAATAAAGAAGCACTAGTTTAGATACTTGGCAGTGTTTGAGAATGATGGAATTAATAAATAGCCATAATATTCAGTATTAAGTTTTGTATGCTGAGTCTCAACTAAAAGCATTTTTTTTTTTTTTTTAATTGTATTGCAAACCCCTTAACTGTTAAAACGTTATTACATAATTTAGGTATGATCATATTAAAATGAGTTGTAACAAATATTACTTTATTTATTAGTACTGTAAAATTATTTCTAATCTAGATTCAATATCTTATTTTCATGCAGCACGGTACAACCAGCTTTGTTCTACAGTAGAAAAATAAATATATCCAACATCCCATGGGGAAAAGAAATGACCATGTTCATATAAAACCCATTTTGTTTTGTAGTAAATAAGGGACAGTGTGACTTTATTCATTTAGTTAGTTAGTTACCTGTATAGTAATTTGTTGCATAAAACCTATGCAAAATAACTAGTCTGCAAATATTCCACAGAATACAGTTTTGAATATGGAATTGTTTAGTATTTTTTTATTTATTTTATTTATTATTTTTTTTACAGGAAAGCCTTTTATACAATATTTTCTATAGTCTGTACATTTTTCTGTACAGTGTAATAACATGACACATGAGGCATTGCGTTCACTTCAGGCGCCTGACTGAATGCAATATGCTGTGCTTGTGGGTTTGCCTGTTTCAATAGCACAACTAAACCTGACAAATACTCCAGAGACTGAGTTTCTGTGTGGCGTTCAACAAGATGAATGGTTCTTTTTCAACAAAACAACTTACACTTTCCAACCCCCTGCTTTGCCTCCATAAACATCTATGATATGACTATTCATCCACCCACTTCTCTTCCCAAACCCCCCAGAAATTGAGTTTAATTCATCCCATAGAAAGAAGACATTCCTGTTTTTAAAATGGTACTTTCAAGAGGATTCCCTCTTTCGAGGCCATAGCCTTTTAAAGAGGGACAAGCTTTTTCCCAGTAGTGTGGGAAACGGAGATGGTCCATTGATTCCAGAAACTCATTACACACTGCATGGTCCAGATCCTTTGAATAAGAGGCCACCTCAACTCAAATAAACTTGCCTGCCTCTAAGAACACCGTGGCTTTTCACATTAATGCAGGATCTGGCACAAATGAAACACCCCTAGTCATACTCTATAACTGTCTTTCAATGTCTGTAGGCCACAGAGACCAATATTCCTCTGCTAATATCTTATTTTAAAACATGATGAAGTGTGCATATAGTATCTCAACATTTCTGCCAGAGGTTAATGGAAGTTGCGTTTTTGTAATGAGCTCACTAGGTAACAGCTCAATTTAACCATAAAAAGGGTGAGAGGCTAACACACTTTTCAGGTGGTTTAATGTAGCACTCAGTTTCCCCAGTGCAAAGAACAAGTAGACAGGGTCCCTGAATTAGATCTTTTGGCAACAATTCAAAATCCCCCAAAGACAATAACTCTAGCGATTCCAAGGGCATTGCAGAGTAAAAAACAAAAACAGTCAATATTAACCAAGTTGTAAATGGAGGCCAACAGTCACAATATATCAGGTGCATTTTTAAGTGCTTTGGTGGATAGATATTAGTCTTGCCATTGCATTATGATTTCACTTTATATTTCAAAACAGACAGAACAGCCCAACAAACAGAAACAAACAGTCCAGTTCTCACTATTAACTAGATTCTTATTAGCACGCACTAGCAGGTTTACTAGCACTTATAAAGCATGTAGAAATTCCTTATTCTGCATTACTATATTCCAAATTAATCTTATGTCCAGAGTTTCTAAAAGCGGTGCTTTTGAATAACAAATGTGAAATGTACCTCTACCCAGTTTAAGCAGGTTTGGAATTACAATAACCTGTGGTTAAGTGCATTGTAAAAAAGCACTTGTATGGAATTTAATACAATTGAGCTGTGATGAACCTACCTGGAAAAGTTGCAAATTGTTCCTTTAGGAAACTACAAGAAAACCCAACTTTCATGCTTGCCTAAACAAAACACGAATGACTGTTGTTCAGTATCACAAGTGCTGTGATGGATAAAGTTGTGGATCAGATAAGACATAAATAGACTTTTTTTAGCAGCATTCGCCAGAGGTGGCCAGAGGAGGATTTGGCGTAAAAAGAGTCAAAGCCATGCATAAAAGAATATAATCCCACTGTGAAGTGTAGAAGTCGATCCGTGTTGTTGTGGAGTTGTTTTATAGATAGAGAGAGAGACATATTGCCTCCTGAACTACATCAAATATCATCTGATTTTAGAAAACTCTGACAGCTCCAGAAGCTACCAAAATCCACACACACACACACACACAAAAAAAAAAAACAGTGGCAGCTCAAGTCACGAAATTTGTGGTGTAAGATATGACTGGCATTTCTGACGAGATACACATGATATTAACATCCGATATTATTTATATATATATATATATATATATATATATATATATACATACACACACACACACACACACACACACACACACACACACACAAAAATCCCATCTGATGCAATTCCACATAGACAAAATTATTGGCACCCTGGACACAGGAACGTTAGGATCTTTGGAGATTGACTTGTAGCCTTGAGATTGTCCATGTTTCCCCACTATTTGTTCTCTCATCCACAGACAACTCTTTTGTGTTGTTTCAGTGCAAAAACAATAAGCATTTGCAATTGAAAGTATTATTTATATATATATATATATATATATATATATATATATATATATATATATATATTATGCCATTGCTTTGAATGCCCATTTTAAAACCTTGTACAGTCAAGGCTGAACAATTCTATTTGCCCATCATTAACAAAAGCACTCATCTATAGATCATTTATAATCTCAGACTTGCGTTAAGATAAGCATTTCCATTGTTTAAAGGTCTTCATTTACTGCATCATTAATTCAAGTAGAGCACACTAAGGTATTAGGACTTTCAAAGCTAATTAAAATCAGTGCCAGAGCAAACATCAAACCCTCATCAAAGCTTTATTAAGGCACAACCACAAAGGTTTACAGTCACTATTTTAAAAGCCTATTTTTTTAAGCAGTACTTCATGGATTTTAAATGTAGTTCCTTGGTATGAGATCAAATGGTGATTGTTCATCACAAGAGTCCCTTGTTCTGACACGAGTGGGCAGACAAGGGTGAACTTTCTATATAGAAACGAAGAAAAAATAGATCTATAATCAGCTCTGAAAAACCACATCTTAAACAAGAGCTTCAAAAGGACAGACTCAACATCCACGTACAAGTTGAGGGCATATCAAAATCAATCCCCCTCAACTGTGCCAACTGCTCTCAGATGATGAACAAGATAATGTTAAATGTGCAGAGTCTGTATGCCTCAGGTGATACATGTTCCAATAATAATGCATTTGTTTTTCACAAAATATCCAAAAGGAGACAAAATCATCATGATTTGTCTACACCGAAGTCAGTAACATTTTACAATAAGGTTCCATTTGTTAACATTGGTGAATTGCATAATTTAAAGTAACAAAGAATAGTTGTATTTTTATTACCTAACATTAACAAATAATAATTACCATGTAACAAAAGTTTTGCTCATTGTTAGTTAATGTTAGTTAATGCATTAACTGATGTTAACTAATGAAAACTTACTGTAGTCTTACCCAGAAGTCTTTCAACAAAGCAGTGGTTTTAGTGAAGGTGTTTTGAATTTTAATGTATTTTGTGGCTCGTTTGAGCTATTACTTGATTAAGGTCAGAAAACCAATTAATAAACTGATATGTTTACCATACAGGTGATAAATAAACATATCCGATCATACATTTTATCAAGTATTGTATGGCATGTTTTATAGCATTTTATGTATTCAAATGTATTCAATGATTTGTTTATGCATTTCTGTGTAAGACGGAACAAATCATGTTTCAACAGTTTATTTATTTAAAAAAAAATGTTTGGAGTTTACGCCTTGAGGCTATAAATTTGAAATGCTGTGTATTTTAATGTGTGCTGCTTAAAAGGAATCAGTTTCTGTGGTGATTGAAATTCCACCAGTGCTGTCTCACCCTTGTCATTCAAACCTTTTTTTTTTTTTGGAAGACAAATATATAATATTTTTTGTCTATATAATTAAAGTCAATAGAGTCCAGTGTTATTATTATTGAAACAACATCAGAATATTCATTTTTGGGTAAACTCTTCACCTTGAAACAAGAACACCATGCCAGTACTGAAAAAATATGTGATGTACAGCAGGCAGCAGATTATAATGAATATGATATAGAAAAAAATAAATACCGTTGTATAAGTTTTTATCTTATATTTACACTATATGTACAAGTAAACACTATACATAGTCATTCAATACAATTAATATGTAATTCAGATAAGATGTTAAACTGAGATCACTCAGTCACTCTGTGGTGATTAAAATTAAATGTCACTTCTTGTAAAGAGTAGGGGTGTAACCCCAGGGTCTCAGACAAATTCCTTTCATTGGCCCTTACCAATAATGGCCTTTTAATAATCCCATCCACTGAACTGGTGTTTTTCTCATTAATCTACACTCTGTACCTCATAATGACAAAGTGAAAACATAATTTTAGAACTGTCTGTAAATGTATAATATATATATATATATATATATATATATATATATACACACACACACACACACACACACACACACACACACACACACACACACACACACACACACACACACACTGGAGATCAAAATTAGAGAACAATTTATAAACAATTGAACAATTCTGAAATAATGTCATCTTTACTGCTCAACAGTTGAAGGAGTTTTTGTCCTGTCTATACCATGCTACCAGAACACCTTTTCCACAAAATAACTAAGGCATTTCAACAAAAAACATTATTTTGCAGAAAACACACTGATCAAAATTAGAGAACAACAATGACTGTAGCATGAAAAAAGATTACAACAAAATTTTCTGAAGGTTACAACAGTCAGCAATTAGTAGGAAGTGTACAGGCCTCTGCTCTGAATGACTTCAGCACATCTGCGGCCACAGGTCAGCACTAGTCTGATTTTGGTCCACTCTTCTTCCAGTCTCCTCCACAGTTCGGTGACTGTAGTGGGTTTCTTGGCCATAACTTTGTCGCTAATGATTTTCCAGTGGTTCTCTATTGGGTTGAGATCAGGACTCTGGGCAGGCCATGTCATTATTTCAATGTTTTCAGTTTCAAGGAACTGCTTTACCTGTTTTGCTGTGTGACATGGAGCGTTGTCCTGCATGAACACTGCGGGCTGATTGGGTGATGAACCAAGGGAAGGAACCATATGTTGTTGAATAAGGTTCTGATAAACATTTGCATTCACTCTGCCATGTAGCTGTATAAGAGGCCCAACTCCTGCTGCAGAAAACATGCCCCAAACCATGACACTTCCTCCTCCACTTTTCACTGACTTCTTTACACACTTTGGGTTCAGTCTTTCTCCAGTTTGTCGCTGAACATAATGTTTCCCATCAGACCCAAATAAATTAAACTTGCTTTCATCACTGAAGTGAACTTTGGACCAGTTCTCCTCTGTCCACACAACATGTTCCTCAGCAAAGCTTAGTCTAGCCTTTTGATTCTTTCTGCTAATGAGAGGTTTGGTCACTGCAGAGTGGGCTTTCAGTCCAAATGCTCTTAAACGTTGAGACGCTGTATGACGAGACAGATCCTTACCCTGTTCAGCGCTGAACTGGTGAGCAATTCCAGCTGCAGTGTGGAAATGATTGCCCATTGAGATCCTCCGCAGTATCCTGTCCTCTCTTGTATTTGTCTTCAGTGGACGACCAGCCTTCTTGGGGGACTTGAATGAGTTTGTGATGTTGTAAAGATTCAATATTCTTGAAATCACAGATTTGGAATGACCAGCTTGTCTTGCTATGGCTGATAGGGTCATCCCTTTGGCCTTCATCTGGACAACCTGCTGCCGGAGGCTTTCAGTCACTTTAGAACGGCCCACCATCTTGCAGAGTCAGTGAAACTGGAAGTTAGGCTGCCAGTTAAATAGGGGTTGACAGATAATCAAGGAAATTAGCACCAGGTGCCAGATTAACACCAATAACTGGGAGGTATCTGAAAGTGTTCTCTAATTTTGATCAGTGTGTTTTCTGCAAAATAATGTTTTTTGTTGAAGTGCCTTAGTTATTTTGTGGAAAAGGTGTTCTGGAAGCATTGTATAGACAGGACAAAAACTCCTTCAACTGTTGAGCAGTGAAGATGACATTATTTCAGAATTGTGTGTATATATATATATATATATATATATATATATATATAATTAAATATCACATTTACATAAGTATTCATACCCTCCGTACTCATATTCAGACCCTGGGGTCTGAGGGTGTTTTGGGGCACTGAAGAAGTTTTGACATGCCTTGACATTTGTGCATTTTTCAGTATCTTAAAAACATATTCATGGCTAATGTCAGATGATATTGTAATCAGCACAGACTGGGCTACAATAATATGCAAGCAACATGAATGTACATGTTTGTGTTTTTGAGAAAACAACGTTTATGCACGGTTAGTGAAAAACTAAAAAAATAAAGTCACTTAAAAAAGGCAATGAAACACGGACAGAACATTTGTTCACAAGACTTTTGAGACCTGGATGTGGTAGGCTAGAGTTTTTTTCTACAAAATGATGTGAAAATCATCTCATTCACTCGTTCAAAGAGAACAATATATTGATGTAAATTACCAAAACATGTTTTGTGATGGAAAGAGAATATGCAAGAGATTGACAATGGTCATGAATATTTAGTGATTCACACCTGTGAGACACAAAGATCCCACCCTAATGGCCCATCAATGACACTGTGGCTGTCAGGTAAAAAATGTGAGAAGATTCAAAGAATGGAGTTTTAGATCATTTGTATTTTATTTAACACAGTATAATCAAAACATACATAATGAAGGCCAAAGACACATTACTGAGCACCCTGATCTACAGATATGAACAGACTTTGTGTCATTTCTGAAAACTTGCTGCTTTGTTGACGGTGGTGTGGGCTTTTACGTCCCGCACTTCTCACGTGGCTAATTGTAATATGAAAGCGAAACTAACGTATGGGCGTCAACTAATTACAGATAATCAGCTCCAAGGGGATAGACTGGACATCGCATTGGTTTTATATGGATTACTTTCTCACAGAATATTTGTTTTCGACAAAACTTACTTTGTTTAAAAGTAGAAATATCAAGCTTTCTCCAGGTATATGTATAATGCATCGGTGTGCTGTTTTCGCCGAGTATTTGATCATTTAAGTGATGCGTTTCAAAATTAAGATCAGGGAGGCCAACGCAGCACACAGCACTCCCTGTTTATTTTCTTTATTTTTCAAAGGCTCACCGTTTTATTGCTACTATGTGTATGTACAAATAAAAGTAGACCCTTTACAGATTCGATTGATGTATTGATCTTATCTGTACGATCAAAACTGACTGAGTAATTTAAGTTTATATAGGGGGCTTTTAAAAAAAAAAACGCACCAAAATGCGCCGGCGTGTTCTTCGACCCCAGAGGGTTAAAGCACCTTTGGCAGCAATTACAGCCTCAAGTCTATTTGGGTATGACACAACAAGCTTTGCATATCTGGATTGGGGGCTTTTCTGCCATTCTTCTTTGCAGATCCTCTCAAGCTCGGTTAGGTTAGATGTGGACCGTCGGTGGACAGCCGTTTTCAGGTCTCTCTAGAGATGTTTGATAAGATTCAAGTCAGGGCTCTGGCTGGACCACTCTAGGACATTCACAGAGTTGTCCCTAAGCTACTCCTGTGTTGTCTTGGCTGTGCACTTAGGGTCATTTTAATGTTGGAAGGTCAACCGTTTAGCCCAGCCTGAGGTTCTGAATTCTCTGAACTAGGTTTTCATTAAGGCTTTATCAATATATTGGTGCACTGAACCTTTCTTCTACTCTAAAGAGTCCCTCAGTCTCTGCTGTACAGCTAGGGTGACCACCCGTCCCGCTTTGCATAGTACCGCACAGTATTTTCACCCCTTGTCCCGCACGTCGCATATTGAGAAAATGTCCCGCATGTTTATCAGTCTGTTGGTTTTTAATGATCATATTAAGAAAACGTCCATGCATTCTTTTGCATTTTTAAGAAAGCTTTTTATTTATTCTTTTTGTGGCGTAGTTTCTGCGTGAAGGATTTGCAGACCTCATCAAGTGATCTAGCACCACCGACAGAAATGGTCGAGCACACATGAAAAAACACAATATTCTCTATTCATTTTAACCAATTAAAAAATTCTATGCAGCTTTCAAATGTGACTATTTTATTGTAATAATTTGTGTGAGGTGGTTTCTATGGCGTTATTTTAATGACAAGCATCTAAATCTAATTATTGTAATGTGGGGGCGCATCAAAATGTGCAAGCACAAATCTCTTCTCTCGCAGGTGGATTCTCTTTACTGTCATAAAGACGCGATTTTCTCGCTTACTTGTGCGTGCTCAGAAATATAAATCAACGCATTTGACAATGGATGTAAATTAGTATTTACATAGTATAAGAGCAGAAAATGTATCTGCGTCCTGCATTGTCCCGCAAATCATGCCTATGTCCTGCAACAGATCTATTGCCATGTGGTCACCCTACCCACAACATGAGGCTGCTACCAGCACACTGTACTTTTGGGATGGTACTTTGCTGGCGATGAGCAGAGCTGGTTTCCTTTCAACGTGATGCTTACAATTGAAGTTTGAGACTGAGGGTTCTTTTGGTGTTGTATTTGCAAATTCCAAAACCCCTTTCACACTGTGCATTGATTCCGTAAAATTGCCGGAGTGTGTCTGTGTCAGCGCAAACATGTCCCAGGATTGATTCCGGAAAAGTTTCTGAGTTGGGGACCTAGTAACGTTGCCGGGATTAGACCCGGAACGAACGCTGTGTGAACAAAGCCAGAACCAATGCCGCAAAGGCTGTGTAGACTCTTTTACTGGATGTTTTGAAGGCAGATCTTCTTACTATTCGCGCTGAAGCGGAGATCATTCGCCAGTTTAGTATAACAGTACGTGACGCATTAAAGCTTAATGTCCTAATGTCACATGTCTTTAAAGCTACCTTTACAGGTTGTGTGTGAACGAACGCACAGATTCCGGAAAATCACTGGCAGTGTGAATGAACCAAAATCAAACGATCCCAGGACAATTCCCGGAACGCATTACCCGTGTATTTTCCGGAATCTCTATGTGAAAGAGGCTCAAGTGTGTTTTCCTGCGTCTTCACTGAGGAGAGGAAGTTTGACCACGCCGCCATAAAGCCCAGATCGGTGGAGTGTTGCAGTGATGTTTGTTCTTCTGTAGGTTTCTCTCATCTGCATATATAATCATGGAGCTCAACTAGAGTGGTCATCAGGTTCTTGGTCATCAGTCTAGACAAGGCCCTTCTCCATCAGTTGCTCAGTTTGGCTGGGCGACTAGCTCTTGGAAGAGTCCTGGTTGTGCCAAACTTCTCCCATGTGAAAACTATAGAATCCACTGTGCTTTTGGGAACCTTCAGTGCAGTAGAAATTAGTTGTAGCCTTCCCCAGATCTGTGTCTCGATACAATCCAGTCTCTGAGCTCTGCAGGCAGTTCCTTTGACCTCATGGCTTTTTTTTTTTTTTTGCTTTGATATGCATTTTCAGCTGTGAGGCCTTTTATAGAGAGATGTGTGCCGTTCCAAATCAAATACGATCAATTGAATTTACCACAGGTGGACTCCAGTCATCTTAGGGATGATCAAGAGAAGTGGGAGGCACCTGAGCTAAATTTCAAGTGTTTTTGCAAATGGTCTAAATACTTATGTAAATGTGATATTTCAGTTTTTTTTTTTTTTTTTTTTTCTTATCTACAGACATTTCTAATATTCTGATTTCACTTTGTCATTATGAGGTACAGAGTGTAGATTAATGAACAAAAAAAAAATGAAGAAAAATGAATACTTTCTGAATGCACTGTGTATCTGGTGTGTGGTGAGTACACTGGCGATGTTGCATGTGGCTGCCGTCATACCATCTATGTGGATGAGGAGTGATCCTTGATATGATTGTAAAATGCTTTGTAGGTGTACAGTAGTAGATAAGGAAAGCACTATAAATTATTCATTAATTTGTTTGTTCATTCATTCGTGTGTAAATAGAAGCAGAAGTATTGTTCCGAAATATTCTTAAATAGCATGACTATAAATATTGTGTTTTTTCTTAATTTCGCCAACAATAGTTCCAAACAAATCCACAACAGAACGCTTTACTGAATTAATCTGTTTAATTCAGGTAAGGTAAGTGAATAATTCAGTAACCCATTCATAAAGATTACGTCACTTGCTATGTTCCTAAATGAATTAACCATTTGAATAAATCAGTGAATAAATTACTTATTAGACAGTAAATCTAGATGGTTACTTGCCACCATTTCCTGGAGGTTTTACTTTCATAAAGGTGTTTTTATTTATTTTTTATTTTTTGTAAATGTGCTTGCAGTGTAAGGGCTGCTACTTAGCTGCATTGAACAGTCTGTGTAAATAGTAAATACAAGTACAGTAGTTGCCACTGCAGATGCAATGTTTGCAGTGCAAAAATGTATTTTGTTGATTTAATTTGATTGGCAACAGCCTTGTAGTGTCTTGTTATTCTATATGAATTTGTTGATTAAATGTAAGAATTTGACATAAAAGATGATGCACACATCTAATAAGGATAGATACAATTCCCATGTCAACTTAAAACTGTCCCTGGAAATCAATTTAAGGAGGCAAACATCACTACTTGTGGAAAAGCTAATTTCTGTCAACGTTGTGAACAATGTAATATTCTTAACTGGGCTTAATTTTCCCAGCTGAGCACCAAAAAGATGTTTGTTTCAAACGAAACATCTGCAACGCTGCAAAAACCCTGACAAAACTATGTTCTGACCCTTGATGCATTTTCACGTTTGACTCATAGCCATCAGCTCTGGGCTGGTTATGCTCTCTGCTAGTTATGTGATGGATGAGGAAGTCTTTGGTGCTTTTCATTAAATGGGTTTGACTGGCCCTGTCATTATCACTGAAGCACAGAGTGCAGAGCCCTCCCCGGGGGAAACGTACACTGCTTCAGTGACTCTGCTTTAAAATTAATAAGACAATCCACACTAGAAAGCTGCTCAGTCTTGCCATGAGGGCTGACCATAACTGCCATGGTCTAAAACAAGGTGTCCTCTCTAATAAAACAGGTTTTGCCATTGGACACCACCTGCTTCATGTGAACACACACACACACACACACACACACACACACACACTCATATGAATCTGACGTTTGTGACGAGTTCTTAAAATGTTCAGTGGGTTAAGTGCAGTACAGAAGGTCCCACTGGCGGCACATTCTGTTTTATCATCCAAACTGAAAGTTACTCTAATAATATTCATAACACAGCATCCTGGAAACTCTATTAAAAGCCATAGGGCAAGTACAAGTTCGAACCCATCAAGATTTCACAGTTATAAATATAATCTTTTTATTTATTTTACACTTTCTGGAAATTAATTTTAATGCTGAGTTTGGTTCATACTAATTTGTTTATTTGCAATTGTAAATCCCATATTTTCATGAAGTAGGTTTATTTTTGAAAAAATCTTGGCTCCAAATAAAACTACTAAATATTAACAATATTGTTGTAAAAATAACTAACTAACTAACTAACTAAATTATTATTATTATTATTATTAATAATAATAATAATAATAATAATAATAATACTAACACTAATAATAATAATAATAATAATAATATAATAACTAATATATGCTGAACATTTATTTAGCAGAATAGCTCTGCACCGATGATGAAACCAAAATCAATTTGACTTCCTGTGATAATATCATTTCAGTTCTTTCCCGTTTTAATTCAAACTTGATCCCAATCTTAATATAACAGATAATGAAGGAAGTAATTCAATATGTCCCCTGTGCTCCTCATTGGTAAAGTAATTAACCCCTGGCAACCTAACAAGAAATACTCAGCTCAAGGGTACAGATCGTTTAACCGTGTTAAATGAATTATACCCAATGCAAATCAGTGTTGATTACAGAAGATGTGTTATAGGCTGCACTACATCATTTTCTTTCTTTGAGGAAAAAGAAAAAAAAAAAAAAAGACTGACAAAGATAACCCTGTAAGCCCAGAATGAGGTCAAAATCACATATCCTAAAGCCAGTAATACCATCAGTCCCTCCTGGAAGAAGAATACAGATCTGAGGCTTTAGAGAGAAAAACGAGGTCAGCATTTGAAACATTTAAAGAGCACATGGAGGCAAAGAAATGAGGAGAAAAATAGTTCAAAGTGCTGCTTTTAGCCACAGAGGAAGCTGAAGTTGCCGACCAAATGAGAATAAATGAAAAGAGCACAACAGCTCAAAATGCTGAGGGTATGATTTAGAGGCACAGGGTTTGTGTGTATGAGAGTGTGCGTGTATATTTGCGTGACTCTAAATATCTGTAGAGCACGCGTATTTGGGAACTTTAATATTCACTAAATAGGAGCTGACAGCAATTTTTTAGCATCAAAGCGACTGGAAGTCATTGTTATTCAGTGACAGTTGTCGATTTAAGGAAGCCTGGGTGACATTGGCCAATAGCCATGTGAATTGGGCATTTTCGGAGGTGTGACAAAATTAAGATCACTCAGGATAGTTACTAGTGTAGTCACCATAAAGTTTAGTTCACCAAAAATGAAAAATCAAAAACAGCAGTAACACTTTAGAATAAACTCATATTAGTTAACACTAACTAACAATGAGCAAGACATTTGTTACTGTATGTATTACTTATTCCTGATGTTAGTTAATATATATACATTTTACAGGTCCTGTTAGTTACAAGAGAATGAGTTATTTAGTTATTAGTACGTATTAGTTATTATGAGTTACGACATTGATTAACATTAACTAACAATGAGCATCACATTTGTTACAGTATTTATTCATCTTTTTTAATGTTAATACATATAAAACTACAATAAGATTTCATAGTTACTTGTTAGTTAATTAGTAATTATTAGTTCAGTGTATTAGTTATGTTAATGTATTTACTAAAATGGACTAACAAGGAACATTACATTTGTTACAATATTATCAATCTTTGCTTATCCTCATGTCATTCAAAACCTCTGTTAAGTGGCTTAAAAATAGCAGCAACACTTTGCAATAAACTTATGATAGTTAAGATGTTAGTTAACAAAAATACAGCTTTACAGTAAGGTCCCATTACACTAGTTAATGCATTAAAATTGGCAAGGAATCTGCTACAGTATTTATTACCTATTTCTGATGTTAGTTATTAGTTATTTAGTTATTAGTAATTAGTAACTAACATTAACTAACAATGAGCAACACATTTGTTGAAGTATACATACAATACAAAATACAACTTTTTCAATAAGGTCCCATTAGTTATGCTAATTAATGTGTTTACTAACATTGACTAACAAGGAACAATACACGTTTTACAATATGAATTTTTAATCTTTACAGCAGCAGCACTTTACAATAAACGCTTTACAATTAGTTAAGTTGGTTCATGCGGTAAGTAACAATGAGCACGTCATTTGTTACAGTATTTATTAATCTTTGTTGATATTAGTTAATAAAACAACACATGTAGCTATACATTAAGGCCCCATTAGTTATGCTAGTTAATACATTAACTAATTAACAATGAGCAATAAATTTGATACAGTATTTACCCATTCCTGATGTTAGTTATTAGTTAATGCATTAGCAAACATTAACTAATAATGAGCAACACATTTGTTTACAGTCTTTAAACAAACTTAAATTAAACTTGATGTTAGGTAATAAATATAAATCTTATGATAAGGTCACATTAGTTACATTAGTTAATGTATTTGCTAACATTAACTAACAAAGATTAACGCATTTGTTACAGTTTTTATTGATCCTTGTTTATGTTACTTACTATAAATGTTTGCAATAAGGCCCCATAATTACATGGTAATTAGTTAGTTATTTAGTTACTAATAATTATTAATAGTTATTAATAATTATTAACACATCTATTATAAAATACTACTCTGTTCAATAAGGTCCCATTAGTTATGTTAGTTAATGTATTTACCAACATTGACTAACAATGAACAATAAAGAGCATGAGAAATTTCTATATATATATATATATATATATATATATATTTTTTTTTTTTTTTTTTTTTTTTTTTTTGTGTATTTCACATGGTTAAAACAGTAGCTTTCTGCCTAAAAAAAAAACTGCTGTCAGTACCTACCCTTGTTAAACCATCTGATCTGCGAGACACCTTTTTACGGGTGACATTTCATCACCCTCCAGGCTGGAGAGCGGGTAGCCGGTCAACAGCGCAGGTCAATCGGCAGTGTTTCTTCCTGCTAAACAAATGCCCCTGTCACGCACTCTCCTCAGTGACAGGAAATAAGAGTGCGGAGATGGAGGAGACAACAGCGGGTCTAGATCTCTCACTACACAATGCCTAATGGAATACGATTACAACTGAGCCCTTAATAATACTACATTCTGAGAATGGGTTTGTAAATTTCAGTGGAGAGACAAAATACACTTTACATGAATGTAAATATTTCACTATGTATAGAGAACTCTAATATAATGACACATATGTTCCATTTTTGTTTTGAGTTTTTTACTAATGCAGCATTTGAGATTGCATATTGAGATTAAATGAGCAGGCCGAGTCTGTGATAGACCATGTTACAGACGGTTACATTAATAATGGTCATACTGATGAGTCACTTCTATTTCAGAAACGGCTTCCTCTATTTTTTCATCTCAAAACAATGTACTTTGCATTCCTTGTTATATTTGGAAAATATCCAAGGAGGGAAATACAATATATGTCTTGGGTTCCTTTATTATTATTTTATTTAAAAACCATAGTGTATTAAATGTATTAGTATTTGCATAAAGATAGCTTATATTTAGGACTATTCAAATTTTTTTTTTTTTTTAACACTATTTTCATGCTAATTAATTACCCACCCTCATATTCTGAAAGGTGAAATCATTATATATATAATAATAATAATAATTATTATTATTATTATTATTATTTTTTTTTTTTTTTTTTATTATTTATTTATTTTTTTTTTTTTTAATGGAAAACTGTTTCTGTCAAGGTAAAAATGTTATTCATGTCCATAAATGAATAAATAAATAACCATCCTTTGGTCCAAAACAAGGATCATCATTACTGTATAAGGTCTGTTTCAGACACACTGGCGCACAGACACACAAAAAGCCCCTTTATTCAGAAAATCTGAATCCAGACTCTTTAAACAGGTTATAGCTACATTCTAGGGTTTGTGCTCCCTTCTGTGTATATTAATTGCCATTTCAACGTTAATATGGTCCTCCTTGTCACTTAAATTAGATTTCATGGTGATCAGGTTTGTAATAATTCTCAATTGCCAACTCCCTATAACCATTTTATAATTTCTCATTACTTATCGTTAGCAGTAAGCCAAAAGTAATTTAATGTTCTGTATAGAGCCACAACTCTATTACGTAGCAGAAATGCTGTCTGTGTAAAAGCACACCTTGCTACAGGTTGCCTTCTGTGGCATGATGTGCCTTCTGTGTCTTGCAGATTTATTTACTTTATGCTAAATATAATATCATTTTAATTTTGGGGAAAAAATAGCATTTTCCTTTTGTTATTTAAAATTATTTTTATATTCATAAGTAATTATCAATAGCTGTTTCACAAAATAGACTTTTAAATTAATTTGTATAATATTTATAATAATTAATTTAACAATAGATGCAAAATAATGCAAAGCATGGCTGTATAGAGCAGAACATTTCTCCTTCTTGTTCTACTGGCCATCCTGTTTCACTGTTAAATATGTGCGAAAAGAAACTAGCTATGAAATACTACATACTTGTGTTTTTCATTTTTCATGGCTGCTGTTGTATTCACACTTGACAAGTCACAAATCTGATTCTCGCTTTAGTCATCGATTTAGTCCTGCCTTATTTCTCTTCAAATTCATTTCCCCCCCTTTATTCCTTTTTCCATTTGACCTCTTAAAACTGGATGCTACGGCATCAGTACAGGATTTAGGCTTATCAAACACTGATGACATGCTTTGTGGCTTCGCTGGCACAGGCATAATTCTTTAGCTGCACCGTTTAGATGAGTGCTGACATTGGGAAAATATGATGTACTGCTGACAGTGCAGCAAAACAGAGCTCTGTGCAAAAATTAACATTAAAGCTCATTGGAGAAAACAAAGAAACCACAAGTCTTCACCAGAGGTGTTGAAATGAGATTGAATCAGCTTTAGCTACTGTTATTTAAGGTTGGATGCAAAAATATAACAGTGTTTTGATTAAAAAAAAAAAAAAAAAAAAAAAAAAAAAAAGGATGTGAAATGAACACTTGTGTTGTGCTTTTACACTTACTGTTGCAGCTCCAGCAACTGCAAGTTATTTCTGGATTACTATATTGAGTATTTTTTAATAACCTCCATGAATTATAAAATGGTCATTGGGAGTGAGCCATTGAGAATTATTACAAATTTGATCATCATGAAATTTAATTTATATGAGGAGAGGGGTCACATTTACATCCAAACAGCAATTAATATACATGGAACAGCTCCTAAACCTCAAACTGCAGAATATTAACTGCTTAATAATCTGGATTCAACATCAAAATTGTGTGTGTGTGTGTGTGTGTGTGTGTGTGTGTGTGTTTAAATTGCAAAATCACATATATATTTATAGCAGTTATTAAGCAATTCTCTGTTGCTTTATGAATGTGTTTATTGAGAGAGAGAGAGAGAGAGAGAGAGAGAGAGAGAGAGAGAGAGAGAGAGAAAAAAAAAACTCTATACATTTACACAGTGTTAAAAGAAAATAAGTAAAAAAGTTGTAAGTAAAACAAAGATTATTGGAAGACATTTTACAAGAAAATGTTATTTCATCTTGAATTTCTCTTTAATTTTCATGTTTAATTTATTGTCTAATCAGCCATATCTTTTTTTTTTTGTTAATCTGGTAACACTTTAATATAGGGACCCATTCTCAGTATTATCTAGTTGTTTATTAGCATGCATATTACTAGCATATTGACTGCTTAATAATATTTATAAAGCACATATTCTGCATGACCTTATTCTACATTCTTAATCCTACCCAATATCTAAACTTAACAACTACCTTATTAATTACTAATAAGCAGCAATTTTATTTAATAAATAAGTTTAATAAATAAATAAGTTTTTTAAATAAGTTTATTGAGGCAAATTAGTTAATAGTTAGTTATTATTGAGAAATCAACCTTAAAATAAAGTGTGACTGTTAAATTTACTAGCACTTACTCTTGGAAATCCTACACAATTGTTCAGTGCAGTTAATTTTCATAACATTTTCTGCTGAGTTCACTGCACTTATTTCAGTGGAACTGAAATAATCTCTGGGGCAAAACTCTACTTTCAGTTCTGCTATGCAGGACAACATTGTATAAGTTATTATAATCAAGTTCAATTTAGAAAGTAGCACATTTTTTGTATAAACAAAGTATAAAACTAAGTACCCAGACTAATAAATATAAAGAGCTATGTCAAGTCAAGTCGAGCTTTATTGTCATTCCGCTACATGCATGGACATACAGTGGAACAAAATGTCGTGTCTCGCAGGACCACAGTGCTACATAAATAAACAAATATATACATACAACACCATACGTAGGAACAACTTTTAAACCTATACATAGCTAACCTACTGAAAGCGGCAATCTAACTATACATATACTATAAATAATCAACTATACATACACATAACATAAGATGGACTACATAAGTACTTTACATAATAATTATGCATGGTATTGTGCAAAAGAGAGGCATTTAAGGTTGAGAACCAAGTAGTGCAATATGATTGGCAAATAAACATTTGTAAAATAAAGTGTTAATAGGAAAGTGTCTGGTGCACGTAGAGAGAAGAGTGTACACCTCAAGATGGCGGCGCGGTCAGACGCAGCGGCTACTTCGGGTCCTAAAAACGGTGCTTTCATGTCTTTTAATGTCGTCTGTTCGTCTCAAAATAGTGTAAGTCTGCCGCTAATTCATAAAGAAATAACACAAAAATACATATATGATCGCCAAAGCCTTTTGGAAATCGCAAATGCATACAACCACCAACTCTCATCGGCGACTACTGAGAAGCTCAGAGGCTTTTGTTTACTACTAAAGCCGAACCCCTAGACCACGGACTTGCCCACCCACACAAAGCGGATTGATAGAATTTGTTATGCTTCTGAGATATCTATGACAATTGGATGCTAAATACCAAACTGTGTAATGAATTGTGTAATAAATACCTTCCAAAGTGTGTTATTTCTGTGCCACTACCAAAATTAACAACAGCTCCTAAACGGGCTACTTTGATTGGTCATACATATACATATGTATAGGCCTACCTATATCTCCAAAAATAGTATCTGGAGGTGATGTGGGCATTAACCTACAGTAAATGTCTCATTTAAATGTTTAAAATTTGAAAAGCGGAGCCGCTCATGGGCGTGTTTACATTAAAGATGATTAGTTTAGATGGGAAAAACTGGATCGCATTGGTATTACATGGATTAATTTATCAGAGAATATTCGTTTTCAACGTGACTTAAAAGTAGACATTTCAAGCGTTCAATACACATATTTCTCATGTCTATGAGGCAGGTATTTACTGAGATTCAGGGTTTTTTTTTTATTTACATGTCTGTGAAGAGAGCTGATGGAGACTGAGACGGCAGAGAGCGCACCCTGTTTATTTTCTTAATTTCACAAAAGCACATTGTTTTGTTGTTATCATGACTTATTCTTATCTGTACGATGATTTTTTTTTTTTTTTTAGTTCTTTTCGTGGTCATCAAGAAAAAAAACGAGACAAACTGCACCAGTGCAGACTTCGACCCCAGAGGGTTAACAGTGTTGCCGTGGAATGTTTTTCATGTCCGCTAGTTAAAACGACTCCAATAATATGATAAAAGTGCAGCTCAAAAAATTTGAATATATAATATAATATAATATAAACTTGGCAATGGTCCAGGAGACAATCATTGACACCCTCAACAAAGAGAGTAAGTCGCAGAAGGTCATTACTGAATTTTGGTGGCTGTTTACAGAGTGATGTATCAAAGCATATGTGATGCGATCTGGGAAAACCCAACAAAGGGTTAAATTTGACCTTTTTTAGGGTTCAAGCCCTTTCCAAAACTGTTTTTATTTTGTCCATAGCTTGAACGTAACTGTCAAGTGTCGTGTATGGGAGGACAAACGAGGAGTACGAGGTTGAAATCAGGAACAAAACAAGTCTTTTAATGAACAAATCCACAAATAAATCCAACAGGAGACGGGCAAGGAGACACGCACACAACGACGAGAACGGACAATCAAACAATGAACAGAATACAACTTAAATAGGGTGGTAACAAGACACAGACAGGTGATCGTGATTAACTACATATGACTAAATTAGGGGTGGAGACAGGAACAAAACCAAATAAGGGCAAACAGGAAGTGGAAGGAACCAAAGACAAACAGGACTAAACCAAATCAAAACACAACAAAAAGAGTCCCAAAACCTGACAGTAACAAAAGTTATCTGAAGTTGGCTGGTAGCTGTGATTTTCAGGAATGGAATTTTTGTCAAATAAGTTTTATTGAAAGACCAAGATTTTGAAGATGGATTCGCATTCTCACATACTTGGTTTCTGTTACATGTACAAAAGAAAACAATTACAATTAGAAGAAAGATAAAGAAAAACAAAACATAAATAAAGCAAAACCCCACATCACAGACCATCCCTCACAAGACCTGCTTACGTTAATTTGTAAAGTACAGGAATGGAATTTTGAGAAAAACGGGTTTAAAGTGAGACGTGTTTTACTTTCACTTTACGGGTTTAAGGAGAGCTGTCATGAGCGCTATACTGCATTATTACACAAACAGACTAACGTCTGTTTTCCGTGGTTTATCATGGATATAGATTTAGAACTTTTGATCACCCCTTGTATGTCTCAATAGCACAAATAATATACCTTGTAGTTGTAGTTTACATGTAGCACAACTGTTTGTGCACTGTTTATGTAACAGACTGTCATCAGACTCCTCCTCTTTAGTAACTTCATCATCCGATCCTTCATCTCTGAATATGAAATAGTCCATTATAACATCATTTTGGGTACTGACTTCACCAGGATTGAGCAGATTGAGAGAAGTTAAATCGTTTGAGTACGCAGCTTCTTCTGACTGAGTTGAGCTCCACCATCTCACGCTATTAAAAAATAAATACAACTTTGTGTGCCGTAGTTTACACAGGACTGGTGGGAAATGTGCATTGAGACACCTTTTATAAATGTTACATGGTTTATTTTGATAGGTAAACTGTTTTTGTGGTGTTTAGAGAAAGCACCTCCGCAGCACGTTAACACCTAACATAGGAGAAAGACACTTTCATTTCTGCTTGCTGCAATAAATCGCAATTTTACTGCACTAAACAAGTGAATTTTGCCAAAATATTTTCAGACAAGATGTTATGGAATAATAATTTAATGAGAACCTGATTTTGACAAAAAAAAAAAAAAAAAAAAAATGACATTCAATCTATTTTTCAAAATTCTTGAAAACATCCCAGCGCGACATCCAACGGGTTTTCCCAGATCGCATCACAAATTAAATGCAAAGTTGACTAGAAGGAAGAAATTGGGTAGGCAAAAGTGCACAAGCAACAGGGATGACTGCAAGTTTGAGAATACTGTCAAGTAAAGCCAATTCAAACACTTGGGAGAGCTTCACAAGGAGTAGAGTGAAGCCGGAGTCAGCGCATCAAGAGTCACCGCATGATGTCTTCAGGAAAAGGACTACCAAGCCACTTTTGAAACAGAAAAAAGATCAGGAGCATCTTACCTGGGCTAAAGAGAAAAAAACTGGACTCTTGCTCAGTAGTCCTCTTTTCAGATAAAAATACATTTTGCATTTAATTGAAATCATGGTCCCAGAGTCTGAAGGAAGACTGGAGAGGCCATGACGTCTGCTGGTGTTGGTGCATTGTGTTTTATCAAATGCAAAGTCAATGCTGCTATCTACCAGGAGATTTTGGAGCACTTTATGCTTTCATCTGCTGACAAGCAGGTTTGCTGACCATGATATTGCTGTGCTTTATTGGCCAGCCAACATGCATGACCTGAACCCCACTGAGAATCTATGGGATATTTTCAAGAGAAAGATGAGAAACAGTCAGTACAACAAAATACAGACAATCTGAAGGCTCAATAGTGCCTCAGCAGTGCCATAGGCTGATCACTTCCATGCCACGCTTCACTGATGCTGTATTTTGTGCTAGGAGCAAGTCATTTGCTGTAATATGTGCTGGCGGCCAAGTATTGAGTGCATAAATGAACATACTTTAAAGAACTTGAACTTTTCTGTTTTGCAAATCTGTTTTTTTGATTGATCATAGGAAATATTCTAATATTTTGAGATACTGGATTTTTGACTTTCATGAACTGTAAACTCTAATCATCAAAATTAAAAAAAAAAAAAAAAAAAAACTTTTGAAATATTTTACTTTACATGAATCTAGATAAAAAAAATAAATAAATAAATATATATATATATATATATATATATATATATATACATACTTTTTCATGATATTCAGATTAAGTAACACAATAGTTACTGTCCCTGGTATTTAGTTACTTTGGTAACGATTTATAATAACTGCATGCTATGACTCATTAGTTAAGCATCAGTAAATAGTCAATTCATCATTTATAAAGCATTATTCCAACATTAATAGACAATAGTAAGCAGTTTATAAATGCAGTTATAAATGTTTTGTTCCTGATTTATAAGCATATCTATAATGTTTTAATAATTCTATTTTCATAATTTATTAATGATCAGTTAATCATTTCTAACCAGTTATTTAGGGGTTATCAGTGGTACATAATATCATTTAGAAAGTGTAACTAAATGATTAATAAACTTTAAATGCACATTTTACATATCATTTAGACATACAGTAATACTTACTCAGTGTGTTAGTAAATGCTTTATTAACATATATTCTTACTGTAATTCATTATTAATTCAGGTAGTAATAAAACATTTAGTAGTTGTCAGTTATCTATTTTTGTAATCTAAAGTGAAGACCATTTATGCCTTGTAAAACTTTTACAAAGGTGTTTTAAAGGCTCAGCTATCTTCTAAACAGAAAAAAGGGAAACTAACAACAGAGTGATACAGAACATAGAAAATATTTATTACAAGACAAAAAAAAAAAAAAAAAAAAAACTATACAACTGTGCACTTATAAAATAAAAAAAATAAACCTCTGCAATGTCATATAAAAAATACAAATTCCTGTACACCTCCAGAAAACATAACTTAGCAGTAACATGACTCTAAGCCTCTGCAATCTAATATAAAAATAAAATTTTGATCATTTGTTGAATATATTAGATTTTCTATTTCAGGTAATTGTGAGTCTTCAGTTTGAAATATAGAATTTATTTGAAATTTGCTACACTTGGCACTTATTTGTGACTCACTGTTTGCACTGCATTTTCACTTAGCCATGAAACTGAAACAAAAATAACTTTCTTACTACATCATCTTACTATTTTCCATAGGAGGAACATTCAGTTCAGAAATAGTAATAAAAATAATAACAAACATGGTGAATATGCATGAACTAGAAATGTCCTGAAAGGCGCTTAAGTAATTGATTATCTACAGGTCCTTCTCAAAAAATTAGCATATTGTGATAAAGTTCATTATTTTCTGTAATGTACTGATAAACATTAGACTTTCATATATTTTAGATTCATTACACACAACTGAAGTAGTTCAAGCCTTTTTTTTGTTTTAATATTGATGATTTTGGCATACAGCTCATGAAAACCCAAAATTCCTATCTCAAAAAATTAGCATATCATGAAAAGGTTCTCTAAACGAGCTATTAACCTAATCATCTGAATCAACTAATTAACTCTAAACACCTGCAAAAGATTCCTGAGGCTTTTAAAAACTCCCAGCCTGGTTCATTACTCAAAACCGCAATCATGGGTAAGACTGCCGACCTGACTGCTGTCCAGAAGGCCATCATTGACACCCTCAAGCAAGAGGGTAAGACACAGAAAGAAATTTCTGAACGAATAGGCTGTTCCCAGAGTGCTGTATCAAGGCACCTCAGTGGGAAGTCTGTGGGAAGGAAAAAGTGTGGCAGAAAACGCTGCACAACGAGAGGGGGACCTGCGGAAGCAGTGGACTGAGTCTGGAGTAGAAACATCCAGAGCCACTGTGTACAGGCGTGTGCAGGAAATGGGCTACAGGTGCCGCATTCCCCAGGTCAAGCCACTTTTGAACCAGAAACAGCGGCAGAAGCGCCTGACCTGGGCTACAGAGAAGCAGCACTGGACTGTTGCTCAGTGGTCCAAAGTACTTTTTTCGGATGAAAGCAAATTTTGCATGTCATTCGGAAATCAAGGTGCCAGAGTCTGGAGGAAGACTGGGGAGAGGGAAATGCCAAAATGCCTGAAGTCCAGTGTCAAGTACCCACAGTCAGTGATGGTCTGGGGTGCCATGTCAGCTGCTGGTGTTGGTCCACTGTGTTTTATCAAGGGCAGGGTCAATGCAGCTAGCTATCAGGAGATTTTGGAGCACTTCATGCTTCCATCTGCTGAAAAGCTTTATGGAGATGAAGATTTCATTTTTCAGCACGACCTGGCACCTGCTCACAGTGCCAAAACCACTGGTAAATGGTTTACTGACCATGGTATTACTGTGCTCAATTGGCCTGCCAACTCTCCTGACCTGAACCCCATAGAGAATCTGTGGGATATTGTGAAGAGAAAGTTGAGAGACGCAAGACCCAACACTCTGGATGAGCTTAAGGCCGCTATCGAAGCATCCTGGGCCTCCATAACACCTCAGCAGTGCCACAGGCTGATTGCCTCCATGCCACGCCGCATTGAAGCAGTCATTTCTGCAAAAGGATTCCCGACCAAGTATTGAGTGCATAACTGAACATAATTATTTGAAGGTTGACTTTTTTTGTATTAAAAACACTTTTCTTTTATTGGTCGGATGAAATATGCTAATTTTTGGAGATAGGAATTTTAGGTTTTCATGAGCTGTATATGTATATCTGCTACACTGCTGCTACAAAACAAGTACAGAGACTTGCTACTGCCAATACATCCACTCACAACCTACAGTGAATATGTGACATACTGTCGCTGTGTACAAATATCATACATGAAATTACCTGTAGCAGTTCTGTGTGGGTGAAGCTGGAGGTTTTCTGATAGCTTACTGCAAGACTTGCTTACAAAATACACAGAAACAACCTATTTAAAAGTTAAGCAAAAGCTCATTGGCCAATCAGCTGGTCTCATGTTGCAATGATGTCATTGTTTGCAGATGTATTCATAACATCAGACTAATCTGGCTATTAATTAATTTAATTGTAATACCACTTATCCACCACAGCTATAAACATTAAGCAGCAACATTAGGAAGCATTTTATCACTGAAACAAACTACATGCCTTTAGACAGTAGAAATGACTGAGACCAGTGATAATGATGATGATGATGATGATGATGATGATTGTGGTTTTAGCTTGGACTAGTTTTAGAAAGCAGCATCTGCTTACGTCTTATATTCAAGAACTTCCTCACCAGTTACAGCTAATTATAAATAATAAAACAGTCTTATAAATGATTGCCTTTTGAGTCGTTAGTGGTTTTCCAGTGGAATATGGGTCACATTCATTTGAATGCACTTATCGGCTCAGATTTGGCTGCCGAACACTCATTAGGAGAAATAGTTGAGGGGAGCGATAGTTCAGACGCATGAGAAGATCTCCAGGCAAACAACTGTAGAGCAGACTGTTCTCAAAGACAACTTCAGCTTCATAACCTGCTGGGTATTTAAAAGATTTTCACTTTTTTCACTGTGAACTTAAGTTTACTCTGGGTTTCGTCATATATTGCGTAACCATACCCTGAAAAAAAAGGGGGGAAGGCAGTACACAGGGATTTGAAAGATCTGCATTCAGGATTCTGTGTATCACAAGGTCTTTTGGCATATCCGATGTTTTGAAGTTAAAATATGTAAACATGCATAAAACAATTAATTCATTATTTTAACAATTACATAAATATACAAATACTGAAAAAGAAATAATATGAATAACATGAAATACATCATGTATAGTATCACTATAATAGGGCTGTTGTATTGAAAGTAAATATATATTTTTTTAAGATTAATGATTTTTGATTCATTAGGTTATACAGAGTACAAATAAACATTTATTTGAATAATTTTGTATATGTTTGACAAGCATGTACTGTATGGATTTATATCAAAGATGCAATCAATGCTGTATATGCTTGACCTGACAGTTCATGATGGGTCATAAGCTCTATTACTGTCATTTAAAGTGTTATGCCACCCAACTCTATGCACAAAGCCAAACAAATCACACTCACAGAGCAGAGGAAAGAACATTGAATGCTTATCTTCATACCCTCACTCTGACCTTTTCCTCTGTCTGCGGCAACTGACAGATCTCTCATATCAAATGTTTCACTAAAGGTTGCCATTATTTTGGGTTGCCAGTCATCAATCAACAAAATGCAAATGTTGTGAGTCTGCTTTATTTGATGTCCTGAATCTGAAAATGAAACAATGATATGTGGTGGTTACTTGTTGTCAAGTTCAGTTTGAGCTTGCATTTTAAAAAAAGAGAAACGATATATATATATATATATATATATAATCTCAATTACTTTTTGCATGCAAAACATTATGTATCTCTTGCAAAAGCAAACACTTCTTTCAAAACTATTTTAACCATTTGACTTGAGCTGACACTATTGTGACACTATGGCTTGTTACTACAATATTTAATGTATAAAGTGTTATAGAAATAAAGGTGACTTGAATGTATATTTAGTACATATTTACAAAGTACAATGGCAGTGTTTTCCAAATGAAACACAAGAACTCCTAGTTCTGAATGTGTCAAATGTACACTGTGTTTAGAAGTTTGCAAGACGTTCATTATACAGTTGCAAACTGAGCGTAAAGCAGATAATGTGCTTGCAGTTTTCCAGACTTGGTCTGAAGGTTCGGTATTTGAGTGAATAGCTTTACTGAGTGTGACTCAATTAGATCTTTTAGAGTATAAGCAAATTGAGAAAAGAAAGAGAGAGAGAAAAAAAACCTCAAGGTCACTCAATTAACTTCTAATGCAGTTGAGAGGAAAAAAAGTAATCAATATTATTTCTTAATGTGTTAAATTCACTGCTAGGTCACAGCACTTTAAAATGAATCCCTGTGATGGGTTGTGAAGAAGATTTGACCTTATACATAAAGGGGCAAAAGTCATGGGAGGTGTATGTGCTGTTCTGCTGTCATTAAAGGAAGCAGTGCTCTGATTGCCACTGGCCAGTAGTGTAATAGCAGGGTTACTGTTAGCACCACTGGCACATCCTGCTGTGTCATTAACCCCTCATTTGTCATGCCGTCAGCTTTCCCTTTGCTTCACAGAGGGTCAAACAAACCTTTGAGAGTGCTGTATAAAAGAGGCAGTTTAAACTATTTAACATTTGCTGGTAATGGGAGAAAGAAGCAGTCAATGAAAGAACATTGAGAGGCCTTATGAAAATATGAGTTATGTTCTGGATATTTATGAGGACTGGTGAAGGCCAGGTGTGTGTGTGATGTAATAAATTAAAAGTGATGTAGAATATACACAAATCTAAAAAAAAACAAACAAAAAAAAACTTCAGAAATGAGAGTTAATGAGTTTTTTTGGGGGGCAATTCCACCTGAGAGATTAATCAAATAAGACAAGACCAGTCAACTTTGCAAAGAATCGTTTACAGACATGAGATTTAATTATGCTTGCATTAAGACATTCATTACCCAAACATCAAACTAACAGACTGCTCTGTCAACAAAATGAAAACACTGTATCCATCCATGGTGAAGTAACTAGAAAGTTTAAAAGCAAAGTTTGTCGGCAAATTATTGGTAACTGGCATTGGAATTTCGATAGCAGCTGCTGGGAGAAGAAAAAAAAAAAAAAGTAAATGCTTCTCTATGCAGAGCTCACAGCCAGAATATGTTGCAGGTGTTTGACCAATAATTTGCAAAAAAATAAAAAATAAATAAATAAATGTTGCAGGAATTAATGAATAAATATGAATTAGTACATAGTTTTTGATGGAAAACAGTAAAATGACATCCCTGCTTATGATTATATTAATAGTGGTGTGCATGTGTGTGTATATATATATATATATATATATATATACGATATATAAAGACGATTTTATCAACACATCATTTTTAAACATTTTTACTTTATTCAGGAAGCTTTTAGGATTTGTAATACAAATACAAATAAATAAATACAAATTTTAAAAAAGTCTATTGGTCAAAATTATTAGCCCTCTGATGTTAATAGTCAATAGTGTATCCCCTTTGCTTGATAACAGCCTTTAGTCGTTTTAGCGTGCCCCACAGATTTTCTGTTGGATTCAAGTCTGGGCTTTGTGCAGGGCAGTCAAGTACACTCGCTTTGCTCATTTGGAGGTATTTCTTCACCAGAAGTGAGGTATGCTTTGGGTCGCTATTATGCTGGAAGACAATATGTCGACCCAAACCAAGTTTTCTTGCAGACTGTCTGAGGTTGTCTTTCAAAATCTTCTTATAGTCTTCCTTTTTCATGTTTCTTTCAACCCTGATGAGATTCCCAATTCCAAACGCACTGAAACATCCCCACAGCATTATACTCCCACCACCATGTTTCACTGTGAGAATAGTGTTCTTGGGGTTGAATGCCTCTCCCTTCTTTCTCCAAACACAGGCAACATCTCTATGGCCAAAAAGCTCTATTTTTGTCTCATCTGACCAAAGGACACATTTCCAATATGCATCACATTCCTCCAGGTTGTCCTTAGCAAACTGGAGGTGTCTCTTCTTCAGAAGTGGAGTCTTTTTTGGTCAGCAACCTCGCAGTTCATTCCTGTGCAGGGCTCTAGTGACTGTCTTTGTTGAGACATCAATTCCAGACTTGGCTAGGTCATTCACTAGTGTCTTGGCAGTTGTACTTGGGTCTTTAGAAACCTCTCTCACTAGTTTTCTTTCCAAGGTTTTGAAATCTTTCGCTTCCTGCCTCTGCCCGTCTTGTTCTCCACTGTGTTGGTCTCTTTAAACTTCTTGATAATGCATCTCACTGCAGTTCTTGACACTTGAAAACGTTCCTGAACACTCCTGAAGTTTTTTAAATTCTATATATTCTCTGTGTTCAGTTCACAGCAGTGATATAAATTAATATTTTCCAAGGTTAAATGGATTTTACCTTTTATGGGCATTTTTACCATTATAATGTTTTTTATTTATTTTTTTTATTTATTTTTTATTTTTTTGTAAATGTGTGCATCATCTTTAGAGTCTAATTCTTACATTTAATTAGTCAATTATACTACTAATACATTTAGGGTGTTACTAAACAAATGAAATCACTATCAACAAAATTCATCTTTGCAGAAGTTGCATAAGAATTGGCATTTAGATGTATTAACACATGTTAATGCAGCTTAGAGGGACATGAAATACTTTAACCTGCAGTTACACATGCATAAATGTTTTGATATTTTAAACATAAAACATTGAATACTGATTTGAAATTATTAAAACCATGAAAAGATACTTTAAATGTGAAATTAAAACTGCCATAAGTGGTCATTGCAATTGATCCGAATCACAAAGACGCAGAACAAAGCTGTGGCTGATTTTGTTGGCGAAATAAACCAAAAACAGCAAATGTTATCTAAAATGTAAGTCTCTTGATAGTAACTTATTGTTTATTAAACTGCTATATGAAATCAGTATCACATTTGTAACCATGCTGATTTTTAAAGAAAGAAAAAAAAGACACTCTTCGTGTGATATTGATTAACTATAAGAAATTATATAAATATATACATTTTTTGCCCCCTTATCTTGAATTATGTGATCATTCTTAATGCATATTAATAGACTCAATCATGCAGTGAAAGAATGCACTCTAAACACGTATGCGCACTAAGTTAGTCTAACCAGACTTCATCACGTATTCACAAATGCCTGCACTCCTTATGTTTTGTTTGTTTTTTGCAATATACCCTATAATGTCATGATGTCTCACTAGTTAAGTATTTGCACTAAACCTGGACAGATTTAGCTTGCATGAACTTCCCTAAGAAATTAATGAGAGAACATAACTTACGAAAAGTAACACTGTAAATTTTTTAGTGATTTGACAGTGTCGCCCGCCACAGCTGATCTTTACCCGCATTTGGCAGGTTGGCAGGTGTTTTATATATATATATATATATATATATATATACCCAGGCTAATACTAATACTTTGGGGTTTGTTCAAATTCCATAAGCTATAGACACAGGGTGGCTTGCCTTAACAAGCACCTCTAATAATAATAATAATAATAAAAAAAAAAAAAAAAAAAATCATATTAGGAAATGAAGTAGATATGAATACAACAAGAATTTATTGGGTGAACAAAGCCTAAAGCTGAGCTGTAAAGAATAGCTCAGTTAATGGGTGTCTAAGTGAAAGGTGGATTTAAAGAAGAAATTAGAGTTGGAAAATAAAGTATGTGTGACATGACTAAACCGATAAGGCAGCATCGTCAAGAAACCTTCTGGAAGACTAAAAAAAAAACAAAAAACAAAAAAAATCCACTGAGGACTAAGGTTTGGAGGAAGGCATTAAAAAGATATTCTTAACTTAATCATTTATTCTTCCAATTTTCTAACTTCTAAGCAGAGGAAAATTAAAGCAAGCAGAAATAACAGGCTTCAACTCGAGAACAAAAAGCATGCAAATACACATGCTGAATGCTAGATGTTAAAGCTGTCTTTAAACTTCATTCTTTTCCATTCAGCACCTTTCACACCAACTTTTCAGTATGCTTTCATATCAAAGCAAGTCTCCAACAAGCACAAAGTTTTAGTGTGTCTAAGTATGGCCTTTAGCTTTATGCCACGTTTTTTGATACTAGCCTAAAAACGTGATTAGAAACCACAGCTCTGCTTAAACAGTTTTGCATCCTCCACAAACCAGCAAACTGCAATGCCCCCAAACCGAGGACACCAGACTCCCAGCCAGCACAAGCTAGCGGAACTGCCAGCGTAATGCATTTTAAAAGCGTGAATATTCGTTGAATATTTCTGTTAGATCAAATGTGTGGAGTACAGCTGGACATGGCCTTACACAAATATGTGTATGAAATGAGTCAGCACAGTGTATAAACATCATTGCTGAAACATTTTGACAGGAGACATTCATCAAATTAGCCCATTCTTCCAAGTAGATTACTATAGGAAAGCTTTAATTATTTTAGTGAGTCAAGCAGAACTTCCACAACAGGAAAGAAAAAAAAAGGTTGTGTATCATTTGCAAATTATGCATATTAGGATTGAATTACAAAATTGTTCTGTTACAAAACCTAGTAAGCTGCTTAGAGGCAGCATTTAAATGCATTGTGTGTAAGGAAATTGATTTAAGATCCCCTAAGATCTCTTTTTAAGCCATTTTCCCTGTCCCTATGCTTCACAAGGAAGATGCTCCCTGATTGCATTGCACCAATTTATGTAAAAAATAAATAAAATAAATCTGAGATGGCTAACTAGCTGAGACAAATTTTGAATAATAATAATAATAATAATAATAATAATAATAATAGGTAACACTTTATTTTGATAGTCCACTTTAGACATTCTTTAGACATTCTCTAAGTGACTTTGCAGTTAAATGTAAACTAGCAGTCATTAGAGTATTAGCACACTTTCATGATGGCTAGAATGTTGTCTTGGAGAACAGCTGATCCAGCTCATGTTTTGGAATACAGCTAATGAATGATTCGTGAGGTTGGTAGCCCTCCTTTTAATGTTAAGGTTGCCTTCTACGTTTAGTTATTATCAGAATAACACATTATAAATGCATTGTTTCTGCAGGTCCAATGGGTTTACATGTCTTCACATCTCTTTCAAGTCTTTGATCTGTGTAATCTCATCTGAGGTGTGATTTCATTAAAAATGTGCTTAATAGATAATAGATGTGACAGTGTTAAAATAGAGCTAGTTGCACTTCAATCCCAAAAAAGTTGTGAGATGCTAAACAAGCTTTTTAACTGTAACTGTACTATACCAAGCCAATAAAGTCACAAAGACTGTTGAGGTCAAAAGAGCTCAAAATGAAAGTTCAGTTATATTGGCATGACCAATAAGGCTATGGCTTCATTCCTTCATAAATATTAAAATGCTTGCTGTCTCATTACCAAGTTTGCCCTTTTCAGTGGAAACTTTGAAAAATCCCTTGCTAGATAAAATGGGGTTGGGTGTGTGGAATGATAAGAGAGTTTAGAGCGGAATTGAGTGTCCTTTATTGGCAAACACAAAGCGCACACACATATACCATGGCCAAGATTTCACTTCATCTATTATACAGGGATCAAGTGTGAGACAGATTGTTTCACTGCAATGAGATGCACCGTCACAGAAGTGACCAATAAAATGCATTTCACTTTAAGGACCTCTGAACATGCTGTTTCCTCTGTGAATGGCTGCTGAGAGTTTTGGAATCTGTGCAATAGGTTGGAAAATATCCATTCTGTGCATGCACAATAATGTGACATTGGCTTCAACATAAATGGATGCAGTATGATTAGAGTTAGCAAATTCAAAAGTCATGCCTTGGAGAGATATATTGCATTCATATACATCTGCCTTCAATAATACAAAAATGTCATTTTAGAACTAGAATCATTGTAAATTTGTCTGTACACCTGGCACAGATCTGCGGTAGGGTACAGAAAAATGTTTGCAGCATTGAAGGTCCCAATAAGCACAGTGGCCTCCATCATTCATAAATGGAAGTTTGGAACCACCAGGACTCTTCTTAGAGCGGGCTGCCCGACCAAACTAATCGATCAGGGGAGAAGAGCCTTAGTCAGGGAGGTGACCAATAAACCAATGGTCACTCTAAAGGGGCTCCAGCATTTCTCTGTGGAGAGAGGCGAACCTTCCAGAAGAACAATCGTATCTGTAGCACTCCATCAATCAGACCTATATAGTAGATTGGCCAAATGGAAGCCACTCCTCACTGGCTAATGACAGCCAACCTGGAGTTTGCCAAAAGGCATCTGAAGGACTCTCACACTATGGGAAACAAGATTCTCTGGTCTGATGAAACAAAGATCAAAGTTCTTTCAATCTCTTTTCAACTCTTTTGTCATGTCTGGAGGAAACCAGGCACCGCTCATCACCTGGCCAATACCATGTTCCTGAATGATTCTTGGTTTTGTTGGTGGAGTGAATAATTCAACGACTCATTAATAATGACAGTCACTTGTTTAGTTCCTGAAATGAGTCACTCATAAAGAAATAGTTAAGTATTTTTGAGCTCTTGTTTTGTATTTTAGTTTGTAGTTCTGTTAAGTTCCTGTTTTATTTCCCCCATTTTTGTCTAATTGTTTCACTTCCAAACATCTGTTCAAGTCATCCTTTGTTTCAGTTTATTTTGCTATTCTATATTTTTGAAAATAAAACTGCTCAACAAATCAACGTTGCTGGTATTACATGACATGATTCCAATTGAAATGACTTGAGACTTCCTGTGAAAATTTACTGTATATATATATATATATATATATATATATATATATATATATTCCTCTTGTTATACTGATGGATTTGATAGCAGAGTTTTCATTTTAGGTTCCCTGATTTCCGTTGACTCGGCTGTCTTCAGGCCACACAAACTATAGTCAAAAAAGTCAAAAACTATGTGACTGCAACTACATTTTTTCGTTGACAAAAACCCCTCATGAAACAAACTGCAGATGCATTTTCTCTCTTTGTGGTCTCTCTGCTCTTATATCTGTGAGTGTCCATACTGACAGCTGAAGGCAACAAAACAACAGTGTGTGCATCTATTTGCCTCTTACTCACACAAACATCTCTGTGTTCCCGAGTTCTCATGTCTCTCTCATGGGAATCTATCTTCTCATATCAAAACAAAGGGTATTCATCAAAGGTCTGCCTGCTGGCTGCCACATCAAAACAACATAAGTGATAATAAAAAGCAGAAAATAATGTTGCTGCCAACAATACAGAAAGCTTTCTGGCTTCTCTGCATAAAGCCGGTGATTTCATCTCATTTTGGTTTTCAAAACCTGCTCATAAACAAGAGATACATTGTTATTATGCCATCAACTAGTCCATCTGTGCACAACACTGCAAACAAAAAAGTGGCCGCTGGAGTGACTCTTTCCACTGCAACCACTGTGTCTGTTGGTCCAGCGTGGGTGTGTTTGAAAGTTTCTGCCTGCTACTTGGTACTTCTCTGTCAAGCCTGATCAAAGTGGCAAACATGTCCTTGAAGGCAATGTCCAGTTATGACCTCTGCTAGAGCACATCATTAATCAGAATGTTCAACCTTAATGGACAGAAATCCATTGTCAGAAAGGCAGAAGGTCACTGACTTGCTTAGGTTGCATATTATTGCTAAAAATGACCAAGAACAAACATTTGGCATTAATGACTAAAGTTTGGCAAAAAATAAATGCAGTTAAAATGAATGAATGGATGAATGAATGAATAAATAAATAAATAAATAAATAAATAAATTAATTAATTAATTAAAATGTCAAAGAACACTGAAAATAACATGCATTCCATGTACAGAACTCCAGATACATGTATTATTATTATTATTATTATTATTTTATTATTTTATTTTTTTGTTGTTGTTGTATTCATTCATATAATTATTCATTCTACCTGTATAGTGAAAACATCATAAAAAAAAATAAAAAAATCAATAACCCAAATGAAAGTATGTAAAGTGATAAAAACATGTGTTCAGTTCTGTCAGTCCTCTGTCTTATGTGGGTAATTCTACTACAAAAAGTTACAGATTAAGGACACGTTCACACCAAGGACAATTACCATGGACCATATATACTAAACAGGGCAATTTGTGTGAGAATGCAATCCCATAAAAGCACAGATGGGAGCAGAAAATTCTGTGGATGATCTACTGACAATATGCAAATTAAAGAACACAGACACAGCCAGATGATTCCCATAATGACCATCACAATCTACCAAGAGCAGCACAAATGAGCGTAGTGGCGGATACAAGTAATGCCAATGATAATCAAGTGTGGGACGATCTAACAACTACTAACAACACGGGTGCAAAATGGGATAAATGGGTCATGAACTGAGATATCAAAATTCCCTTGATATTTTAATATAAGAGGTCATTGTACTATAAAACAGTTTCAGAATTCAGCTTTTTCTTTAAAAATAGCTTATACTGAAGCCAATCTGCCAAAATTTCAGGCTGTGGAATATGTCACTTTATGATGCAATAGTGTGGCTAAACACCGCCTCCGCAGAAGAAGACAACACCTGGTTCTACATCACTGCCTATTTAGCTCCGCCCACCGATTTGTGTGTTAGCACCACTCTCTGGACATTTCACTTTGAAACGGCCATGAGAAGTGCAGTAAGGTACGTAATTAGGGTGTTTCAGAAATGTATATAGAGGCACATATTTCCAATGAGCCTAACGAAAAGACAATGCTGTGCCGACTATATTGAATCTGATGTTGCACCAGTGTGAGTAACTGTTTGTATTACGTGTTCACTATTTCTTTGTTTATTATTACAAATCGTTTGATATGTACTAAGTATGTATGTGTTTTTAACGTAAATCACAGCGGCACCTATCTGTGAAGAATGTAGACTTTCAAACAAACACAACTGTTAGCCAATTACAACAGTGGGCATTTACTTCTGAGTCTACAATCCAAACAGAGCGTTCTGATAAGGGGGGTCAAAACAGGACAGAAAATAGCCTATTACTTCTTAATTATGATGTTTTTTGATGCAAAAATCATTATATTATTAAAACATTATAAGTGGACCTCAGAGAACAGCACATTACGGAGTACAAACAATAGCACAAATATGAGTAATTTGTCTACTGCTAAATCACCTTACATGATTCTGATTTAAAAGAAAGTTTGTGCTGGTGCAAGCTCTTAGTTATTGTTCTAATTCTGTGAAAACAGTGATGTCCACATCACAACTACATCAACAAAAAGGAATAATATAATTGCAATCAGTGTTAGAACTATTTTTTATTTTATTTTTTTTTGCTTCCAGCCCAACTTTTACAACAGTAGACGACAAAACTGCAGCTCTTATAACAAGCAAATACTGTATTATTGTTTGTTGGTGTGGACAGCAATGTAGTTATAGTTCATTCTTGGTGTGAACAGGCCTTTATTCACAGTCAGAATTATATAAAATAAAGAGAAAAAAGTACATACATTTTGTATTTAGGGGTAAAACAGCAAGTACCCTTGAAGGGACACCTTTGTACCGTCTTTAGGATACACAATAGTACCTTGGAGTAGTATAATATGTACTCTTAAGGTAGTAATATGTACTCAAGGTCAGCTACTCAACCCAGAGCCTGATGCATCCCGAAATACTCTTGGGTTTCGGGTCGGGTTTGGGTTAATGTTTAATGAATAACTTCTTCATTGACGCACACATCACTTGCACACAGAGATCGGAGATGATACTTGATACTTACTCTTACTTACTATTTGATACTTACTCGCTACATTATATTTCACGGCAATGAGTGTTGTGCCCCTAAAGGTACTATTTTTGCACTTTTTTTTTTTTCTGAAAAGTGACAGTGAAAAAAAGTGAAAGTGAAAGTGACGTGACGTGAGGCCAAGTATGGTGACCCATACTCAGAATTTGTGCTCTGCATTTAACCCATCCAAGTGCACACACACAGTAGTGAACACACACACCGTGAACATACACCCGGAGCAGTGGGCAGCCATATTGCTATCGCTGCGGCGCCCGGGGAGCAGGGAAAGTGTAGTTACTTGTAATTTTAAGCACTATGTTGACATTATCTACAAAACAAAGTCAGTAGACTGATAGTGTAGAGTTAGTAGAATAAGCTGACATACTTCCATAGCTACTTACAGTCAAAAGAGTGTCTGTTGGACAACCATCAAAATAAAGTGTTAGCAGCTATTAAGCAGATAGTCTACCAATACACCAAAGACTGGTAGTTAACATATATGTAGTTGCAAAATTACGCATATTCAGCAGAATGTCTACTATCTGAATATCGAATTAAAGTGTTACCATTTAAGCAATTCAGGATGTAGACGATATTAATCTTCACAGCCATAATAGCATTAGTAGTAAAGTTCTAATAAGTTTCAAATTTATGTTTCAGTTATCATTGAAACTATTCATTAGTACATTTGTGCTCACTCAGACAGACTGACAACCCCCTCCAGCGTGTGGGGACAGGATAGGTCAGCACTGTGGGATCTCTGAAGATCAGCTTATGACAACACTACGGTCTAATGCACATCATCAGAGGTCATCACGCTAGGTGCTGGATCCTACTGACTTGTTCCATTAAAGCTCAAAGAACCTCAAGTTCACCCTGCAGTTAGTCCCCAGTGCCCTCTGGCACCACAAGACAAGATATTGCTGCACAACACCAGAGGAACTACCTTAAATGCATCACATTTAGCCCTTACTTCACTTTCAGCAGTTCTATATGAAAAATCCTTCATGTGAATTAAATATTGAGCATTGTTTTGTTGCATTTACGGTGAAAATTGATGCAATGAAGTCGATTTTAGATGGCATTCATACAGCAGACATACATCCTGTCTTGAAATATATTGTAAAAAAGTAATGAAATGGCAAAAAGCAGACTCATAAATATCATCTGCCTCCCAGAGCACTGAATCAGACGGCTGCAGATTCAATAACTGCACTAGTTCATAGTTTGTATGATGCCTGGCTCTCTGAGGGATTCTTCCAAGACAGCGGCAAACACTAGTGGGTTCAAAAGAGCCGAAATGGCTCCATGTTTCTTGGAAAGTGACAGACCCCTTCAGACATAGGGGAGTCACTTACCATATAATCAGATTGCTTTCCTTTCCATAGAAACTCAGTACCTTTACTTCAGAGCGAATATTAGATTAGTTAGCTAGATAAAATAGCATTGGAAAATTCAACCACTGGTACTTAGGTATTTATTCACCCTCTGTTCTTGGAGAATTAAGCAATACTCATGATGGATAGAAGCTGGGACTCAGCCTGGGCTAATATACAACGATTACAGAATGTATGAATTGCTTTTGTATATTTTACGAAGACAATGAGAAAAAAATAATACACTGCATGGCCAAAAGTATGTGGATACCATTCTAATGGATATGGCTATTTTAGCTATGCTGTTACTAAAAGGTCAAGCGTGCACCCTTCCAATGTCTAACCAAGCACACACCACAAGACTGAAGATTGCTGTCCTTCCATATTTAAAGGGGACAGATTATGCAAAAATCACTTTTATAAGGTTTTTGAACACTAGTTGTGTGACTGCAGTGTGTGAAGACAACCTGCCTATAATTGCAAAAATATACTCACTTATTATTATTTTTTTTATTCCCATAAACAGTTTCTCTGAACACACAATTCTATTTCTCCTTACACAATTAATTTCTCCCTACATACACGTTATCTTGAGAAGAAATCCCACCCATCTGTGATGATCTCTGCCCTATTAGCATAGACACAGCCCAGAGTGAAAAGCAGCAGTCTGCCATTACTGTTTTTTTGTTGTACCTCCTGGAGATATACAATGTCTGTGCCAAAAAGGCATTACACGTGTTGTTATGAGTGTCCATAGACTTTCTCCATCTCCTTGCATAAACACAAATTTATTATGCACAGTGCAGTCAGATGACTGACTTTTAATCCAATTCCGGTTCGTACATATAAGGCTGAACACTGCTACCACGATTTTCTGACATTTTCAATAAGTGAGATTGTCCTGTTTTGTTTTTGTCGGTCCTTGAAGCTTCATCCCCTCTTCGAAATAAATATATATATACATGTCTGGTATTTTGATCTAAAACTTCACATACAAACTCTGGAACATCAGAGACTTATTTTACATCTTGTAAAAAGGAGCATATTAGGTCACCATAAAAGTCTGCAACAAGAAGCCCCAGATCACATAAATGGAAAGTGGTGCAAATGCTACAATGAACTTTGGACTGATTTGCCATTTATTTTCTCCAAAACTATACAGTAAAATGATTAGAAAATGAATACAGTAATAGTCAGAGTGACTGTGAACAGAGTGACTAGTAATAGTCAGGGTGACTGTGAACAGGAATCAATTGAAATAATGAACAAACATATGAAGGAAAGATTTTTATGTGTGTCTTTAAATGGAAAGTGGTGCAGACGCTAGAATGAACTATACAGCAAAATGACTAAAAAATGAATATAGTAATAGTCAGACTATTTTTATGGTGACCTAATATGCTCCTTTTTACAAGATGTAAAATAAGTCTCTGATGTGTGTGTGTGTGTGTGTGTATGTATGTATGTATATATATATATATATAATGTGTGTGTGTGTGTGTGTGTGTGTGTGTGTGTGTGTGTGTATGTATATATATAGTTCACTTCCAGAACAAAAATTTACAGATAATGTATTCTATATATTGTACTCTGTTTTTTGAGGAAAACATTTCAGGATTTCTCTTCATATAGTGGACTTCTATGGTGCCCCCGAGTTTGAACTTCCAAAATGCAGTTTAAATTCAGCTTCAAAGGTCTCTAAACGATGCCAGCCGAGGAAGAAGGATCTAATCTAAACAAACTTTAAAAAAGTACAATTTATATACTTTTTAACTTCAAATTCTCATCTTGTCTAGCTCTGTGATGCATACTCTGTGCACTGCTGTTTTCATACAGTCAGGGTATGTCAAAAACCTCCCATCTCACTTTCTCCTCCAACTTCAAAATCATCCTACATCACTGTTTTACCTTTTTTGTAAAGGTCACTTGACCTCCTTTGTATGTTCACTTTGTAAACACTGGTTTGGTAATTCTGTAGCGATGTAGGACGATATACACAGTGTTCACGCAGAGCTAAACAAGATGAGCTTTTGAGGTTAAAAAGTATATAAATTGTAATTTTTTCAGAAAATGACCAATCCTTTCGCTAGATAAGACCCTTCTTCCTCGGCTGGGGTCATTTTGAGCCCTTTGGAGCTGCATTTAAACTGCATTTTGGAAGTTCAAACTTGGGGGCACCATAGAAGTTCACTATATGGAGAGAAATACTGAAATGTTTTCCTCAAAAAATATAATTTCTTTACGACTGAAGAAAGAAAGACATGAACTTCTTGGATGACAAGGGGATGAGTACATTTTCTGTAATTTTTTGTTCTGGAAGTGAACTACTTCTTTAAGACCTTGATTAGCTGGTTCAGGTGTGTTTGATTAGGGTTGGAGGTAAACTCTGTAGGACACCGGCCATCTAGGACCGAGTGTGATGACCCCTGTTCCAGACAAACAACAATCTCTGCATCACTCCACCAATCAGGCCGTATGGTGGCCAGAAGGAAGCCATTCCTCAGAAAAAAGCACATGACAGCCCACCTGGGGTTTGCCAAAAGGCACCAGAAGGATTCTCAGACCGTAGGGGAAACAAAATGTTCTGGTCTGATGAAACAAATATTGAACTCTTTGGCCTGAATGCCAAGCGTCTTGTCTGGAGGAAACCAGGAACCGTACATCACCTGGCCAATACCATCCCTACAGTGAAGCATGGTGGTGGCAGCATCATGCTGTGGGGATGTTTTTCATCAGCAGGAACTGGGATACTAGTCAGGACCAAGGGAAAGATGAATGTAGCAATGTACAAACCTGCTCCAGAGTGCTCTAAACATAGATAACATAGGAGTGGCTACAAGCCAACTCTGTGAATGTCCTTGAGTGGCTGTGCACCGACGCTTCCCATCCAACCTGATGAGCTTGAGAGGTACTGCAAAAAAGAATGGGAGAAACTGCCCAAAAATATGTGTACCAAAAATATATATATATATATACATACACACACACACACACACATATATATATATATATATATATACACACACACACACACACACACACACACACACACACACACACACACACACATCAGAGACTTATTGTACATCTTGTAAAAAGGAGCATATTAGGTCACCATAAAAGTCTGCAACAAGAAGCCCCAGATCACATTGCAATTGAAGAATGTGTCTGTTGTCAAGAAACTAAAGTGTTTAGGGCAACAATCTTCTGTCTTGTAGTGTGTGTTTGACCTTAGACAAATATTTCAGTAGAATGGCAGCACCAAAGAGCACAGTAACAATTCACATGCACTGTCATAGGATGTCAATAAATTAGTTTGCTGGTGTGGAAGAACTTGACTTACATGCAGAAAATCCTGATCTGAACCTCACTGGACGCTTTTGGATGAAATGGAAAGGCAAATCAACAATGTCTTTCAAACATCAAGTGGGCTCTTTGCACTTTATCATACTTTTAAATGTTATAGAAATAGATACTTTAACTTATACTTTACAACTTTGAAATGTGAAATGTCTTTCAGGAAATGTTCACTTCTATATAACAATGTTTAAGTTTTCACTGAGTGTGAAACTTATTTTTATCTGTTTAAAAAAGAAGCTCAATTTCCAAACTAGATCCACATAATGTGTTCTTTATCCCAACAAAAACCCACCAGGAGCTCTCAAAGCCTGTGAATTAGTACGGTCTTGGATTCCAACATACGTGTTTCACTGGGACTCAGAGATGGCTTTAGCGTTTGTTGACCAACAGCGGGGGGCTTTCAGTTACAGCCATGCAATGACATGTTGATTTCATAGCCACCCAACTATCTCTCCACTTCCAGTGGACCAGTGACTGTGAGGACTGATGATAAAACTACTATTTCAGACTTATAGGCTTTTTGATTGAAGTTTTATTGTATTTATTTATTTATTTTTTTGGTAGTTCCTGTCATTTTAACATTATTTTAGAGGGAGACTGTCCTCAAAGAAAATACGACCCAGTTGTACGTTTTTGAATCGACCAAATACGACCCATGTTTACGTTTTAAAGTTAAGCGCCCTCTAGCGGTCGTAAAAATAATGACAGTGTTGCGTTGGATCTGACGTCATGGAATGACGTATGAGTTTTTATACCGATTTCACGGTAATTTAAACGTGTTTTACTAGGTGTAATTCGTATAAATGACCACACCTAACCCCACCCTAAACCTACCCCTTACAGAAATAGTGCAAAATCATGATTTATAGTGCATATTCCAAAAAAAAAGAAAAACATACAATGAAAACATATGCAGTCTCTGGTATCAAACCTGTGTTCATATGATTATACCACTTCGCAGTGCAACATGCTACTAATTGACCTACACATGATGCTAAGGTTGAATTAGATACCTGTTACTGATAAGGGAGCAAATGTTGAATACGCTCTATAGAGACGTATTTGATGTTAAATACGCTCTATAGAGACGTATTTGAGGATTTGTGAAAACGACTTACATCAGTCGTATAAACTGGAGGACATGTTGTTTAGAGGAACAGTTGATGGTAGCCATTGACTTCTGTAGTATGAACAAAATACGGAAGTCAATGGCTATTACCAACTGTTTGGTTACCAACATTCTTCAAAATATATTTTCTTTTGTGTTCAACCAACACATTCTCACCCCAACTCATCTCACATTGATGCTTAGTTAGAACCCCTTGGCGTCGCATTTTGACGCACAGAGTACCCCTTCAGCATAATTTTTCAACGTGCAGGGTCCTCCACTGCAGTCCAAGCACAAATTAAAAAATTGTCACCAGAAGAAGCCTTACGTCAGCCTTGGTTGTGAAATTCTATTGGATCTTGTGTGTCTCGTGACCGATTGCATCATGCTAATGTTTGGGAGTATCTTTTGAATGAGATGTGAGTGCGTTAATGAAGCGGGATCATTTTCAGCGATTAATGCCTTAAAACCTTTTCTTCGCATAAAGATATCGTATGGCTTCAAAAGATATGGAATGCAACACAACTTGTTTGTAATGCTTTATACTGCTTGTTTATGGTCAATTTTTGCAATAAATTCCTGTGCCTGTACTTATATTTGTCTGCATTTTATATTGTTCAGAAGTGGGTGGGTTTAGGTGCTCCAATAAAAGTATACATTTATATAAACGTATTTATTTTTTTATTTTTTACAAATGCATGCAAGCCATTCAATTAAGACAAACAACTGAAAAAAAATGGAGGACCCTGTGCGTCAACAAAAATGATGCTAAAGGGGTACCTTGAGAATCAAAATGCGATGCCAAAGGGGACCTGACCAAGCGTAAATATGTGACGACTTGGGAGTGAGAACATGTCGGTTCAACAAAAGAAATAAACTCATACAGGTTTAGAATGTGAGAGTAAGTACATGATGACAGAAGTTTCATTTTTGGGTGAACTATCCCGTTAATGCATCATGCACACCCAGTTGCTCGTCATGTAAAGATTTTGGCATGTAATTTCAAACTGATAGTCTTACAACTTGCCTTTTTCTCGTCAGAGCAATAAAGTCTGTTCCTTTAACGGCTTTTTGTAATTGTATTCAACTATCTCTCTGGATCCCTTGTGTACTGAGAACAATCTGAAACGCAGACCTTGTCAGCTTGATGGATTGATTCACTCTTGGGCGGTGTTGGAAACAAGACTCTCTCTCTTCCTGGCTTGAAATCTCTCAACTGACAATTTCTGTGTGAATTCTCACAGTCTATAAATGATGCTGTCCTTTATCCCCTTTGTTACCTGAGAAATGGAGAAGTCTGGCCTCATCTGAAAGGAAAATGTGTTCTATCTGTTAGATTCTATCAGTGGTCTGTAAGATGGACTGTTCTTAGTGAACACAGAAATTAGACTATTTATATGCCACAACTAAGTAAGTCCTCAGTAAAAAAAAAAAAAAAATCTGGTGTCAGTGTGCTAATTTATCACTAGACTCCTAGAATATTAAATGCATTTGGTCACACTTTATTTCCATATCTTATTAATAGTTAGTTGTTAAGTTTAGGATAGGATTAAAGATGTAGAATATAGTCATGCAGATGTCTTATAAGTACTAATGAGCAGCCAACATGCTAGTAATATGCATGCTAATAAGAAACTTGTTAATAATATGAACTGGTCCCTATATGATGTTTTTGGATTATATGCATAATGATAATAAAGAGACTTAAAAATTATGTCATCATCATTCACCCCCATGCCTTTGAATTGATTTCTCTCTCTCCCTCTCACTCAAGGTTTAAAGTTATTGATGTGTCGCCATATTTTGATTTAGGCTTTGTGAGCTGATCAATGAATTACCACTTAAATGTCAATCTGTTCATCAAAAAAAAAAAAAAAAGTGAATCTATCTAGAAGACTTGAATTTAAACCACTGGAGTCTACTTTTAGGCTGCCTTATGTACATTGAAAACAAAATGGTAACCTAAAACATCTATATTAACTGTTTTTTTATCGGGTTTTATTGGTAACACTTTACAATAAGGTTGTATTAATTAATGTTAGTTATGCATTAGTTAACATGAACTAACAATGAACAACACATCTGTTCAGCATTACTTAATCTGTGTTCATGTTAATTTGTTAATTTACTACTCCACTGTTTAGGTTTACCTAATGTTTTGTTAATGTAAACTTACATATTTACTAATGCATCTCTTTACATTAACAGATTACCTAGGTGACGTTGTGGTTAATGCATTAAATAACATGAACAACGCATCTGTTCAGCATTACTTAATCTTTGCTCATGTTAACTTACTCATATACTAATGTGTTATTCATGCATTAGTTAACATGAACTAACAATGACCTATGTCTGAAAATAGCTATATTTAATATTTAATTATAATACATATATACAGAAGCTTATGTAGCAGCTAACACACACAAAGAATAAACAATACTAACACCCCATTTGGGCACTGGTTTGGGCTATTGGTAATCTTGGAAACCATATAAACATCAACGGATAATGTTTATCATGTTTGTAGACTGTTTATTAACATGGCTTACCACTGACAAAGCATTTATTAAGGGAATTTGAGAACATTCTTGTAAAGTGTACACTGGTTAAACATGAACTGATGTTTAACTAACATTTGTAAACTGTTTATAACATGACGTACCATTAACTGTTTAAGTGTTTACTAGAGAATTTGTGAACCTTATTGTAAAGTGTACACTAGTCCATCATTAACTGATGTTTAACTAACATTTGTGGGCTAATAAAGCAGTCATTATTGATTTTACTGCATCTTATATGAGTGAAAGCTATTCATGCATCACTTAGATTTTCTGAAACTTTAATACATATTATATTATTACATGATTGTGGTATACATTTATATACATTTATATTATATAATCAATTCATAAAATAAACAAACTTAGAGAAGATGTTTCTCCTACCATTAATGAAACAGACAGTTGGTAATCACCTTTGCGTTTTAAAGCTGATGTTTTTGATGAATGTCACTGAAAAGTCTTCCAAGAGGACAATTTCTATCCCGCTTTCCAAGCTAGTAAAGCAACTCTATCAGGTGGTGTTTTAGTAGGTCCTGCGGGCAATTTTGCTGTCGAACCCTGTGAGAACAAACGTGTGCGTGCTTGGTAGATAGTCACGTGGAACAAAACAATATCCAATCAGAAAAGGAGCTGGAAGACGAACCCAGATGGACCCAGATAGCACGTGTGTGTCTGCAAGATGTCTGTTAAAGATCTCTTGATCTGGAAAGCATCTGCTGTGTACAAACGTCTGGCAGACATCTGAAGTCAGTTTTACATACATTCTAAATCATAAACATCTTAAAGACATCTTATAGATGTCTTTTTGACATCTGATAGGAAACATACAATAGACATATTGCAGATCTTTAACAGTTTACTGTCATTTCCGAGCATTTATTCCGTGTTTGTTTACCCGGGTCGACCCCCCCTGTTCCCTGGCTCCCGTGATCGTTCTTCGCCCACCTTTCGATCCTCGCACGTTTCTGGATTATCCCGTTGATCGCCGCCCGCCTCGATCATCGTTTTCTATTGGATTTCCTGTGTTATACCCGTATATTGTTTCTGACCACGCCTGTTGACTATGAGTGTATATAATAAAGCTTTGCGTATGGATCCACCCGCCTATGACTCCTTTATGACAGGATGAGAAAATGATGACACAATTTTTGTAAAATAATCAAAATAGTTGCACACAGTGCCACACAGTTGAAATGAAAATGTCATAACTCAATCTTCCAGGAAAAACAAAAGGCTTCTCCATTCATTTAATCCACACTGATTAAAAATATTTTGTGGTAAAGTAAGTAAAATAAATAATACAGAAAAATACACACATTTTTTTTTACATTAAATAATTTAGTTCAGGCAAGAATAATAATAATTAAAAAAATAATTGTAGAATTTAAAAGTTTAATTTTTAAGTATATTTTACTTGGAATTGTTTGTTATTTTTACAAAGTTTAAGTAAATATCAAAGTCATGATCCCGTTGTTCCCATCATGCACTTGGGCATGAATAATTAATAAGGTTACATTTTTTGCTGTTTTCAAGATGTATTTACACTGTTTTATGGCTGCTTTTGTTGTTAGGTTAAGTAACTTGCTGTTTTGTAACATCTAGAGTTCATTTTCTACTCAACATGACCCATTCATACTCAAAAACTATTCACTGATTGTTACCGTCTTTGTGTATCATGTGCCAGGTATTGAGGTCTCTGTGTTCATTTGGTTTGTAACTACACTGAGTCAACATATTACCTTAAAAACAATAAGGAGCTGTCTACTTGCTTATGTACATGTTTGTAAGTGAAGCATGTGCTTTAATGGCATTTTTTTTTTTTTTTCAGTGCTATGATGTTAGAGTAAAGTTTACAAACCGTGTCTGAGTGAATAGTACTTGAGGACTGCAGGGTAAATTTAAAATAATTAAGTAAAAATTACTCCTCAAACTGTAGTTAAATGTTAAATTTACTTATTTCCTTTGCTAATTTTACTTAATTTAGTTAAGAAGACTTTACTTAATTCCATACTTAAATTTGACTTAAAAAATGTGTGTGCAAAAAAACTGTCAGTGTTTTCTTTGACTTGAGTTTTCTTTTGCTTTGAGTTCACTTTAAGGTCTACAAATCAATAGAAGTCTTTGAGTAAAACTTATAAAAGAGGTCGTGTCAACAGTCCCAAACAAATAAGCACTAAGGCTGCTTCTATTCATTCTGAAGTGTTTTCTGCTGTAATCCAAATGAAATAATCCAGTCCCTGAGCTGTTAGGGCAGCGTGGAGAGGGTGAGGAAGGTATTGAGGTATAAGCAGTAATTCCAGTCGGGACTGTAGCCCAGTGCCACTGTGGTCAATTAAAGCAAACCACAGCGTCCCAGGCTGATATGTGAAGATCCCAGCTCACATCACAACCCTCCCTCAACAGAGCCAAAGGTAATAAATAAATAAATAAATAAATAAATAAAAAACTGTGCAGTGTGTAACAAAAAGCAGTAGTAAAGCAGACAACACATATTGTCTTCACCATGAAACTTGGTCTACATACAGTACCACCTAAATTTAGCCATTTCTCTCTAACTGAACAACATTCTCTATTTGAGCTCTATAGTCTGATAGAAATTGCATATCTCTGCTGTACTGCTATATTGGGATTTGTCTTAAGTATGATAAAAGATCCAAACAAGAGTTTCATTTCTACCTCCTTTGCTGCTTTACTGCTCTTATCTGCATCGCCAATGACATTTCGTTTGTATAATTTAAATCAGTGAGAAGTCTAATCTTTGAACCTTTGCAATAAAGTATTTTAGATTTGTAATTAAGATTTCACGAAGCATGTGGAAGTTTTGCAGTCTTTTTTCCTGTTTTTGCTCATCTGTAAAGAGATGCGCAGTGCATCAATAACTCTGCAAATAAGCGTTTCGCTGACCAGCTTGTTGTCTTGCGGTATAATGAATTGGTTTCCACTCTCTTGAGTCCTGAAAACAAGCAAAACAAACCTCACACTGTTTCCTTGCAGGACTACGTTAGTTTCACCTCAAGAGTTTGCAGGATACAAGGTCTCAGAGATGAAAATCAATACGTGCTAAGGCCCAGGACGGGTACCTTTTCGAGAGGTTACATTATTATCGATACAACAAAACAACATGAGCCTGGGTCTCCACTTACTGCTGGATTGCCTTTTATGAATGCTGCCTTCATGTGGCCATTGAATTGTGATTCTGCTGTGAAATGTGCTGTGAAAAACTAGTGATGCTAAAAGGGATAGTTTACACACACACACACACACACACACACAAAAAAAACTGTCATTATTTACTCACCATCACAAGTTACTTTGTTTTGTGGAACACTAGATGAGTTATCAAGCAGAATGTTTGAGCTGCTCATTGTATCATTTTAATGCAGTTTAGCTTATTTTAGTGATTTTAATTTTTATTTTTATTTTAATCGCACAATTCACATTGTATGAATTCATACAAAATCAGCACATTGTAAAAAAGTTACATTTTTGTGTAAAATTGTGTTGGAAAAAGTTGGACTCCTTCATGTTAGTTGATTTCCAGGCTCTCTGGAAATACAAGCCTCTACCTACATTTCTGTAAAACTTCTTATTCCTTTTAACCAAAAAAAAAAAAAAAAAAAAAAAAATGATGGGTTTTCTAGTGCAGTAGGTTTGCTCGGTAGCTCACCCGATATGGCATCAAATCCACATAGGAGGAAGTTAAAATAGCATGGTTGTATTCGTTAACACTGACAAATAGGTTTAAGGTTGGGTTTGGAACGGTCACAATACATACCTTAAGCAACATAATAAAAATGCAGCAATATGTGCCTGTACCAATTTAATAAAAAAACATGGCCACTGTCATGGATTAAACATGTGTTTTAGTACCACTCACTGAACATTCTAATTTGAAACTGCCACAAAATGTACAGTAAGGTACGTAATATTGTTGTGGCAGGAACATCATCACAAGCATGTATTTCCATTGAGCCTGGGTTGGATAATGTAGATTTAAACCTAGAAAGTAATGACTGGTTATGAGACAAGTGAGAATCAATATAGATTGCTTTTCATAATGACTGGGGAAAATGTTAAAATCATGGGTAACGCTTTATAATAACAACATGCCATGACTCATTAGTTAAGCATTAGTAAATAGTTCATCATTTATAAAGCATTATCTCCACTTTAGTAGACAGTAGTAAGCAGTTTAATAATGCAGCTATAAATGTTTTGTTTCTGATTTGTAAGCAAATCTATAATGCTTTTAATAATTTTATTTTCAGTATTTCAGTATCAGTATCAGCATTAAGTATTATTAATAATCTAGTTATTTAGGAATTGTCAGAGGTTCGTAAAATCATTTAGGGTGTAACTAAATGAATAATAAACTTTAAATACACATTTATGCATATTATTTAGACATACAGTAATAGTTACTCTTTGTGTTAATACATGCTTTATTAACACATTTTATTTTATTATTATTATTATTATTTTTACTGTAATTCATTTTTAATTCAGGTAGTTATAAAACATTAAGTACATCAAATTTTCACTCAGCCTTGAAACTGAAACAAGAAAACTTTCTTACTACACTTTGCTTCTTTTCTTTTTTGTTGCTTATTTTGTTGACGTATATTCATTTTGTTCCTTTTTTTTACATTTTGCTGCTTATTTAGTTCCTTTTTTATTTAGTTTTTTATCTATACAATGTTGTATATATATATATATAATGAAAAATAAGTGTCTGCAACATTGTATAGATAAAAAACTATTATATATATATATATATATATATATATATATTCTGTATTACTGTTGTTCTGATTCCTTTTTCTAGATAACGGAGCCTTTAAATCTCCTGTAAAAGCAGTTTTCACTTTAGATGAGCTCTCAAAAACCATTAACAAACAACTACTAAAAGTATTCTGAATTAATATTGAATTACAGTAGGAGTATGTGTTAATAAAGCATTTATTAACACACTATTACTATATTTCTAAATAAAATTTCTAAATGTACATGCAAATAGTTCATTAATCATTTACTTAAGTTTCTAAATGATCTTATGAACCATTGATGACAACTAAATAACTGCTTTGTAAAATATGTAATATTTATTTAGAAATTATAAATTGATAATTAGTATGAAAATACAATTATTAAACACATTGTAGATATGCTTAAAAATCAAGAACAAATCATTTATAGCTGCATTTATAAACTCACTTGACTATTTACTGACATTTTGTATTCACACACTAAAGCAAAAGATACAAAACATTTACTTTTGTTTTTGTGAAGCATCTAGACTTTTGCACAGCAAAACATTCAGAGAGTGCAATTTCCAATCTAGATCCATCTTCTTTGCACTTTGTTTATTCCCAGAACTCACTAAGAACTCTGAAGACTGACTTTAAAGTAGTCTTGTTAATTCGAATATGTACTGTATGTAGCACTTGTGGGAGTCAGACAAGGTTTTAGTGTTTGTTTACAAACTGCAAAAAGTTTTCAGTTGCAACTGTGCAATGGAATTTCGATTTCTTCATAGCTACCCAACAGTCTCCAGACTCCACCTCATCCTTTCCCAGAAGACCTCAAAGTGCGGTTGAACACAAGCTTTAGCTCCTGTCTGGGGGCATTGGATGAGAAGATTTTCCCCTCTAATTGCCTACTATTTCAAGGCCAACCAATGAACGAGTACAAGGGCAATGATGCAGTAACCACCAAAAATCTATGAGCATATATGTTCAGGTTTCCACACATAGGAATATACACGCATCTCTAGACATTTGCAAACGAACAAAATTGTGTATAGTTTGTCCATAAGCCTACAGCCAGTGCACTGTCAATTCCACAGATATGAATTTCTCTTGGGGATCAGATGTTGACCTTGAATGCATATCTCTCATTTTCAATTTCTTGCTCACTTTGCTGCCCTTCCAGAAAAGCCTGGAATGAATTATGCTTTTCATTTGTAATGAAGAATATGAGCAGTCTGGTGATCTTACAGACCTCCGGTGTGAATGTGATTTCCTAGATGAAAAATGAGGCATGAAATAAAAGATCTTTCAATATAAGAAGATATTGAACTACTGAAAACATATTCAGGCTACAACTTTCTTGTGAATTCACTCATAAGAGTGATTATACATTAGCAGCATTTTATGTAGTTCCTAGTTATTAATATCATTACTAAACTTGATGGACAGTATGTGTCATGTGCTGAACCCAGCTGAAATTAATATGTTTTGAGGCATCAAATACTGAAAGAAATCCAATTTGTTTATGAGCTTTAAGCAGCATTAGTGGTGACATTTTCCTTGTTTTCAGTAGTAAACTCACAGGGGCTGATTAGAGTCAAGTTATAGCAGCACTTACATAGGCACTGCAATTGAAATCCACTTAGGAGGAAGAAGTCTGGCCAATGGTTTTAAGCAGTTATGGTGCTCTAAACCAAGTGTTCTAGAGGCACATTAGATTACTGTCTGATTACTGTGGTGTCTGTCTGTTGGTCTTGATTGATATACAGTAGGTGTGTAGTTGACTATCAAGGACCTCTGCAAGCTTGTTCTAGCCAAGAACCGCCAACACAGACAGGAAGAGGCCATCTGACCTGCATGTAAAAGCAAAAAACATATGTGTGTGTGTGTGTGTGTGTGTGTGTGTTTTTTCTCAGTATAAAGAGAAAAGAGGTTTGTGCAAAGGAAAGGTCACATGAATGGTTCTTCATGGCACCATTGATGGCAATAAAGAACCTGCCTCAGAAATGCCTTAAACTAAACTACATATCATTCTAATATTTAAAAGCACAAACCTTATCAAATAATGTTCATAGATCTTCCTCAGAGGTGCTTAAATAGTAATGTCATGGGTTCTAGGGAATACATGGATGGATAAAATTATTAAAATGCACTGTAAATTGCTTTAGATAAAACACTCATATATATATATATATATATATATAATACACCATTAGTCAAAAGTATTTATTTTTTTATTATTATTATTTAATATTTTTATCTTATTTATTTATTTATTTATTTATTTAAAGAAGTTTCTTATGCTTATCAAGGGTGTTGTCACTTGATCAAAAATACAGAAAAAACAAATAATATAAATCTGTGTTTTTCTATGTTAATATACATTAAAAATTCAATTTATATCTGTAATTAAAGTTGAATTTCCAGAATCATTACTCCAGTCTTCAGCGTCACATGATCCTTCAAAAATCATTCTATATGCTGTATTCAAATATGCTGATTTATTATCAGTGCAGTAATATATATATATATATATATATATATGGATTATTTTTTTCATTTTAACGCGTTCAAAATATTTAACGCAGTTAACGCATGGGCGGGGCCACCCCACTCACAACTGCTTATGAAATGCTTTTATTTAAATGCGCAGAGCGTCTTTACGAACACATCAAACAGGAGACTTTTCAGATGCCCGCTCCAACTTTACTTCAGCACCAGACGCGAGTCAAACGACCGCGGAAGCGGTACCGGTGACGAGGAGCTTAAGTAAAACGTCAGTGAACTGCGGTCAGATGAGATGCTGTCAGGCCATATGTCGGTAAAAACGAATTTAATTGTCCTGTCAGCCTATATACTCTGCTTGTAGCGCGCGCTCTTGAAGTTCACGCGCAAATGTGCCGACGCGCGCTGTATTAGGCTATATTAAACCCAAATGAAACTGCAAGCATGCAAAGTTGTAGTTCCCCGTCAGTCCACTTCGAGCTGCGTCGAAACGCTTGGGGAACGCCCCCGGCGAGCCACCGTACTGAAGCGTGTGTAGAACCAAACCAATGAGGAAGTGCCACGTCATGAGCGGGATGACGTAGTCGATCAGGAAGCATAAGACACGCCGGCAACACGCTCATTTTAGCTTTTGCTCTTCAGCGAGCGCGTCTGTTGTGTGTGTGTGTGCTTCAGTTAAAAACTTACTCTGTTAGCCAGCCAAACCAAAGTGTACAATGTCTAAATGTAAAAGCAAAGTGGCGAGCGAATGACGCTTCAGACGTTGTGTTCCTCCCTGCCCTCGTTACATTGCAGGCGAGGACACACACGATCTGTGCGTTGTTTGTTTGGGTGCGGAGCACGCACAGTTAGCCCTCGAGCGGGCTGACTGTCACGATTGCGCGCTCCTTCCTGGCCGTCTTTGATGAGGGCGGTCAGGTGCGAGCTCCCGCGGGCAGCGGTCCTGCTGCGGCCGAGGCCCAGCGCAGACTGCTCTCGTGGGGCTCGCAGGTGGATTTAGTGGAAGGATCTGAGACGGGCTCGTCCTTATCTCAGTCCTTAACCGCTAGATCCACGGTCCCCTCTCAGGGTTCGGAAGCCCGCGCTGCGGTTTCTTCCCCCCCGAGAGAGGACCCGGCGCTTCATCTGTCTTCCTCTGAGGAGGTTGACGTGATGAGCGTCGACACAAAAGAGACTGTGAGCTCGCCACCACAGTCTTTGGCATATGAGGAGCTCGTGGAGGTTGTGACTCGGGCGGTCTCTAAATTAAATCTTGAATGGCCGTCCGAGAAGCAGGACGTTCGTCCTAAAAGTAAACTGGACGAACGTTTCCTGCGAGTGCGTTCACAGCCTTCACGAAAGGGTCTTCCGTTTTTCCCCGACCTTCACACCGAGGTGTCTAGGTCTTGGGGGAAACCATATTCCTCTCGCATTTTCAGCCCGATGTGTCTACATACTCGAATGTGTTGGGGCTGAATGAGAGAGGATATGGGGCGATGCCAGCAGTGGAGCAGACGCTTGCGAGCTATCTCTCCCCTGCTTCGGCATCGTCTCTGAAGGCCCCTAAGCTTCCCACCAAGGCTCTTAAGCAAACATCTTCCTTGGTGGGAAAGGCTTATACGGCGGCAGGTCAGGCTGGTGCTTGCTTGCACACCATGGCGGTGTTGCAGGCATATCAGGCTGACCTGCTTAGGGACCTGGATGCTGGGGAGGAAAAGGAATCCGACGCAGTTGCTGAACTGCGTCGGGCCACAGATCTGTCTCTCCGTGCCACTAAAGAGACGGCCCGTGCCATCGGCCGCTCTATGTCTGCCCTTGTGGCTACGGAGAGGCATCTGTGGTTGAACCTGTCCACTATGGAAGATAAGGACAGGTTCTTCCTGCTGGACGCCCCGCTTTCGCCTTCTGGCCTCTTTGGCGACGCAGTAAATACTGTCGTCGAGAGGTTTCAGGAGGCGAAAAAGCAAGCGGCGGCTTTCCAGCGTTTCCTCCCTCGGCGCCAGGTCCCAGGGGCTGCTGAGTGGGAGCAGCCCCGGCCATCTGGCTCCTCATATCGCCAACAACAGAGACAGAGCGTCGCTACCCGTGCCCCCCCTAAGAAAGATCAGGGGGCGGGGCGGCGCTCTGGGTTTGGGCCTTCTCGTCAGAAGACGGATCTGAGGACCGTCCTTCAGTCTAAGAAGGCCCAGACAAAAAGGCCCTGACGCTACTGGCGCCATGGGCTCGAGAGCAGCCCCCACTGGGGTAGAAGGGTGTTTACCTCAGTATACGGTACCTCTTCTACCTCAGCGCTCTCAGGGAATGATGTTGAAGTCCCTGCCACCTCGCGTGTTTCAGGGCTCAACGAGCTCCGGCGAACGGGCTACCCAGTTGCCGCCCGTTTTCGGTACGGCACGGGGATGCTCGCTCCCCCCAGGAGGGACCCACCCCGAGGGGTTGGCCCTTCCAACTCTTATTACACCAGAGACCAGCCTCGAGAGGCTGGTTCCCTTAGTAGACTTTCTGGCAGCGTGGAAGCTTCTGCCGAACGTCTCATCATGGGTCCTGCGGACAATAGAACAGGGGTACGCAATCCAATTTGGGTTGCGCCCACCCCGGTTTTCGGGGGTCCTCCACACTCTGGTGGCCCCCCAGCAGGCACTGGTGTTAGAACAAGAGGTAGCTACTCTCCTGAGGAAGGAGGCCATCGAGGTGGTTCCTCCTCTCGAGAGAGAACTTGGGTTCTACAGCCGCTACTTCATTGTTCCGAAGAAGGATGGAGGGTTGCGTCCCATTATAGATCTGCGTCTTTTGAACCGCGCCATCAAACGGCTTCGGTTCAAGATGCTCACTATCACTCAGATCATTACACAGATCAGGTCCGAGGACTGGTTTGTTACCATCGATCTGAAGGACGCATACTTCCACATCTCTATCCTTCCTCGTCACAGGAAGTTCCTGAGGTTCGCTTTCGGGGGCGAAGCCTACCAATATCGGGTTCTTCCTTTCGGCCTGTCACTCTCTCCCCGCACTTTTACCAAGTGTGTGGATGCTGCCCTGGTTCCTCTTCGACTCCAGGGCATCCGCATACTCAACTACATCGACGACTGGCTGATTTTGGCTCAGTCGCGGGAGGAGGCGATTCGGCAGCGAGATGCCATTCTCGCCCACATGAAAGTGCTGGGGTTAAGACTAAACGCCAAGAAAAGTGTGCTTTCTCCATCTCAGAGGACCACTTATCTGGGCGTGGTGTGGGATTCGACGACGATGCAGGCACGTCTGTCTCCTGCTCGTATCGATTCGATCCTCACAGCAGTCAAGAGCGTGAAAGAAGGCCAGTCACTCACTGTCAAACAGTTTCAGAGACTGTTGGGTCTGATGGCAGCTGCGTCCAACGTAATACCTTTTGGCCTGCTGTACATGAGACCTCTGCAGTGGTGGCTCAGGACCAAAGGGTTCTCCCCGAGGGGAAACCCGTTTCGCATGATCAAGGTCACGCGGCGTTGCTTACGTGCCTTGGACATGTGGAAGAAACCTTGGTTCCTGTCTCAAGGCCCAGTGTTGGGGGCTCCTTGTCGTCGCGTAACGCTAACGACGGACGCCTCCCTCACGGGTTGGGGGGCGGTTATGAGTGGCCGCTCAGCCCAAGGTCTGTGGGAAGACCGCCATCTCACCTGGCACATCAATTGCCTGGAGATGTTGGCGGTGTTTCGTGCATTGAAACATTTCCTTCCAGACCTCAGGGGACATCATGTGCTTGTCCGCACAGACAACACGTCGGTGGTTTCCTATATCAACCGGCAGGGGGGTCTGAGGTCGCGCCCCCTTTACAGGCTGGCACACCAGATCCTCCTCTGGGCCCAGGGGAAGTTCCTCTCACTGAGAGCGACCTTCATCCCTGGGCATCTCAATCAGGGAGCGGATCCTGTCGAGGCAGGGGCTGAGGCCCGGGGAATGGAGACTCCACCCACATTCGGTGGAGCTCCTATGGAGGGAATTCGGCCTAGCAGAAGTGGATCTGTTTGCGTCTCAGGACACGACGCACTGCCCACTTTGGTTCTCCCTCACGCATCCAGCTCCACTGGGGCTGGATGCTATGGTACAGCCATGGCCGAGGCTGCGGCTGTATGCATTTCCCCCGATCGCTCTGCTCCCGGGAGTTCTGGAGAGAGTACGTCAGGACGGGGTCAGTCTACTCCTGGTAGCCCCGTTCTGGCCGGCCCGAGTTTGGTTCTCGGACCTGGTGGCCCTCCTAGACGGCTCTCCCTTCGAGATTCCGCTCAGGAGGGACCTCCTCTCTCAGGCAGGGGGCACCATTGTGCACCCCCGCCCGGAGTTGTGGAAGCTGTGGGCATGGCCTCTGAGGGGGCACACCTCATAGCTTCCGGTCTCTCAGCTGAGGTTGTTGAGACCATCCTCCAATCCAGAGCTCCCTCCACGAGGAAGCTGTATTCCTTGAAGTGGAGACTCTTCACTTCTTGGTGCGGACAGCGGTCGCAAGATCCAGTTAACTGCCCGATTGGTACAGTTCTGGAATTTTTGCAGGACCGATTTTGGGGGTTAGCCCCTTCCACTCTGAAGGTGTACGTGGTGGCCTTGAGTGCTTTCCACGCCTTTCAGGGTGGTCTATCTATTGGGAAACACCCCCTTGTCATTCGCTTCCTCCGTGGTGCTCTAAGGCTGAGGCCAGCACAACACACTAAGGTGCCCTCGTGGGACCTGGCAGTGGTTCTGGAGGGCCTCTCCGGAGCTCCCTTCGAACCTATCGAGGAGGTTCCAGTCAAGTTCCTGATACTTAAGACTGTGTTCCTCCTCGCCATCTCCTCCCTCAAGTGGGTGGGAGACCTTCAGGCGCTCGCCGTGTCATGCCTCGAGTTCGCTCCCGGTATGGTCAGGGCGTTTCTCTACCCCAGGCCGGGGTATGTTCCTAAAGTGCCTACTTCTGTGCCAGGTCCCGTTGTGCTTCAGGCCTTCTGCCCTCCCCCCTTTCAGGAGGCGGGTCAGGAGCGTCTCAATCTGTTGTGTCCAGTTCGAGCACTGGACACATATACGTCCACAGCACTGCCCCGTGGCGTAATGCAGATCAGCTCTTTGTGTGCTTTGGTGGTCCGAAGAAGGGCACTCCGGCCACCAAGCAGACCATAAGCAGGTGGGTGGTCGAGGCCATCTCACTCGCTTATGAGTCCTCGGGCCTCCGGTCTCCTCTGGGGGTCCAGGCACATTCGACCCGGAGTATGGTGGCCTCTAAAGCCCTTTTCTTGGGTTTGGCCTTAAGCGACATCTGTGATGCGGCGGGCTGGTCCTCTCCGCACACATTTGTTCGTTTTTATAACTTGGACCTTCCAACTACTCCAGGTTCTCGAGTCCTCTCCTCCTGACCTAACACACACTCAGGTAGGGGTGGGCTCACTCGTATGGCGCAGTGGGTATTCTCGTTCCCCAAGCTTTCTTTTTTTTTTTTTTTTCCCGGCCTGTCAGTAACACAGATAACACATAACAGTGTGTATGTGTAGCTATGCTATCATCATTCACAGCCTTTTTTTTTTTTTTTTTTTTTTATTAATTTTTATATTTTTATTTATTTAACCATACTATGACCGACAAGACCGGGGGACAGAGAAAACCAAGAGAGGAGAAAGAAGGAAGAAAAGAAAAGAGAGAGAAAAAAAAAAAAGAGAAAGAAAAAAAAAAAAAAAAAAAAAAGAGGATAGAGAAAGAGAGAGAGAGCAAAAACAGATAATCTGCTTCCATACCTGCTGACAAAGAGAGAAAACAACAAAAGACACAACAGCAGAAAAACTACAACAACATCCAATGTCCGTATGTATCACAGTAAATACTAAATGTTAAATGGTATTGCGCAGCACACATAACTAATATTACAAAATATGTTTGAAGCAACAGCATTTTAGGACAGTGAGTGTCTGTGAGCACCTGTTTTTACACCAATGTGAATGCTTGTGTGTACACCTGTGTGCACACCTGTGTGTGTGAACGCGCTTGTATTCATAAGGTTCCTCCATGTAAATGCTTGATAGTGTGAGTGGGGAACCACAGCCCCGCCCCGCTAGGCATGAAGTAGGCACGAAGGAGACCCGGGCTCCCAAACATCCGGAGGCCCCCCAGGGCGCGGGAACCCCAGGAAACCCACCGCAGGGATAACCGCGGCCCCCACCCAGAAAAGGGCAGAGGAGAGCCCGGAGGAGGTCATCCGGCAGCCACAATGCAGACGCCCCAGGGGGCCACGGCGGCAAGCCCGCAGGTCCCGCCGGCAGTCGGCCACACCAGGGCAGACCGGCCCGGGCCCAGAGAACCAAGGGCCCCCCCACCCCCCAGCAGGGGCCCAGCGAAGCCCAGCGAAGCCAGGCCCTACCGAGCGACCGTCGAGAGCGGGCCAGAGCCCACCCGAGCATCCCGCCCCGGAGCCAGAAACCACCAACGCACCGGCGGCCGGGGGCATCCCCCACCGGCAGGGCATGGTGGTGGAGTCAAAGGCCTGACCTGACACATGGACATAGACAAACATAAACACACATACACAAGCATCCCACCCTCATGCACGCAACCAAAAACTCACACACTCAAACCACACGTAGACGCACAAAAAAAAAAAAAAAAGGACACTGTACCCACACTCACACTCCCCATTTGTACTCTATACTCCTGGGACCAGGCACCACTAACCCCAAAAGGCCAGTCAGCGCCAGACCCCGGAGCTGAATCCCCTTCGCTCCGATGTGGAGACTGGAAGACCACCCCCGTCCCTGCAGCAGCAGAGAAGACCACCAGCCCAGACCCCGACCGGACGGCCAGCTCCTCCTCACAGCCCCCAGCCCCGGACAGAGAACAGAGAACAGGGGTGTAAGGGTGTAAGGGGAAAAAAAAAAAAAAAAAAGGAAGACCCCGTTCCCCAAGCGTTTCGACGCAGCTCGAAGTGGACTGACGGGGAACGTCCAGGTTACGTCTGTAACCATGGTTCCCCTAAGGGAACGAGACGCTGCGTCTACGTGCCATACTCCTGACACCCCTACACGCGCTCGCTTCGCGTCAAGCTAAAATGAGCGTGTTGCCGGCGTGTCTTATGCTTCCTGATCGACTACGTCATCCCGCTCATGACGTGGCACTTCCTCATTGGTTTGGTTCTACACACGCTTCAGTACGGTGGCTCGCCGGGGGCGTTCCCCAAGCGTTTCGACGCAGCGTCTCGTTCCCTTAGGGGAACCATGGTTACAGACGTAACCTGGACGTTATATCGTCAGGTAAAACATGAATTCACAAAAAAAAAAAAAAAAACGATTAAAGCTGCCTTAACTGTGCGTGTAAGAATTTATTATTTATAGGTCAAAGCAGTGTCAGATCAAGTTCAACAGCGACAACTTTTATAGTAACAGCAGCCAAAATATCCTTATAACCAGTTGCTGTGATGTCTGTTAATTAAGGAACAAAATTAAAAAGAGGAAATTAATAACTAAGTTTTATCTTTATATAATTTAGAATTTAATATAATTTAGGCTATATTTTCTTGCTGAAGGGCACAGGTAGCTACTATATATATGACATTTATTATAATGGGTTTGTGTGAAGATTGTTTCAAGTTCACTTAAATTATTATTATTAGTTATTTTTTTTTTAAAAGTCTAATAAATGTTAAAGTGATAGCTGGTAATGTTGAATGATTATATATATATATATATATATATATATATGTAAGTATTAGGGGGGGGAAATCAATCAGTGATATTTGCCTTCAGTCCTAAAACAAGATGGCGTTAAACAAATATTAAAAATATATGTTCTTTATGTTGTTTCTACATTAATTTGAAGCATTAAAGTGAAATTATTGCAATATAAAAGTATAATTAAAAACTTTGATGTCAGGTAGATTTAATCACGATTAATTTCAGGTAAAATGTGCGATTAATTAGTTATTTTTTTTTAATCGATTGACACCACTAATATATATATATAATATATCCAAATATATAACAGGATTTTTTGATCAATAAAAGGTTAAAAAGGAACAGCATGTATTTAAAATAGAAAGGTTTTCTAACAATATACAGTACTGTTCAAAAGTTTGAAGTCAGTACGTTTTTATTCTTTCTCTTTTTTTTGAAAGAAATGAATACCTTCACCAAGGATATGTTAAATTAATAAAAAGTGATAGCATAGATTTACATTGTTAGAAAAGATTTATATTTTGATTAAATGCTGTTCTTTTTAACTTTTCATCAAAGAATCCTGAAAAAAGAATCACAGGTTGCAAAAATAAAAAAATAAAAATAAATAAATAAATATATATAATATAATATATATATATATATATATATATATATATATATGGCAGCACAACTGTTTCCAACATTGATAATTCTAATAATAATCAGCATATTAGAATGATTTCTGAAGAATCACATGACACTTACGACTTGAGTAACAGCTGATGAAAATTCGGCTTTGCATCTCAGGAATAAATTATATTGTAAAGTATATTAAAATAAAAACCATTATTTTATATTGTACTAACATTTTGCAATTTTATTGTTTTTGATCAAATAAATGCAGCCTTGATGAGCATGAGAGATTTCTTTAAAAAAACATTAAATGAGAGGGTGTGTTCAAACTTTTGACTGGTAGTGTGTATATATATATAGATATAGATAGATAGATAGATAGATAGATAGATGCTTATAACATATATTAAATTACCATAGTAACATTTGTATGTAAAAATATATTTAAATTAGTGCTGTCAAACGATTAATCGCGATTAATCACATCCAAAATAAAAGTGTATTTTTACATAACATATGTGTGTTTACTTTGTATATTTATTATGTACATATAAATACACACACATACATATATATATATATATTAAAACAAAATATTTATATGTATATATATTTATAACTATATACAATTTAGATTATAAATAAATATAAATATTTTATATATAAATCTAAAATATTTTTCCTTAATATATACATGCATGTGTTTGTATTTATATATACATAATAAATATACACAGTACACAAATATATAGTATGTAAACATAAACTTTTATTTTGGATGCGATTAATCGCGATTAATCGTTTGACAGCCCTAATTTAAATTATGTATATGATTACGTTTTATATGGTATTGCATGTTACGACCATATACGTTAACAGTATATATTAAAATGGTATATTGTATTATATGATATGACCATATATGTTAACTATATATATATATATATATATATATATTGTATATGGTACTTTTTTTTTTCACTATTTGCTAACAATATATAGCTATTGAATTTATATATGCCATAAATGCCTAAAATATACAGCTTATTGTAAATCATATAACATAATTACTTTTTGCTTAACTTTATCCATTGTTTCAATTCAGTTTTCTGGGGACAAAGTAGAATTGAATATGTAGCATGTTCAAAAAATGCCAATATACAAAGCCTAAATGTCAATGATTGGATAAGTTACTTGTACACATAATTTAACTGTTTGTCCATATGCGCTCTCATCATTGCAATTATCGTCATTGTACTAAAACGCAATTCATTAAATTGCATGCACGATTGTGCTTGAACCTCACGATACTGCTTTTGGGCATGAGCCAAAATTCAAGCACAACTGCACTAACAGCGGAGTCTGAGCAATGGCTGCGGCTAATTGGAAGGATAACAAATGTGCCAGCACCATCACATAAAGTTTAAACAGCGATGATTTTATAGATGGGCACGAAGACAGACCAACAGAGCGGAGCACAATTTTTCAGTCAAAAGTGACCAAAGAGGCCTAGATTGAACATTTCCAGCATATTACACCAATAAGTGGGGCATATTGTCACATGGTGTCACATCTGTGCTTGTGAAGTTGGCACAATCGTTTATGCAATAAGACTGTTCCATTTAAACAGTAAAATAATGTTTTGAAAAACAAACTATATTCTTAAAACCACAAAAAACTTGTGACAGCTTTCCTGTGTGACAACCATCTGCCAAATCTCAAGATGTGGGCTTTCAGAGTCTTTTTCTACAGTCAAACTTTGCCAACAGAAGAAAAAAAAAAAACATCAAAATGAAACATCAAAATATATATTTTATTTGATGATCTACAAGACAAACTCTGTCCAGCCCTTGTTTTAGAACACTTTATTAAATGTGGATATAAAAACAACCCAAAAATGACTAGATATAAAATCAATCAATAGTGATGAAAAATGTAAAATAAGACAATTCAGATGTCTCCTCTCTACCTGCAACAAACATTAATAAAGTCAATTGTATTTCCTAGTGAACTGTTCTGTAATTCTGCACAGCCAACTAGATTAACGTGTGTTCTGTATTAGTTTTCGCCTCAGCCAAGATATTTGTATTTACAGTTATTCGGAAGGGAATAGATACAGCTCCCCTTGCCCGAATAGTTAATTGTCTGTCCAGCAGGGTATTTTATCACACTGTTTGCTGTTCAGCACTCGCCCATAGTTTTAGAGTACTCTTTCAATCTCAGAGGTAATAAAAATGGCACTCAGCCCTTTCCAACAATCAATTACCCAAAGATGCAGAAAGTTGTGAGATTTACCATTCTCAGAGCCCCTCATAAACCCGCTGTAAAGGCAGTGCACAGAGCTGATGATTCAGTCTTCGTTCAGCCACAAAGCTGAGAGAGAATATTGGCTGATTAAGTAGATGAAATAGTTAGCATTTTGAAAGGGAACGGCTGTGAAAGAAGCAATGATATCTCACTCCCATTACCCGTGGAAGAGAACGGCCTCTAATAAAAAGGACTCTTGCATTTATATAGTCCCGTTAGTTGTTCCTCAATTAGACATCTCGGCGAAGTACACTATATACTGCTCTGTGCTGCAATTTCACATTCCATAAAGCACGGCACTAACGAGCAAGACGTTTTTTTGTTTTTTTTTTCTCTGTTTTCTTTGCATTCCTCACGTAACGAACGCTCTATCTTTGTTACATTTCCACTTACCTGAAGCAGAGTTGTGTAAAATAGGTTGAAGCTCACTGCCCTTTATTTGCCACCTTATTCTGCATGTAAACGATAAGAGATCGAAAAACAGGATCCTCTGAGAATAAAGCAGTTGGTATCTGGTGGCCCATGTAATTGAGAAGGATATTATAACCGCTTAACAACCTTCTCAATCACACAGACATCTAATCCATCTAATCCATCCACAGGCTCCAGTTGTTTCTATGGAACACTCTTCCTAAAATGGGTTACAAAGACACCAGGTTCCCACTTTATTGCTTTATTAATTTAAATGAGATTGGCAGTTAAGGGCATTTTGCATGATTCACACCGATGTTGCCAAATGCATTGAAATCTATGGAGCAAAGCGCCAACAACAACATTGCGTGCCAGTCAAGCGCAATACAGTAGTGATAATTAATTAGAGGATCACAGGAGGGTACAAATTCTAAAGGTTGAGGGTACAATTCTGTAGAAACTGTCAATGAAGAGCAGACAAAGTTTGTCAGAGAATAGGCAACTGCCTATTTATCCACTTAAGCGACAGGTTTTGCACCAAACTGCTTTTCCAATATCAAGCAGCATAGCAGACTTTTTTTTGTAGAACTAAAATTGCTGTGGATGACACCACTTCACACGTTGCATTTACAAATGTCCATTTTTGTTGTTGTTACTCACAGTAAAAATAAGGTGGATGAGACATGAAATTAATGTTTTAGCAGGATCCAATGCTGTTTAATAAATTCTTGATATAGCCAGATCTAGTTTACGGTAGTGCATAGATTACAGTGAAGGGAAAAATTATTTGATTCCCTGTTGATTTTGTACGTTTGCCCACTGACAAAGAAATGATCAGTCTGTAATTTTAATGGTAGGTTTATTTGAACAGTGAGAGACAACATCAGAACAACAACAAATCCAGAAAAACACATTTCAAAAAAAGTTGCAAATTGATTTGCATTTTAATGAGTGAAATAAGTATTTGATCCCCTATCAATCAGGTTTCTAGCTTTTCTTCTTTTCAATCTTTTATACAGGTAAGGAGCTGAGATTAGGAGCACTCTCTTAAAGGGACTGCTCCAAATCTCATCTCCTTACCTGTATAAAAGACACCTAGGAGCTAGAAATCTTGCTGAGTCAATGTACAGGCCCATCTGAATTTTGCCAATGAACATCTAAATGATTCAGAGGAGAACTGGATGAAAGTGTTGTAGTCAGATGATACCAAAATCGAGTTCTTTGGCATCAGCTCAACTCGGCGTGTTTGGAGGAGGAGGAATGCTGCCTATGACAACAAGGACTCTATCTTCATCATGAAAGATAGAGGTGGAAACATTCAAAGGGACGATGGACGGGACCATGCACTGTCAAATCTTGGGTGAGAACCATTGAAAATAGGTTGTGGATGGGTATTCCAGCATGACAATGACCCAAAACACACGGCCAAGGCAACAAAGGAGTGACTAAAGAAGTAGCACAGCCTAGCCAGTCTCCAAACATTAACCTTAAGCTTCCTCCACAGTTTTTTTGTGGGATTAAGTTGCAAAATGTCAGCCTCGAAACCTTAATGACTTGGAGAGGATCTGCAAAGTGGAATGTGACAAAGTCCCTCCTGAGATGTGTGCAAACCTGTGTGCCAATTACAAGAAACGTCTGACCTCAGTACTTGGTGGCAAAACTTTTTTCGACAATCACAAAGTCATGTTCTATGAAGGGGTCAAATACTTATTTTACTCATTAAAATGCAGATCAGTTATAGACTGATCATTTATTTGTCAGTGGGCAAACGTACAAAATCAGCAGGGGATCAAAGAATTTTTTCCCTCTCTGTATATTATTCTAAAGTTAGCCTAAATAAAATATACAGTAGTGTTTCTCCAATATGTGATAGATGTTAAGTGACAGAGGGTTCCCAATTGCATATGAAGAGTTCAGATGCAAAACCCCCTAAAAGCCATCTTGGTCAAAAATGAGATAATGATACTGAGTGAATGCTCGTAACACACATTGTACGTTCATCAAATACTTTTACTTCAAACTCAGCCCAATCAGAAGTACTTGTACTTAGATAGAAACCTATACATCGGAGTTTGATAAAAAATTTAAAAGAAAGACATCAGATGGATTTAGAGGCTTTTACATCTGAACTCTTCATATGTTCTGGTTTTGTCCTGACTTGTTAGATTTTTGGTGTATTTTTCACTTTTGTTTTTTGTTTTTCAAAAGGTTGTGAAGTCTGATCACAGTCTAGCACCTTCACAAGCTCTCAGCAGCAATCATTGTTGCTGGGTATGACCCTAGCCAAAAAAAAAAAAAAAAAAAAAGCCCAAGTTACATTGTTGATTCCAAAAGCTGTCTGGCAACCCTTTCTGCATTTCCTCAAGCCTATGCAATCTACTTTTATGAAAAATAGTTTTTCATGTAGTTTATTTATATAGTCCTTTTAACAATACAAGTTGGGTCAAAGTTGTGCTTTTTTGTTCCAAATAAATACAATAATAAATAATTAAAGCAAATTAAAAATCTGTGATCTGTCTGTTATACAAATGCTGAGAAAGTGACACCAAATCGTCCTCACTTTTGACCATTGCAATGCAGTTTATATTCACCTCACCTCAAAGTGTATCCCACAATTAAATAAATAAATACATTTAAATTAAAATACAACTGAAATTAAAGTAAAAGTTATATATATCACACATTCTCCGACAAGCGGGAACGATGAGACCTGTTTTCCAGGTTTGGTAAGGTGACGTTCGACATATACCCCATTACAATGAAAACTTGCTATATAAATATACATTTTAATTAAAAAAATCTATTAATATTATAATGTTATTTAAATAATACTAAAATAACTGACACTGAAGAGCTTATGTATCTGTTTCAGAAATAAGGGAGAATGGAAGGTCGTGTCCTAGTGAGGATGTGTCCTAGACCAGTCTTTCTGAGGCTTTAATGTCCTTCTCAGCTTTAAACGATAAACTGAGACGGTCAAGTGCACATGGCTCCATCATAAATGTTTCTGCTCCTGCGGTCATGACATTAAAATACTATTAAACTGATCAAATCTAATCATCTGTGGTCTCTAGTGGTTCACCTTATGCACAGTTTAGGATGTGATTAATTTACAACAAAACAAACAAAAACATGATGCCTTTACCTTATTTTGTATTATTATTATTATTTTTTTTTTTCTAGCATAACATAAATTATGCAGGCTCATCAGCAATACTTACAGCTACTTATTTTTCGCCAATTTGGAGTGTGTGCAAATGATTGTGTGCAACTGAAGGACACAAAAGACACACCTGATGCCTCCTTCAGAAAAGGCCAAATGAAGGACACGAAACAAAGGTTGCCTACTAAAGATAATTTAAATGAAGCCGTCCTTCAACTGAGCTTGATGACGTGGCAGCCTAGATATGCATCATTCTTTTTGAGAAGCACCCAGGTACTAAATACCAAGACAAACATAGGAAGTAAAACACAGGGACCAGGATAACAGAAACTACATATCAAAAGTTCTAAGACACAAATCAAGGGAACATGAAATATAAATCGTAACAATACCCAATTGAAAGCTGAAAAAGTCTTTGTTAAAATTGTTAAAAAGTGAAACAGAAAATAAGAGAAATTGAATAGTATAGTGAGTCAGTTTTATTCAAAAATAAATATTATGCAACATGCAACATGCATCATAATCTAATTACACAGTTGTCTCCTAACTCGGTCCTGGAGGGTCGCTGTTTTGCAGAGTTTAGCTCCAACTTGCCTCAAACACACCTTCTTGGAAGTTTCTAGCATGCTAGTAAAACCTTGACTGGCTGATTCAAGTGTGTCTAATTAGCGTTGGAGCTAAATTCTGCAGGACACTGCCCCTCCAGGCCTGAATTTGGACAACTTCCAAACTAGTATATTTCAGAGAATGCAAGTATTTTACTCAAATGCAAGTTTTCTCGGTTTTCTTCAGTGGCATCTGCGTTGAGTGGTGCACTGAAGCCTTGACATGAGTTATGTGAAAAGCCCTTGAGAAGGTTACCATTACTAAATTACAAAGGAAATCTCACAAAGGAATTGGCTTGTCTTCAAAGTTTTCTTTCTTTTTTTTATGTGACTGTCTCAAAAAAATCTTACAGATTCTTATAAAACGTTTGATTAAAGCAATTAAAAAACTAGAGAGGAGTTGTTAAGAGTTGCACAAGCAGTAAAACCAGCTTTTACATCCCCTTCCATTCTCCCAGTGTAAAACTTAAAAACTTTTAGTGGCTCAAATCCTTTAGGAGATCAAATCCTTTAGTTCCTACCATGTTTAATGACAAAGCCGACCGGCTCGCAGGGACCCGGCCAAAGACAGAGACGAGGCAAGTGGAATTACACTACTTCGAAGAGAGCAGGGGCTCCTGACTCCAGGCCCTGGGATTGATGGATCAGAGATGTTCATTCATCACTCACTGTGTTCTGCCAACTACAGGAAATCATTGAGAGCAGCTTGCGTTCGGGTCAGCACTTCTGTGGACCGGGATGACACTATTCATCAAGTGGAGGGACCCACAAGTTATAGGTCAGCACGGCATTGTTTCAGCATGAGTGAGAGAGGAATCAGTATCTAGCACTGAAATGTAGGTGTTCCCCTGTGATGTGTTCATAAAAGCAGAGAATGAGCTGTCCTGGACCAAGCTCAGGAGTTACGGTCTTTATCTGTGTAAAGAGCACAACAGAGATATTTTACTCATCAAATGTGTTTTTGGGGAAATAAGATGTTGATTAACTGAATAAAAAAGTGCTCTGTGGTGTGGCCTTTTTTTTGAAGCATATTGTCCCATTTATTACAGCAATATCACACACTGGTAGTCATCCTTAACTCGCTACTGAAATTATGATACTGCTTTTATCCATCTTATTTTTTAATGTGAAAGCAAGTTGCCTGTGAGACTGTAACTCCACGTGGGAGACATGCTAAATAACTAAAACACAGTAAATGGTATAACCATGTGTGCTATAAACTAATGTGTTCACAATTTAGGGTGACCAGACATCTCTGTTTTCTAGGAACAGTTCTGGGTTTTGGCATCTTGTCACCTACAGAAGCTGTTTTACCCTAGAAGTGTTTTACAGCACACCACAAACACACTGCATAAAGCCCAACCAAATAATATCCTATACTGATTATTTTCACCAATAGAGGGAGCTGCGAGTATACTTAGATGCTTTATTAGCGGCTATTATATGGAACGCTAAACGCTAGCTGTCCACCATATTGGAACAATCCATGAACACTCTTCAACCGTTGTTATATGTGTATATGAATACCATATCTTCAGTACAGCAGATGATTTTGCTAAATGCATTTTTACTGAGTAACGTGTCGATGTGTCTAGGTCAGCTGAATGTGGCATCTACCTATATACATATCTATACATGCATCCAGATACCAGTACTGATGTCGTATAGAAAATATCAATACTCAAATTAAAAGTTTGTTTTTATTTGTTTGTTTATCAGTGAGATTGTTTGTAAAAAATTCAGTTTGTACAATATGCACTGAATTTGACAAATAAAATATGTTAGCAAATTGTATAAAGCTATTTTCCTTTATGCTGCAAGACAAAAGTTATCAATCACAGAGAACATTCGCTGCAGATGCTACATCCAAGCAGGGCTGCTTTTCCCAAAAGTATCATAAGAAACCATTCCCATCTCTTCGATCAGCTTGGGAACTTAGTGCTTTTGGGAAATCAGCCCAGAACAATGCTTTTCAGAGAACAGAAAAACATAATAGGGATCCATTAGATCAAGTTATTTTTTACAGCAAACAATCAGAAAGGGTACATAGCAATTAATTCTTACTAACAAAAAAGTATGGTTTTAAACATGTCGAGAGCTGCGGTTCCAACCATGTAAGTTTTGAGATGTTGTTTGTGAATGTTTGTATTAACATTGTATTCAGGAAACACCAAATCGTTGAACTATGTTGGCTAATAATGCTTTTGCACCAAATTGTTAAACTATGTTGGCTAATAATGCTTTTGAGAAACGCACCCCAGGACAAAAACAGAGTACTGTTATAATCGATTATCGAAAGAGACATCGGTTAGACGCATAGTAACTTTTCCAGTTAATTTACATTAACATTTATACAAACACTTTTATCTAAAGTGACTTAAATTGGATTCAAGGGATTTAATCATTTCTTGCTTTGTTTGGGAATCAAACCCATGACATTGCTACTAGTGCATACTCTTTTGTTTGAACGACAGTAATGCAATTTGCATATACTACATTAGGGTCTGAACAGGGTGCGGGACAGTTTTGCAGACACTTTTAAATGTTCCTGAAAGGAACGCAGCTAAAACTAAATTCACTTATTACACATTATATTTGCTAAAAGCATGTACTCAGAAATGCTGAATGTTAAATATTATACTTAATTGTGGATAAAGACTTCCAAACATGCAAACATAAAATAATATTGGAAAAGTTGTAATTACAGCTTATTCAAATTTTGTGAAAATGAAAATATCACCCATAAATAAATAAATAAATAAAAAGCACTTTTTGTACTTTTTTTTTTTTTTTCTGTCCTGTTGTGTAGTACCAGTGCAGTATGATTGCAATATTTTGTTTATATGCAGTTCAATATTCAAGAAGTTAGTAGTGAGTAGCTTAATTTTTAGATATAGATAGTTACGCTTGAATTTTTTGTGCAATAAATGACATTCATTTTAAACAAAGCCACAACAGAATCATTGCAACACCAAACAACACATGGTGGTAGTGGTGTATTCATATTCAATTTGTTTTTAACTTTTAAGTATTTACATAACACACTAATGCAATATGCATTTACTTGTCACGCACATTGTTCCAAAGCTTTTGCATCGCATATTAGTGTGAAGTGATAATTATATACAATATGACTCAAAATAAAAGCTCTCTGTCACAATAATACAGTGGCACGAAGTGGGCAGATTGTTATCGAATAATTACAAATCCATAATGCTAAAACGCTTTGAAATATCACATCTATTTTCAGAGAGTTTCATCATATGCCCATATGTGCAGTGCTTTGTAATAGACGCCAAACAATGCCATGCATTCAGAAGAAATGAAAACAGATTGAAATGACGTAAAACAAATGAGTCATTCAGCATCTGATGTTTACAATAAATGCATCAGTTACACGGATCGAATTTTGTCTTTCATGTGCAGATGTCGGTGTTTCTGTCTTTGAGGTTAGTGGAAATCACTTTGAACATTCTCCTAGCAGATGTTAGAGAGTTTATCCATCTGATGTAGCCTTCATTAGATACCTTATCAATGATGACCTTATTAATCAGGAGGTTTTAACAAATGATTGAGAACAGAAGTGAAGTGTTTAGCTCCTTTACCTCCTCACATATCTGATTGATGATGACTAATTAGTGGAATAATTGTGACACAAAGATAGATAAATGAAAGATAACATGAGTTATGATTCAAAGTTTTGCTCGTGTGTCTTCCTGACAGACAGTTGTTTTAATCATTTTTATTCAGTCGTTCAGATCAGGAGTTTTGTAACATATTTGTTTTCGTATATGTAGTGGATTTATTTATTTATGTTTCTCACAGTTTGGTGTAATATTCCCATATTTACCTGCTACAAATTAAATAAATAAGCTTGCTTATTACATGTTATGATCTACCTCACTACAATAATAACAAACAAGAAATGTCATTGTAACATTGAAACTTCAACTAAAATATATCTGTTAACTTTATTATTAGTAGTAGTAGTAGTATTAGTATTAATATTAGTATAGTATTATTTGTAATGGCTTAAAATCTGATGGTGTTGTAATACTCTCTCTTATCCTGCATTGGCTGGGATTGGCCTTGGCCGTATTGTCCTCCTTTTCTTGGCTGTCTATCATGATTGTTATTGCCAGTGTGCAGCATGTAAATCAATAATTTATGACAGATTACCCTATGCCTTGAAGGTGTTTTGTAATTGCAATTTAAGATGGTTCTTAATATTACAATGAGTCATGTCTCAAATTTCACTTTGCCAAGCAGCAGTCAGTAAATAAACAAGAGGAATGGATAAGCAAAATAACACCACAATTTAATCTGAAGAAGTTGTTTTCTTCCTCTTAAATAGAGATGCCTGTTGACACTATATTTACCTCTGCAAACGTTCGTGTCTCTGTTTGAGTATGTGCGTCAGTACAACCTCACAACAGTGCTGTTGCGTGTCTTGCCAGTTTCTGACTTTAAGATATGTTTCGCGGCATTTCAAAAATGCACTGACACCCACAAAATACATTTTTATATGTTTTGGATCTACTTGCGCCTCCTAGTGGCGTATTATGATTAGAGCATCTACTTTTGTCAATGCCATATAGTGACTATAATTACAGAAATTACACAGTGATCAAATTTCACATTTTAATATTATCGTGCTACAAATAATTGTTAAAACTGTTGAACTAAAAAAAGGGAAAGAAAAAAGAAAAAAAAAAGTCAAACATAGGCGACTGATGTTTTTATATAATTTCTTCTTCTTCTTCTTCTTCTTCTATTATTCATAATAATAATAATAATAATAATACCTATTATAAGAAAATAAAAAGGTCACGATGTCATACGTAAATAAATCTAAACGGCATAAAAAGGCATATCTTAAAAGCTAGCATAAAACAAATGTAATTTTACAAGACGCGTTAGAACATGCACAACAATAGCTTATAAATATATTAAATCAATGCAGTAATTAATTACAATAAATAAAACGTAAAATATAATACAATATCAGAGATAAATGAAACAAAACGGTCTTGAATTCCACCTTGAAACAACATTTAGCTATGAAACACTAATAAATGTTAGTGTGTACGCAGTAATAACATGTTATAAAATAATGTTTTTGTTTTTGAAAAAGAAAACATCTACTCACTAAAGAGCAGTGACGTCGGAATTCCACGCAGAGCTCACACACTCTAATATAGCACACACACACACACACACACACACACACACATAGGCGCGCGCTCCTGGTGGGAGTGAGTGAGCAAGCGCGGAGTCCATCTCTCTCACTCTGAAGCTCGCTCGCATAGCGCTCAGTTATCCCGCGCATCACGCACCGTCAAGTTGACTGTCGCCATGCAGGATCACAGGCGTGAAGTTGCTTTCGTGTGAATATCTCTCGCGCTGCAGGTGAAAGAGGACAGTTTAAGCTCCGAGACTCAGAACTGTGGTGCCTCGGATGCGCTTCAAACTGCTGCATGAATGCTTGCTCATTAGTCCGGGATTTCACTATCACTGCGAGGGACGACGATGCGTTCGGTCCAGCAGCGGTCACAGTGCGCTCGGTGATGGATGTCTTCTCTGTTCCGCCTTTTGGGATTTAAGGAGGGTCAATGGAGAGCTGTGCGCTTCTGTGCGCCTTTTGAAATCTTCTTTGGGGCTGTGCATGCCTGTTTTGAGATTTGCACATTAATGCTGGGGCTTTCGGCATTATTGCTGTAAAAATGCTGAACAACATTCTATTGCTGAGCGTTTTAACAGTCACCAGTTTCCCTTCAAAGACAGACAGCCGCAAAACTTCCAAAGACATTTGCAAGAACCGGTGCTCCTGCGAGGAAAAGGAGAACGCGCTGAATATCAATTGTGAAAACAAGGGTTTTACCACGGTCAGTCATTTCCAGCCTCCGCAAAACAAAATCAGCCAACTGTTTCTGAATGGAAACTTTCTCACCAAGATAAGCCCGAACGAATTCCTCAATTATGGTAATGTAACATCTCTTCATTTGGGTAATAATGGCTTGCAGGAGATCAAAACAGGGGCATTCAATGGGTTAAAAAACTTGAAGCGTCTTCATCTCAATAACAATAACTTGGAGATCATAAGAGAGGACACTTTTTCTGGTTTAGAGAGTTTGGAGTATTTGCAAGCTGATTATAATTACATTAGTGCCATAGAGGCTGGGGCTTTCAACAAACTGAATAAACTCAAAGTCCTGATACTCAATGACAACCTTTTGCTCTCTTTACCAAACAACATATTCCGCTTTGTCATGTTGACGCATTTGGATTTAAGGGGAAACCGACTGAAGATGCTGCCATTTGCTGGCGTTCTAGAGCATATAGGTGGAATAATGGAGATTCAGCTGGAAGAGAACCCGTGGAATTGCACTTGTGATCTGATACCTCTGAAAGCCTGGCTGGATACAATTTCAGTCTTTGTGGGGGATATCGTTTGTGAGACGCCATTCAGACTGCACGGTAAAGATGTCACACAGCTGATCAAGCAAGACCTTTGCCCCAGGCGTAATCCTGGAGACGCAAATCATCGTGCGATGCAACCACCATCTGATTCACAATACCAGGGTCCATCTCCAACCCTAAGGCCTCGAGTCACCCCGACAAGAGCCCCCAAGGCCTCCCGCCCCCCCAAAATAAGATACCGCCCCACTCCTCGTGTCACGTCCAGCAGAGATAAACATGTATTCGGGCCTATTATGGTGTACCAGACACGCTCGCCGGTTCCAATGACCTGCCCGAGCGTTTGCGTGTGCACATCGCAAAATCCAGACAGTGGATTAAACATCAATTGTCAGGAGAGAAAACTTCAGAACATCTCTGAACTTCAACCCAAACCGTCGTATCCAAAGAAACTGCATTTAACCGGTAACTATTTGCAGACCATATACAGAACGGATTTGACAGAGTACAGCTCCCTTGAGCTACTGCACTTAGGGAATAACAGAATAGCAATCATTCAGGACGGAGCCTTCGAGAATCTCACAAGTTTAAGGAGGCTGTATCTGAATGGCAACTACATCGAAAGTCTGTCCCAGTCTTTATTCGCTGGGCTGCAGAGCTTGCAATATCTCTACCTGGAATATAACATCATTAAAGAGATTTTACCCCACACCTTCAACTCGCTGCACAATCTGCAGCTATTGTTCCTTAATAATAACCTGCTGAGATCCCTTCCTGATAACGTGTTTGGAGATACTATGCTGACAAGGCTTAATCTCAGAAACAATCATTTTTCCCATCTCCCAGTGCGCGGGGTGCTGGACCAGCTCTCTGCCTTCATTCAGATCGACCTCCAGGAGAATCCGTGGGACTGCACCTGCGACATTGTGGAGCTTAAGAACTGGATGGAGCTGTCCAGCACCAGCGTAGTGGTGAATGAGATCACTTGTGACTCACCATCCAAGCATGCAGGTCGGCTCCTGCGCTCCCTCCGAAACGATGCCATCTGCCCTGAGACTGACGAGGTTCCTGTGACTAAACCTCCGACTGCCGTGAGCTCGAGCACAGAGGCGACCCCTTCTTCTGGCGTAACCCCTACGGACAGAATGCCCGAAATGCCTCCAGAGGTGCCCTTGTCCGTTCTCATCCTAGGCCTGCTCGTTGTGTTCATTCTGTCCGTGTGCTTCGGGGCAGGATTGTTCGTGTTCGTCCTCAAACGTCGCAAGGGAGTGGAGAATGTTCCCTCGGGCCCCAATAACCATTTGGACTTGAACTCCTTCCAAGTACAATACGGCTCGTACAACGCGGACACCAGTGTGGATAAAAGCGACAACCACGTGTATAACTACATCCCTCCGCCTGTGGGCCAGATGTGTCAGAATCCTATCTACATGCAGAAGGAGAACGAGCAGGTGGCCTACTACCGGAACCTAAAGGAACTGAGCTTCAGCACTCTTGACCCCAAGAAGGAGGAGCTTGAACGAAGCCCAGCTTTCACCATAAGCACAGTGGAGTTCATTGACAAGCAGCCGTGCGCAAACCGTGAACCGGAACTGCTCTACCAGAACATTGTGGAGAGAGCAAAAGATCTGCCCCAATCTGGGCCACTCAGCTATAACTTTTGCACTTTACCCAAAAAATCCTTCATCCCCCCCTACGAAACCGCCCGGCGACACAACCAGGATCGCTTAAACAAAACCGTCCTCTACGGGACCCCCAGAAAATATGCTGCACAGTCCAAAAACGAGCATCCTTTGCTATCCAACAAGCTTAAAACCGAGCCGGACTACCTCGAAGTTTTGGAGAAACAAACTGCGATGAGTCAGTTGTAAGACTGAGTCCTTGTAAACCTGTATCATCTGTGTATTCAACCACAAGAGACAATAATAACACCACCACAGACCTAAGCCTTCCATCTTCTTTTAGAGGCTGTATACATACCCGCATTTTAAAGATGATATATTATTTTCTCTAAGGTTTAAATTATTTCTTCTACTTGAAACTTAAAGACTGTAGCAGTTGTCGCAAGAATATGTATAGCTTACAGCTCCATGCTTTTTTTGTAATATGAAATATATTTTCTCTCAGACGACAGGGTTGTTGAAATGACATTCCTGTAGAACATGTTGGATGGTGAGTGCAACACAAATTCCTGGTTCCAGAAGTGCCTTTGCACTTGAAGAATTTTATCTCTGCTTTCTGCTAATCAAATTTTTATAAGTGCTGTATTTTAAGACTCTTTATGTAAAATAGAATTATTTGTCCATTGCATTAAACGGAAAAAGTGAAAGGGTATTCTGGTGTTGAGGAGAATATTATTTCCCACGCATGTTTGTGGCTCTAAAATCAGGTAGTTTCAGCTTGAAGTAAATTAGTCAAAATGCTGAATTACGTTTCTTATGCATTCAGTGATGGATGTGGATTGAGCAGTATTCTGCAGCACGGCTGATCTCCTTTATTGGCACACAGCAGTGTGTGTATGCGTGTGGGATCAGTATATATGGTAGTTGATTGTATTTGTCTAGTTTCCGTACCATGAAGCTTTGTTGGTGAAGAAGAAATGGAGCAGAAAATTATTTGATAATCTTTGCTTGCCTGAATTTTCTTTACATAACATGGCACACTGGCTTGCTTGCTGTAGTATCCGATCTGTGACTCCCGAGATGTTCAATCATTAATTTATGAATTAAAATAAGATCGTCTTTTACTGCAGACATTACAGTTGCTGTCCAAGGTGCTAAAATGAGTTTGCATTAGCTGGTAGAGATACTGTTGTCTTACTGCTGAATTTCTAAACATGCCTTATTGTAAAGGAGTTAAATACTTGAGAAAATGATGCAGAAATGTCATGCACCATAAAAAAGATAAGCTTTATTTTCTCTCAGCACAGAAATATGGTTTATTAAATTAATTATTGGTTATTTTATTTGTAGTTTGTTTGCTTGTTTACAGTTTTGTAAATAAGACTCTATATCACTGCTCATGTATACTTTTTTTTTTTTTTTTTTTACATTTCATTCATAATTAATTACCTTTGTAAAAATGTTTGCAACCTATCTTAGCAATTTGAGTTCAAAGTGACGCAAATGTTTTCCTCATAAAAAAAAAAAAAAGTGCAATGGCTACAGTTCTCGATGTGAGAGAATGTTTTTCATCCAGTTTCAAATGAAGTGATTTCCTTTGCCTGGTACAATGAGCCTCTGTGTAGCTGTTTCCTGGTGTGGCTGAGAATGGGCAGGCCGCACATGCCTTGCACATCAATGAGGGGCCTGACCAGCAGAACACTTGCTGCTCTAGATGGAGACGTCATGCTTTGATTTGAAATAAATTGTGAGCTCTAATCGGTTTACGCAGAATGAGAGGGAGCAATGCTGTTTCATTGATGCTGAAGTATTGAGTTCATTACATATACAGCTGGTTCCAGTATACTTCATGTGTTTTTTTCTAATTGTGTGCATGCAGTTTTGCCTATGCATTTGAATTACATGAAATTCATAAGTCTGGGGAGTGTGCAATCGGTCTTTTGCATGCAATTTGAGCTGTGGGAATAAATTACAGATGTATTTTCCTGAGCGTTATGATAACTTCCTTATTGCTGTGTGGAGGCTGGAATAAAGGACTGCTGGCTGATTGAAGAGAAAGTTTTGAAGCCCAAGAGCGCCGGCAGTGCTGCAGTACTTTGATGCCATTGGCAGTGAATTATGTCAAGCAGTTTGAAGGTAGTTGGCTCCAGATTCAAATCGATGGGAATGATGCTAGGTGCTGGCTGCTGGGGGCTTGTCCTCAAGCCGTTCTTACTCACTTCAGCTATGCTATGAGGCAGCTTCCAAATTCTCCTACATGAATCTCCTCCTCTCGCATTGCACTTTCAGTTTATGGATAGCTGAAAAGTATTTTTTGAGGGTTCTGAACTGTAATGATATATTCATGATGGGTAGAGCTTTGATTCACAGAGTCAGAATCCAGATCTCTTGAGTAACTGCTCAGCCCGCAGGCACATTCATTTGCTTGAAAGGCTGTGACGTCTGACCTGGAATATTACAGCAAATTGCCAGAAGATATGCTTTTTGATTGACTTGCTCTCATTATTAGATGCATTGTGTAACACTAAAGGGCAACACTTTTCATTCGTTAAAACACACATTCTTCACATGTTCAGTATGTTAAACAGTATTGCAAAATATTATTTAGATTAAAAGAAAAAGATATTAATTTGATGTCTTGGCTGTGAAGCATGTTTAATACATCTTAAAGACTCATGTGCCTGAAAGCCCATATGCTTTTATTATCATTATGCATAATTAAATGAGTAGATATTAAGAGATAGCGGTAGCTCCTGTGCAACATCTCTGTTCTTGCAAAAGGTAAATGAAGCATGCCTAAGATACAATGAGAATGTAGATGGTCCCTTCAGTGTTTCGGCTTGTGGATCCATAATTAAAAACATGTGCTATTGTAAATTCAGCGAGGAAAATGGTGTGAGAATAGCCATCAAGGGGCCACTCAAGCCCACTTGTAGACGTCTTGAGTGCTGCAATCAAACAAAGTGATAGAAGAGCACACAGCGATATTAGAGAGAAAGAGATCGTAAATTGTTAGAGTAAAAAGCTAGAGTTATGACGCTTATTCAGCACATGCTTAGTGCAGTCTGATAAAACAAAATGTTTGCAATCGTTTCACTGCATTGCAGATTTTTATATGATTTAAATATTACTTCATATTTCATGTTTGGATTCATTCAAACTCTTCATTAGTGACATTAACTAACATTAACTAACAATGATATATTTGTTACTTTATTTGTCTTTGTTAACATTATTAACAAAAATGCAAATGCATAGTTCATAGTAGCTCAGATCCATTAAATATACTTATAAAGACAGCTACTGATGGATACAAAGATAGATACTGAAATATATACTAATACTAGATTTTAATTAGCATTTTCGTAGCATATTATTCTAAAACAGATTTATTTATAATTTTCCTTTAAACCCACACTACCTAATTTCTTAATGGTGTGATTGTAATATTCTTAATAATGCTTGTTTTAAAATGTGTGTAGATCTAGTTTTTCTCATTTTACATCTATAAGTCATACATTGTCTTTTGGCAAATGCAGATGTTTCATTTGCTTTTAGTTTCCCCCACTTAGCACTTACATAATTTTACAGATTTTCTCTGCAGTTTTAAAACATATACAAAACAAGTTCAGGTTTAAGAAAAAAGTACCATTAGTAATGAGATTTTTGTTTATGCAGGGCCTTGTTGCAAGCTTAAGGTTGTTATTCAAATGAAATGCATGAAAACAACACTTAGAACAAAATATTCCCATTTTAAAATGCTCTAGTGCTCATCTCACGAGAATCCTGAAAATGTCTCTCAGACGCTGACAAGGCAAACAGAAATATCCAACGGCTGGAAATGACATTAACACCAAGCCCAGCACCCGTAGAACAAACAAGCTTTCAGTGTAATGTAAATCTTGTGTAGCTGCTTGTGCGCGAACAGCAGGAGTGTGTGTATGATTGTCTGGAGTCAGATTTAGGGGCGAGATCTTTGTGTGTAGTCTTTCTTCTGCAGTGTCTTTTTGATGAATAATGTATTTGTTTCATGGCCGCGTAATCATTTAGGCATTAATGATGAGCCGTGTTGGAAGCTGACAGGATGTTTCGCACAACTGTCACAGAACAAACTGCCTCGTAGCGGCTGACGACTGCCAAGGCGTTTCTTTGGAAACAAGTGCAGTGTCCTCATATATCTGCGAGTGTTCTCAGCGCCATCTGTAAAAACGCGCAGCCATAATTCTCTTAAATGGATGAAATGGATATAAATTTTCACCTCCATGCAGAACCGTTATAAAACACACTGAATCATAGTAACTATGTATTTAACCTTGTTTCTTTTTGGTAATGAAACAACTGTGCTACTGAACAAATTTGTGTTAGAATTCATGATGTACAACCAGACGCAGGAGTAGGTAAACCTACACAAACACATCTTTTTTCACACTTTCTATAGGATAACAGCACAATAAAAGACAGCCAACCTTTCAAATGTTATCTCCCGTAAGATCTGACCTTGAGTCTACAAGCTTTGAAGCACTGAGCAAATAGACTTTTTCAGGAGAAAGAAAACAATGAGAGGAGAAAGTGAGTGATGAATGGAACAACGTGAAATTGAAGCGGTTGGCTTGCAGTTACACTAAAAGTCAAGTTCACAGAGAGTGCAGGCAGTAATGGAGATGAGAAAATGATGTGAATGCACCTCAGACATAAGAATTGACCTCAATGTCCAAGGATAAAGATGGTCAATGTGATGACTTTTTCCTTTAACTGCGCCACACGGTGTTATTGAAGTGCTCCACTTGAATTATAACCATAAACTTTGATCATGGCGATCATTATTTTCTACTTATGATTTGAAGAGCCATCATCGACCCAAATAAAAGCAATGAATTTGCTGGCTTGCCTAAAAGGGCATAGCAGGCGCCGTCTAGAATGGAATCAGTCCTTTTTCTTGGGGTTATGATCTAAACATATGAACTGAAGCACAATGGTGCATTCATTGCTGCTGTCTGCATTTTTTTTTTCTTCTTCTATTTTGTCTGGGAGGAGTTGGGAACCAATGTGAAGAAAGAGCACGGCATGGAAAAGACCTTATTTTAACTCTATGGAATGCAATAATGCATAAAGAAGCCAAGATAAGAGAGAAAGTCCATTTTTGCGAGAGGAACTAGGTCTCTTTCACGGATAACTGGCTTAATGGTGTATTAAAGCGATTGGCTTTCAACTCAACGTTAAACACATGTTCATTGATTTCCTCCGGGGTAATGGTCATAGCTATTTGCAGCCATAAGCGTTTTGACATAGAATGATCCAGCTGCTCTGTGAAAATAAAAAGGAAAATCATTACAGCAAGAAAATCTAAAACAACAGGTGATGATTTTACAAAGATCAAAGCTGTTGCATTGCATCTGGTATATCACCTCTGTAACTTGCAAACCCGACATCCCTCAGCTCTGCAAAAGCACGATTGTACACGCTTTATACATTTTGTGTTTAGCTCTCTAATGCTGTCAGAGGAAAATCTTAGCCCTCCATGTCAGCTAAATGTTGACACAGATCTATGCTGAATAAAAGGAAAGCGATGCTGACGTTGTTTAAAAAAAAAAAGTTTTGAATGCGTGGAAAATGCAGTTGCCTGCAGGAAGCTTGCTAAAAATCCCTGTTTCTGGCAGTGAATAAGTCATTTGAAGTACAGCTGCTTTTTTTAAAAAAGAGGCAAGTGCATTTCACAGCCCAAATTGAAACAGCTGCGGTTCTTGCAAAGGATTTTGATTCTATGTACCTTAACTTTGAGGAAAAATCTGTCCATTATTTTTTTTTTAAGCTGTGGTTTGCTGAAAGTAGCTAATGTTGATGGGTTGATGATTGCCCATGGTGGTCTTTGTCAATTAGATGTTTGAGGTATCACTTTGTAATGTTAGCTTTGCATGGCCTTGAGGTGCAATTCGTATTCGATTGTTCCTCATTCCTTATTGTGTAATCACATTACTGCGTAAACCGTTTTAGGTGTTCAGTCCACAATAAATGCCATTTTGTGCGCCTTTAACTTTTATAATCTGATGTACTTCTAAAGAAATATGAGGACTTCATTATTTTTATTAATTTGGTTAGATCATGAAAAATGGTTGTTACAGTGGAGCCATGTTGGTTGGCAAGGGGGTCAAGGTTTCGCTTTTTAGTAGCTGATCTAGTCCCTGATGATCAGTTTTGGGTTACCTAATAATATTACTTTTTTTCATTAATTAAAAGCTCTCCTGTCCCCATATTAAAATAAATTGGGAGTGAGATGTTACTTTAGTTCTAGAATAAATGTGAACATGCAAAGAATCTTCAAAAAATGATTCAGTATTCATGAAAATAAATAAAAACAGTGAAATTCAACTCAGAATATGATACAAACCTGCAATAATTAAATATGCAAAACAATACAAATTTCCTTTATGTATCTAATCCCTATTTATTAATGGGATGATCAAATTAATCCATACTAATAAGCAAAAGTTAATCTATTAACTAATTTATTTTCCTTTATTTAATTCCTGAAGAGTTGACATTTTTCCTTCTGTTGTCTAATGTACGAACGTCAATTTATTTTTCTATATATATATATATATATATAGCTTTGTAAAGTTAGCTTTTTTCAGCTTGCTATGTTTTTTGTGGAAACGATGATTCAAAAAAGAAAGTAAAAAGTTGTTATATTATAATAGTTTTATTTCAGCAAGGATGCATTAGATTGATCACACATGACAATAAAATAATTTATGTTACAAAAGATTTATCCTTCAAATCAATATTGTTATTTTGAACTCTCTATTCATCAAAGAAGAAAATGAGAAATACACAAAATCTTTAGAGTTTCTAAATAAATAAATTCATTCATTAATAAATAAATGCAAAAATTCATAATATTAAGGGCCATCATACTATACAGACCAATCATGCATCAGACCTGGCAATAATTGAGCAGCAAATAAGTGAGCAAAAAATAGGCCAATATCATATGGAGTTGTATAGATGAATAAAGATGCTTGTTAAAAATGTTTGGACTATATATCTAGCCAGTCCTGATGTGCACAGTCACACACTCTCCATCACTTCAGGGGGTATTTATTTTAGGCCGCCTGCTCAAGCAGTAATTCGCCTTGGTCTGCCTCGGCCTGCATATAGGCCAACATAGAAAGCCTGGTGACATCAGTCCATCCATGTTAATCAGCCTCTTTTCCCCGGAGGAGCCAGCAGTCACAGATGATGGTTCAGATTTCACGAGGATCGATACGGGTCTGGTCTGTGTCCGTGTCAGAACGCTAGTCAGTGGAGTGCAGCTGACCACTGTGCCCTGGAGGACACATTCGAACCGGCAGCCCTCCGTACTCGCTTTCCATTCCATCAGTCCTTATGAAAGTGTGCAAGAGAGGAGCACGACTGTCTTTTGTTCTTTCATATATCTCGCTCGCTTTCTTTAGCCATCACGGCCACAGTCATTTGTCTATTTAGGGCCAGTCAAATAAAGACTAGACTGTCATTTTCCCTAAATGGTAAATCATGAGCTAATGTGTTTTCAATGCGAGACTGTTTTATTGCAGCCAGCCAAGCCAGTGAACGGTTGAGGGATGACATCAATTCCCATTCTGAAGTGATGCCATGGTTGGTGTGGGCTCTTTCATAAGATATATTTGGCATTGGCAGTCATTTGTCTTGTAGCACATGCTCATTTCATACTTTGATGCACATATAGGACGTCTGTACATGTGAAGAAAATTAAATAACTAAATTCTGAACACATCACTTCTTGCCTTGAGGAGTAACTTAGCAATGCTTCTAACTAAACTACTTTTTTTTTTCAGTATGAGAGTGTAGACAGTAAAACAGTAGCTTTTCTTCCAACAAGCCTATTTATATATTCAGTATAATTGATAATAAAGGTATGTGTTGCTATTTTTGATAATATTGGATAATAGTAATGATATTGTTGTTATTTTGTCTGTAGCAGCAGCACAAAAACATGAAGGTGGCAGTTCAAGCTTGAAAACCAGTTATTATGGTATTTACACACAGGTCGGAGGCATAATTAAGCACATTCATTATTTATTTGTAAGCTGAATCACATCAAATTGAAATCTGACAGCTATAATGGCAACACCATTTTGCATGTGCAGTTTTAGAGAAAACTAAAATGGCTCTCCTGAAATTTTCATGCTCATAAAGATGAATCGATAGATAGATAGATAGATAATAGTGGAATTTATACTTATTGCTCAGTTTATATGGACCTACATTTACATTTAGTAAAGTTTTGGCTTATGTCTGAAGAAAATATATAGATTAAGTATGGAAATAGGGGAAAACACAGATTATCGGGATTACATTATAATTACAATCATATTATTTGTGATCTACACAACATCAATCAGTGACAGCTTTGAATCAGTGACTATCTGCAATCTGCTAGATTTAATTATGCAGGGAGAATGTGAAACAATCAAGTACTCAAAAATAATTTTTGATGTTGACATAAATAGCAATAATAGTTCCAAGCATGCTTGCATGGAACTTAATGAGGAAAAAAAAAATGTTGAAATTAGTATTTTGTGTGCGTGTGTGTGTATGTGTATGTGTGTGTGTGTGTGTGTGCGGTTGTGTGCGTGTGTTTGAGAAAAGGACAGGATGTGTGCGTAGCATGGTTGCAGAAAACCCAGGAGGGATAGCCTTTACAGCTAGACAATTACACGGATACGATACAAAGTACTTTGATTTAAACAGATTATAGATTATATTGATTTGATGTCATTTTCAAAATGTTCTGCGTATATTACAAAAGATTGTCACCCAGTGATAAGCACAGTTATTCAACAAAATAGATGTTAGATAGTGGGATAGTCTTACAGAACTGAAACAGGGATGATGTTTTTTGTGGGCGGTTCAAGAGGCAGTCTATGGAGCCATGGAATAAAATAATAAAACAAGGTCAATTTAATTTTATATTTATTTTTTAATTTTTTATTTATTTTTTTTTTTTTTTACTTTGTTTTCACAGTTCCGAGATTATATCTCAAATCTAATAAGGAAAAATAACTTGGAATTTCCTCTTTTCCTCTCGGTTCCACACTTCAGGTTTTTTTTCCCTCAGAACTCACTAGTTTTGTTAAATCAAGTTATGAAGTCCGAATTAGGAGATATAAACTTGTATTTGTGAGAAAATGTTAATGTTAAATGTTATTGTATAAATGGCTAATACAATATGTGCCCTATGAACAGCATATATGAATATTATGTAGACCAATTGTTTAAATCAAATTTATGATTTAAAGTAAAGTAATCATAGCAGTTTTCATCTATAGTATGTCCATTTAAACGTCTGTGTTTGGCTTCAAATTGCGTCTCTACAGTATTCTATAAAATGATTTGCATTCCGATTTTGACATCAAAAGGCACAAACATATATATATATATATATTTCCTGTTATTCCATTTAGGGGTGTGCGATATGATGATTTTAGATTGTGGACGATAAAAATGTCTCCATGATATGCTTTTGGAGAAATATCAAATTCTGTCAGCTGCAGTTCTGGCACCTCCGTCTCAAAGTGTTAAATCATCGTTAGAGTTACACTCACGGGGCACTGCATATATTCGCAATCATAAACGTACATTATTTGCTTTGAAAATCTTACCGGTTAAACATCTCATATGCGTGCTGTTCTATGCGCTTTTCCAGAGCGCGTACACCTGAAGCACGCCTACTCTAAAAGCCTTTTCAAATAGTGCCTATATTACTGAACTAAGTTATGTATTGTGTCTGATTGTGCTAATACTGTCAAAACACACAAGGTTTACATATAAACACAGTTGTTTATGTCTAAAGTGAAAGTAAACAATTGAGAGAAAAAATGATGTGTGCCTGTATATTAGATGCGTGCAGCTCTTAAAGCGACAGAACTAAACATGCTGCTGCTTGTCATTAAAGGGATAGTTCACCCAAAAAATATAATTCTGCTTACTCACTTACAAGTTGTCCCAAACCTGCATTAATTTCTTTCTTGTGCCAAACACAAAATAAGATATTTTAAAGAATGTAACCAAACAGTAGCTGGTCCCCACTGAATTTAGTAATATAAGTTATCGAATAGATAACGTTCAACAGAAAAAAGAAACTCTTTCAGGTTCAAAACAACCTGAGAGTGAGTAAATGATGGTATAAAAATAAAAGACTATGACAGAATTGACAGACAGATGACAGAATTTTTCATTCTTGTAATGTTAATAAAACAACAAAACACAAAAAGAAAAATCACTCACTGCTCATGACTCAAGAACTTTAATATAGTTACTTTAATAAGAATCAATGTACAATTGATGTATACAGCATATAAATATATAGTGTTTCACTTTTTATATTTAATTCAATTTCTTGAATGCTTCTGCTAAATTCACCTACTGTACTTGAAAAATAAAGCACCGTTTGTTTGTTTTTGTATTATGTTTATTTGTAATGTGTGTTTTTGTTCTTATTTTTAAATAACAAAGATAAAATAATGCTAAATATTTTTTTTATCTTCACTCACTTTGGCCTAATATCTGACATTCTTTTTTATTTTATACTTTTATACCTTGAAAGGCTTTGTTTTTTTTTTGTTTTTTTTTTAAAGGGAAAATAGTTTGGTTGTACTGTTTAGGCAACTTGCAAAATAGTAAAACTAACATGACAAAGAATCGTGATAAAATTGTGATAAAATCGTGATTCTGTATATTCGTGATAAAAAAGTGATATGATTACCAGTGTTTTTCTGCAACCACTATGCATGTGCAGCTGCAGGTGACGTCACTGTGACGTCTACTGAAAACTGGTCTATATGTTTGCTGCTTTACTTAAGGAGCCAACCTAACATTTAGCATGCTAATATTAGCGTGCTAACAGTTTTGCTGTCTCATAAATCCATGTATACAAAGAACATGTAAAACTGAATAATTTAATATCCTGTCAGACAACCATATAAAATCATGTTAATACTACGAAATTTGGTTTCATTTTACATTTTGTTGCTTGTATCTTAACAAGTATACTGTATAGTTTCAAACTACGCTGCTCAGCAGTATGACAAACACAAGAAGTGAACTTGGTGACAGACCACAACAAAACCTACCCGTTCTGTGAAACTGATAAACACAGCCAGACATCCATACATCTGCATGTATACGATACAGCCAGAGCTGTGAAAGTGCAGTATTGTGGATTGAGGCCATTTGTCAGGTAAAGAGAATCATCCGTCCAACTGCTGCCTTTGAAGCGAGACAGGGAGAAGGATTAGATGTATCCCTGTCTACTGCAAAACCTACTTATTTCATGCTCCCTTACAGCCACCTTGAACACATTGCTGCATAACAAATGGGCAAGCCACTGGGTGAATGTGAAGAGGATTTAAGGATTTTTATGAGTATTTACTGAAGGGCAAAGGAGGGAACAATGTGAAAAGTTCAAGGTAATATTGCAAGTTCAAGTGTCGACTTATGACAGATGGGGTGTGATTTCTAATATCAGCTTTTACCTCAGTGGGAAGAAAAAAAAATAAAAAATAAAATAAATATATATATATATATATATATATATATATACACAATACACAAGAAGTTTCTTATGCTTATCAAGGCTGTTTTCACTTGATCAAAAATACTAAAAAAAATAATATTGTGAAATATTATTACAATGTAAATCAGTGTTTTTCTATATTAATATACATTACAATTTCATTTATATCTGTAATTAAAGTTTCATTTCCAGAATCATTACTCCAGTCTTCAGTGTCACATGATCCTTCAAAAATTATTATAATATGTTGATTTGTTATCAGTGCTGGAAACAGTTGTGCTGCTTGATACTTTTTTTTTTTTTTTTTTTAGGATTTTTTGATCAATAAAAGGTTAAAAAAGAACAGCATTTATTTAAAATAGAAAGGTTTTCAAACAATATACACTACTATTTTTTTTTTTATTTATTTATTTATTTTTTTTTAGAAATTAAAGAAATTTATTTTATTCACCAAGGATGTGTTAAATTAATAAAAAGTGATAGCATAGATTTACGTTGCTGGAAAAGATTTATATTTTGAATAAATGCTGTTCTTTTTAGCTTGTTATTCATCAAAGAATCCTGAAAAAAGAATCACAAGTTGTAAAAAAATATTTGGCAGCACAACTGTTTCCAACATTGATAATTCTATTAATAAATCAGCATATTAGAATGATTTCAAAAGGGTCACGTGACACTTAAGACTGTAGTTACAGTTGATGAAAATTCAGCTTTGCATCACAGGAATAAATTATATTGTAAAGTATATTAAAATAAAAAACATTATTTTATATTGTAATAACATTTTGCAATACTACTGTTTTTTTTCTTTATTTTTGATCAAATAATATATCATATATATATATATATATATATATATATATATATATATATACAGTGCCGTTCAAAAGTTTGGGATCAGTAAGACTTGCAATTTTTTTTTAATGAAGTCAAGGCTGCATTTATTTTATCAAAAATACAGAAAATAAACTGTAATATTACAAAATGTTATTACAATAGAAAATAATGGTTTTTATTTTCATATACTTTAAAATATAATTTATTCCTGTGATGCAATGCTGATTTTTCATCAGCTGTTACTCAGTTTCCCAGGCTTACGTGTCACATGAACTCTCAGAAATCATTCTGATATTCTGAATTATTAGTAGAATTATCAGTTTTGGAAACAGTTGTGCCGCCAATGTTTTTTTTTTTTTGTTTTTTTTTTTTTTTGAACCTGTATTTTTTTCTTTCTAGAACATTTATTCAAACTATAAATCTTTTCTAGCAATGTAAATCTATTATGTCACTTTTGATTAATGTAACAATTTATTCATTTCTTTCCAAAAAAAAAAAAGAATGAATAAACATTTACTGAACCCAAACTTTTGAACGGTAGTGTGTGTATATATATATATATATATATATATATATATGTGAGCAGCATTATACTGTATATGGCACGGCTGTGATTCGGCCGTAGATAATCACAGCGTGCCAATATACAGCCATATCTGACATCTATGAGTGTGATATGTGTGTAAATACATAAGAAGAAACAACTAATTGTTTTTTCAAAGCCCCCCTTTTTTTTGTGCAGAACTAATTTCTTGCACCATGGATCAATTTGACAGTTTAACAGCTGAGCCCAAGCCTTTGTTACTAATTTGAAAACATAACTTTAGAACTAGTAACAAAAGTTTAAAACATTGAAATGTGTACTGTATTAATGTTATAATAGCAGTGTATTTTGTGTAGTGGAGTATTATGAGAGTGAGATGGACTGAGCGAGTGTGATTATTACCTGCATCTGATATAGCATTATTTCTTCAGATGAATCTTATATTCACAATAAAACAGTTTGAATGTCCGCTGAGGAAAGCATTACCTTTGTCATTACGTTACTATCCTTTCATTGGTTAAGGGTGATAACAGCGTTGCTCAGTGCATTTGCTAGCTGCATCAAGCTGTTGTTGAAAGTAAAAATAACTTCTGTTTCGTACAGCGTTTATTTTTTCAATATAAAAGTCTTTACCTCTGACTCTTGTCACAATCTAATGGCAGAACAATGTAACTAAAATCCCGAGCACAAACAGTTTCTCAATACTAAACACTATTATTTAATACTACTATTAGATTTCTAAAATATTATTTATTGGAAACTAATATTTAATGAACAACAACAACAACCATCATAAAAGTTCCTAGGCAATTCAGTCAAAAGCACACAAGCAACGCTTCTATATACAGCATTGAATTTGCATAAACATGATGAGATTTTGCCTAAACTATTTGCTCTGGAACAAATAATAGATTAATGAGACCAAAGACAAAGGGAGGCTTCTCTCTGTGGATTCATGAGTCCTGAACAGTCGCTGATGCCCCTGAGCTCACAACTCAGAAAACACTGAAGCAAATTTTCAAATAGACTTTATCTTTATTAACAAATATATCTATCTATCTATCTATCTATCTATATATATATGTATATATATGTACATGTTTAGACTTCAAATATACATATATATATATATATATGCATATTTGAAGTCTAAACATGTACATTCTCACCTGAAAACTTCTTAAAACTGCATTCCGTGTCACAAAAACAGTAATATATTTAAAATGATGGATTTTGGGCGTCTGCCATGAGAAGTACTGCAAGCAAAGGGATACAATTGCAAATGGTGAAACGGCCTCTGCGGTTCTGTTGGACTCTAATATCACACACTTATTAGCCAACCTCCTTTCAGGACACACTCAACTTATAAACTAATATAAAAATATGCGGTAGGCTTCTTTTAGATTATTACAGTATCATTTTCCATAATATTGCCAGAGTGATGCAATTTAATGCAAATTATTACACTTCCCAGATATTTACAATGAGAAACACTATAGGAGTGTTTACACATTACATCACCCTCACTTGTACGAATATTGTTGGTAAGTGATATTTAATTTTTCTCATAAATGCTTGAACACCACCAAGCGATCTCCCTAGTATCATAAATCAGTGCTACAAGGTATATATGCAGATTTGGTGCATCCGTCACAGTCAAGTAGAAACGATTACTTTTTTCATAATCATTTCGTGATCACACTCCCACATCTTCTGTCCATCCTATCCTGTCTGTTTCCTACTATCCTTTTCAATAAAAGTGGCAGAAAAGGCTAAATTAAATGAGTTGATTTTGCTCTGTGAAAGTTGGAGAAAGAAATAGCTCCCCCTGTTTTCCAGAGGTCAGACTCCCTTCTGAGCTGACATGAGATATACTGATAGAGTACTATCTCTCTGGTCGTGCAAATGTCATCACATGCCCATCATTGTTTTCCAAGCGGCTTCGGCCACCTGAACCTACAGTGACATTTGGCAGCAGCTCAGATCGCCCTGCTGTCTTTTGCCGGTCTTATCGGCATGCTACGCTCGCTGCAACCAATTATAGTGACACAAGTGACTTTCACGACCTAGTGCGCCCAGCATGTTGAACACTAAATTTAAATTATTCACCCAGTAAGAGCTTGATTGACTCGTCTTTGGCCGTATGCCTTGCAGAGTGATGTTCCTCCCACCGCTCTTGCATTCAGACCGGGATTAGCTTTTCAGATGTGTCCGTTAGCTGTTGACACCCACTTGTTGGTTGTGTTGTGCCGATTCACTTGCTCTTTAAGTGGGGCTAACGCATAGCAGCATGGGAACCCAGCTGGAAATTGGCCAAACTGCGGCCTGCTCATGGGATTCACTGTGACATTAACCACTAATTAGATTCTGTTCTGGTAATTACAGCCAACTTTTAGCCTAACTGAAAAATATATATGTATATCTTTTCTGTGGGCTGAATTGATTGAGCTGCGAAAAGGTAGATGATCTGCTCTGCTGGTCTAAAAATAAATGTACCTAAGCTGGTGCAACATTTCTTTTTTTTTTAATATAATATTTGATTATGCTGGCAGTGATAAAGTGGTCTCCATGCTAAAAAAAAAAGGGTTTAAAGTTTTAAACTTTAGCATGGCATGGTAACATACTGATAAAACAATAAGTATCTTGGAAAAAAAGAAACAACACTGTTTTTTTATGCATTTGGCAAATGTTGTGACCTTGGCATTGCAAACAACATGCTCTGCTGTCCAAGCTACAGAAACAACTTTTCACTCAACTTGAGTGAAATAATTTTCTGACTAAATCATAAATTGTGTTTGTCTAATGCAGGAGTCAGCTGTTTCCATCTATCTATTTAGATATTGCTTTATTTCTTTCATATTGCTTTATGTATAATTAATTAGTTTAATTAGTTTAATTAGCAAATTTAGTTGGAAACATACAGTTCGAGGGTACAGCACTGACTATTATGATTTCATCAAAAACTGCAAATTAAAAAAAAAAAAAAAAGAATATTCCATTAAACATTTGCGAATAAAGCACAGTTTCCATCCAACGAGTCAGAGAGAACAGAATTGTCACTTCCTGATAAACTGGCACTAAATATCACTACGAAATATAGGAGAAGCCACTTAATATAATAATTTTGATATATACTAAATTACTTGTGCCTCAGACGAAACACAATAAATGCAATCGTTGCTTTTGAAGGCAGATGCCTCCTGTTTGGGAGCGCAATCGTGTAAGACCTATCCGACCTTATGGCAATTCATACATATTTGATAAGGTGGCTAATTTGTACAAATTTGTTCAAACTCACTCGTACAAATTCTTATGATTTGTGAACAATTCTACATATTTTACAAGGCAAATTTGTAAAAGAAGTTTACAAAGCAAATTTGTAGGAATTTGTATGAAGAACCATACCTAACCCACAGAAATCATAAAAACAAAAAACAAAAACAAACAAACAAAAACACCTAGTAAAATATGTATGAATTGGCCGTGAGATAGCACTGGTAAGACAGTTCTGGGAGGCAATTATACAGAAATACTTTGACAACAGACTTTGCTGAGATATCTCAGAATGACCATAACAACATTTTAGATGCTGCGGAACGAGAACGGTCTACTGGTTAGTCAGGCTATGGCGTCCCATTGTCACATGACTTTTCTGATGTGCATGGAGGAATTTATTCTGCAAATGCATTTCCGTCTCCCATTATTCACTTTATTTACGCAATTAAAAAAACACCTCAAGTGAGCATAAAAAAAAATTTGTTTACGAATTAAAGGATAGAAAAAGGGGCGTAATTTCCACTGGGGACAGGGGGGACATGTCCCTCCCACTTTTCAAAATCCTGTTTGTTAATCTTATATACTAGAAAGTGGGCCAATTTAGTTACAAGGAGTATTAAAACAGTACACTTATAAAATGATAATTGCATACATAAAGTATACTTGAAAAATATACTTGAACTTTACTTAAGTGTACTTAATAAAATATACTTGAAGTATACTTCTTTTTGGTAAGGGGTTAGAGTAAGTTGACATGTACTTGCAAAGTTACTTATAGTTACTTATAGAATGTTTGTTGGGAGACCATTACAATAAAGAGTTAGCAGATATTAAGTAATACTCTAAAGAGAGTTAGTTGGCATGTAGGTGCAACATTACTTGTGTCAAATGAATGTTCAAAAGAGACGATCAAAATAACATCAGGTCTTGTTTTTTGCTCTGATATGCTTTTTCAGCTGTGTAGACCTTTTATTAAGACATGTGTGCCTTTCCAAACCATGCCCATTCAATTGAAATTGCCATAGGTTAACTCCACTCAAAGTGTAGTAACATTTACAAGCATATGATTGCTCCTGAGCTAAATTTCAAGTGTCCCAAATATGAATAGTTATGCAATGGAATAATAAAGTTCTTTTTTAGATATACATTTGCTAATATGCTAAAAAACCTTAGTTTTTTGCTTTACCATTATGGAGTGTAGATTGATGTGGGGGGAAAAAATGTAAAGCAGTTTATCATTAGGCAGCAACATTACAAAATGTAAAAAAATGAAGGGTATTAAAACGTTTCCAAGGCACTGTACATATGTATGAATAGAACTTTCAAAAGCACAGCATTTACTTTATCTCATTTATTATTTGCAGACTCATTTAATTAATAAAATATGCACAGTTCAATTTGGTGCACATGTGCACGTCCATATGTGTGATATGGACATGTGCACACAGACACGTCTCATCATCTTGTTGCTGGATTGCTTGAGAGAAGACTGCAGTGAACACAAACATCTTTTATTCATCTGGCTGGCGAAGTGAAAAATCAAACAAAAAAAAAAACTTTTTGTTTTGTTTAAAAAAATAGCCGAATCTATCAGAAAATCCTTCAAATGCATTATTTTATAAGAAGTCAGTTTTCTGATAGAAAAATGCATCAACCATGCAATGCTTTCCGCTCGGCTCGTTTCATCACATTCAGTAATCAGCATGCGTTTTAGGTTCTATATATATACATTATATATATATATATATATATATATGTGTCTATGTAAAGCAGCCTTGACATTTTGTGTTTCACAGGAAATTTAAAGTCCCGAGTTTGGAGAAGCATGACAAGGTGTAAATGATGACAAAATTTTCAGTTTAAAGAAAATTATCTACTGTTGGCGTGATTGAGGGCTTTTTAATAAGCCTTTTAGAAAAGCACCTTTTTTTTTTTAAAGATTATTTTCAAATCAAATTTACATGACACTTACTTTATATATATATATATATATATATATATATATATATATATATATATGTATGTATGTGTGTGTGTGTGTGTGTGTGTGTGTGTGTTTGTACAAATAATGACAAGAACTAGTCAATGAAAAGTTGACTTGATCCTGATATTTATATTGCATCTCAACTCAGGCTTATTAAATCGTCTTTTTCTTGTCTGTCATTATGTAATCTTGACGAGTCTAGTCCCATGTTCAGGCTTGAGTGATGAGACAACCTGGGCAAATAAGAACTGTCTGACCTGAATATGTTCAGCAGGAGTCTGCCAGACTCTGAAAACAGCCTGATTCATGCTCACAGCTGACAGAGCATACAGCTGCACAGGTGGAGCGAGCTGGGTCATACAGTTCTGTTTATTTTAGGAGCTCCAGCCCAAACAAAATGATCGCCAGCTGCATACAATTTCAGACAAATTTACTTAGATTGTAAAAATGGGCTGTGAAAGAGCTAAATGCAGGCCGTCTGGCATTTATCATTACATTACTTGTGCTGATCCTGAATGAAGGTACGAATTTGACTTGGATCACTGATATAAGAAATAACATGACAAATATAGACTTATTTAGTAGTAAAACAATACCCTGTTGACAAACTAATGTCATATTAATATATTTGAACACACGTACAAAAATATTTCACACATAATTAGATATGATAACATATGCATATTTGGCATACCTTCCGAGGGAAGGGCTCTGAGCTTGAAATTCGGCATGAACCCAGAATACTCCCCCAATAGTGAGGAACTGGAGTGGTGGAGAGATGCTGCAAAACTGACATGGCTATAAATATAGGCCTCTTTTGATCTGTTGGATTACCTGTATATGCTCCTCCCTAACTTTGTTTAATAAGTCAAACATCATGTAACCTAAAATGATGTGCTTAATTATTTATACTGTTGAATCACAGGCTGAACTGAATCTAAAGTAGCCAAGAACAAACACCAGTAACCAGTAAATCAAATCTTTTGAATATGTTCACCCAAAAGATTCTTTAATATCCATTCACTGATTCATTCAGTGGCTCTTTAAATTACACTACTACACCAGTAGGTGGTGACTAGTGAGGCAGCATAAAGGGTGCAACATAAAATGGAAAAAAAAAACAGGACATCCTTGCTTACTCTTATGCCTTCATCCCTATGCCCTTATCCCTTTAGGGTTTAACCTCTAGAGTGAGAGCTTTAAAGGGATGAAGTGTGTAGGGGACCAAAAGCTGTTCCTTGGAACCAGAGGTTGCGTTAGACTTTAATATTGACAGTCATTTTGATGGACAGCAGGGTTGCCAGGATTTCACAACAAAACCCACCCAATTGCTACATAAAACTAGCCCAAAACTAGCCCAATTGCATTTTGAGGGGGGGTCCCCTATTACAAATCGTGTTCCGGGGGTAAAATACATGTTTTATTGCCAGGGTTCTCCTGGTAAAATGAGCATTCCAGGGGCTAAATATCATGTTATTAGGGTCACTTTAACCCGCGGACATGAAAAACAACCCACGGCAACAGTGGTAAAGTAGCCCAATTCCACGGGAAAACCACAGACTTGGCAACACTGATGGACAGGGTCATAAAAATTCCATCATAATCTATTTTTACTCATCATTTTAATTTCCATATTTTAATTATAATAACATGTAATTGATTTATGTTTTGTTCACTTTCTAATTTTTAATCATGAACATACAGGACCAGCATATAGGCTCAGTTAAATCCCAATCAATCTTTTGGTCTATGCTGTTTTCACTTAGCTCAGCTTAGCACTTAGCTAAGTTTTGTGCTTTGTTATTTTTTTATATGAAACAAACTCTCAGATTTCAAATGTTGTCCATTTCATTATGAAATTCAAGCAATAAATACCTCTCTTTAAAGGGTTAGTTCACCCAAAAATGAAAATTAGGCCATTATTTACTCACCCTCAAGCCATCCTAGGAGACACTGTACATAACCTGAGCGATTTTTGGTCCTTCCATTGGACGTTCATTCAACTAAAACCTTCAAGATTCAGAAAATTTATAAAGACATCTTAAAACTAATCCATATGAACTAATGGTTGAATCAGTCTTCTGAAGAGACATCATTTCTTCATTTCATGAACAGGCATATTCGCATATAAACATTGATCAGCACACATACATAGAGCACATCAAATATGGTATAGAGAAGAACAAACAAGAGCAAACCTCATTGGTTCTTGTGTGTCAAATCAATATGTTTGAGAGGTAACCAAACAAAAATGGCGCAATAAATTTACACGGATGCCTCTAGACATGTTTACTGTTTGAAGTGTATGAAACTGAGCCATTTCTACTGGCATATTATGAATTGCTATTCATAATCAGTATTTTAGTCTTATTTTTTAGACTAAACCTCACCAGTGATGTCATGATAACTTGACAACACAATGACAACTATTACAAGTATGGCAGCAAAAGCAGCAGACAGGGAAAAATCAATTTTACGCTTTAAAGAGCTCTCCAAAATATTGGTCACTGGCAAAACATCTACAATTTTATAATAATATTTGCATTTTTTTGAAAAGTTACATAGGTAGACGGTAACTGGACCATGCCAAACCCTGACTCAGTGCAGCGAGTTATAGAATTTTTATGAATAGCATATAGCTTATTTTTTGAGCAGGTCCAACCAATGACATGCTTCTTTATCACTCACACTTGAGTGCTATTTGCTCTTGCAAAAGTCAGCCACCAAAGCAGCCACATGCGTCATAAGGGACAAACTGAGAAAACAGTGACAGAAAATTTGAGTCAGTGCATTAGAACAAGAATGGTTTTGTGACTTTACATTATAACATAAGAAGAAGAAGAAGAAGAAGAAGAAGATATCAAAACACTAGTAACATTTTGTCTGAAGACATCCATGTTTAAATATTTTACCTTAAACACTATGCACACTACAGTAAAATGTTATTACTAGGCATAAGTACAGATAAAAATGCCCATTTTATTGCATCAGATTTCCTAACCTTTACAGTCATAATGAGAGTGTGCATCATCTCATTGACTCAGGGAAGCCCGGAACATCCTGTTATTGCAAAACTTGGTGCCAGCTTGTTAGCAAATGTGGGTTTGGGGTGAAATAGTAGTCATCCCTCAGTGTTGTGGGTGACACATGACTCCAGCTAACTGTGAAAAGTGCACAGAAGATCTACTAAAGTGTTAGAGTCTGAAATGGCAGGGGGAAAGATAGTGAATAACAGTAAGGAAGTCCTTTTATGGGCATTTTGTATTTTAAGCCAGTAATGTTGTCTCTATAAATGGATTCTTATAGTATGTGGTTTTGTAGCAGTGGAATAGGTTTCATTTTTACATTCAGGGCACATCTGCTCAAACCCATAAAATAAGACCATAAAATACATTGCATAATACACATAAACCATTACCAAATGGCTGTGATAAAAACGTTCTTCCGAGTTTTTCCGAATTTTTTGATAATGGTGCAAGAGAGATGCGTTTGGACATTTTGAGTGCAAAATTGTGTAATGTCTCCTGGCAGCTACAACTAATTTGGTTGGCCATTGGTTGAGCCAGACGTGACAAGTCTCCGCAAATACACATGAAAATGTGTTGGCTGTTTCTTACTGTATATTTGATAGCTTCATATATAATGTTTACACATTTATTCAGTTACTCAAGCTGGTAATGGCTTACTTATAGCTGTTTCTGCAAATGTATATTGGGTTACAATAAAAACAACACAAAACAAGTTGGTTAAAAAACATCTCATATTTCACATTTACCATGTTGTCATTGTGCAGTCTACAGTGCTTTGCATTGCCTCAATCTGCAGTGAGAAATAACCTTTTTTTTTTTTTTTTTCTGGAGAATATTACTTTCTTCATAATCTATGTTCAGAATCTTGGTGAACAACCTGCTTAAAAAAGAAATAAAAACATAGTGTGGGTTAAAATGTGATGGACAGGTTGTGGCTTAGAAATGAGAGAATGAAACAGAGTGTTCCTGAGACCAAGAACTTGTCTGTCATTCACAGGAAGAATATAAAATGTACAATATATAACAGCATAAATATTGTAACATGTATTATAGGTTGTACATGGAAAAGGAGTATCTGCATGTGGACAGTACACAACATTTAAAATGCAGTAAAAATAACAAAAGAAATGTAAGAGATTGGTAACAGTCTGCATTTGTTTATTTATTTATTTATTTATTTTTCTTCTTCTCAGAGGTAACATTTGAAGACATTTAGCTTTTACCATCAACTGTCTGTTTTGTGGAGACAACAGGTGAATAGAAACTAAAATTCAGCCAAAATATCTATGCAATACTGATGACTAAAGACCTCAAAAAGCAAGGTTGGACATAGAGCAGATGTTATATGGGGAAAAAATAAAATAATAATAATAATAATAATAATAAAATACCTTCCATTCATGTATAAATGTTATTTGCTCTATTCATTTACTATATTGAAAAGTGTTGTGTTGGTCATTGGATAGATAAAAGGCATCTGTATATGTAGCACATTCATTACAAAAACAATCAAAATGACACTTTCTGCCAGCCATTTAATTGTTATGAATAATCTAATCTTCCGATTTATGTCCATAAAGTTCCAAAGTAAATGTGTTTACTGCTACTCTTGTGATTTTGAGAGAATATAAACAGCTGCTTACCTTAATACAGTGACAGTTCTTCCGGCATTCCTCCACTACGCCATCTGCTGCCTTCCTCTTTACAATCATTACTAACCTCTTCATTGAGCAGAATGGGTGTGGGGGGATATTATATATATATATATATATATATATATATATATATATATATATTCCTTTTTTAAAAATACTTTTATTGACTGTGAAAACACACACGAAAATGTACCAGACTGAACTTTGCACATTTTATTACAGAGCAGTTAAATAAGTCAGTAAATAATAAATGAGATGAAGTAAATGTCATGACATTACTTATATTACTAAAATACTCAACCCAGGCTCATTGGAAATGCATGCCTCTACATACATTTCCGCAACACCGTAATTACGTACCTTACTGCATGTTTAGCGGCAGTTTCAAAGTGAAATGTCCAGAGAGTGGCGCTAAAATGCACATTCAATACGTGACCGCGGCCCATTTTTATTATGTTGGTAAAGGCACATATTGCTGTGTTTTAATTATGCTGCTTGAGATATGTATTGCAGCTGTTCAGAATTTAAATATCTGGGGTGTGTCGCTAAAATCGTATTGGAAATATCCACTACACCAAACCCAACCCTAAATCTAACCGATAGTATTAACAAATGCAAAAGTGATTAAACAAAATGCATTTGGTGATGCATCTGCACTATTTTAACTTCCTTATGTGGATTTGAGCTGTTTTGTTGAACCGTTGTTTCATGGGGTTCGCACTGGAGGTCTTCATCACCCAAGTGCAATGCCGTATAGCGTGAGTTACTATGCAAACTGACTGCATTAGAAAACTCACGCATATGAAGCTGTATATGTGACGAAAACGTTCAAAAGTATCAATTTTCAAATCTCGCAGGATGTTAATATATGGCTTAAAAGGAATAAAAGTTTTACTGCCTCTAGTGTTCATTTCATTTGGAAACTGCAGTGATTCGTACATATAGATACGGTTTTTCAGATTTGCAGAAATGTATATACAGGCACGTATTTCCAATAAGCCTATGTTGAAAATACTGTATACCAAAACTGTGCACTTCACTTTTATTAAAAAGTACTGTGTATAGTGTAATCATCATGATTACAACTACCATTTGAGGTCAGTTATTTTATTTATTTTGTTGTTGCTGTTGTTGTTAAATGGAATATTGCATTGTTTAAAGATGTTTGATATTGCATTCTAATCAATGAATAAATGAATAAATGGAAAAAAGGACAGAACAATAACCTCTCCCTTTCAGTAACCTGTTACTCACATGGGATCACACCAATAACAAAATCCCTTTTTTTGGCATTTCACATCACAGTAGGGCAGAAAATATACTTTCAGCATCCTTTAATTATTTTAATTTTTACTTTAATTATTCCAAACTTTTGACTGGTTTATATGGTGGATAAATTTAAGGTTAGACAATGTGTAAATTCTTACAATGCTAAAATTAGCATTAAGTATGTTAACTGTGACACAGATGAAGCCATTTGAATGCTATTTTAAAACAACTGTAATGACAAATAACCAGAAAGTAGCCATTTGACCTGTATTTATCCAACCGCTCAATCACATAAAATATAATTTTGGTCATACCATCCACTCTAAAGAGTATAGTCCTTTAGTATAATCAAGTGTGTAGTAGCATTACCTGTTACTGAACTTCCGGAAGTCCATCATGAACTCTGTTTTCCTCTGTTTTCAATGAACCATGACTTCACCACTTCTGTGTTGGCTGAATCACCATCGTTGTTAATTAGCCCAACCACTGTGGCATCATCTGTGTACTTGATAATGGAGTTCAAGCTGTGGGCGGCAAACAGTCATAGGTGAAGAAAGAACACAGGAGGGGTCTCAGCATGCAGCTCTTTGTTGCTGCGGCGTTAAGAGTTTTAGCGAGGTGTTGATTGCCTGTTCTGGTATGTGGTTTATTAGTTAGTAAATGCAAGATCTAAACTGTTGAGAGTCAGGTCTTAATTATAGTAATCATCTTAGGGTGGACGATCATGTTGAAGGCGGAGCAGAACTTAATGAGCAGGACTTACGCATACCCATCTCTATATTAGAAATTACATAACTTTGTAAAACAGGTTGTCAAACATTTGGGGAAAACATTCATATATTATATAGGCCACATAGGTGCAATTTTCAACACAGGATGTTTTTAAAATCCTTATTTTTAATTAATATTGAGTCAGTCAAACTTTACTTTGCTTTGTTTACATTTCAATCTTTGCGTCTGGACAGACTTGTGTGAATGATTGAACATTCAAATAAAAGGGTCAGCTAGTTAGAGCACATGTTCCAAACATGTCCATTAATCCCCATGTTCAGTGAAGTATATTTTAAAATATTTGCACACACTTGCACAAGTGCGTGTTAAATAGTGCTGGTCAGCTTATTAAATCCCAGTGTCTGTCTTATCAAGTCAAACCAATGTTATTTAGCAAATTAAGTCTTTGTTTTACTGTCCTCTCTTTCTCTCTCTTATTTTTTAATCTGATTTACCATTGTTTATGTCTGTGTATGTCTCCTTTATTGTTTTGAAGATTTGGACTTTCTGTAACATTTATACAGTACCAGTAATGCTGAACTTTCAAATTTTGTCTGCTTGCATATGCAGACTATAATAAAAGCCTGTCATTTTTGCACCCTCATTCTGTCTTCCTTAAAGTAAATGGTAATGCTTATGCCAGATCCATCACACTACCTGTGCAAACTTAAGGACAAATGACTTCATACGGTACACCCACTAAAAATCATCTTGGGACCAGTTGTATAAAAGTTAGTTGTTAAAAGGTCTAGCATGACATGTTTTAGCTGACTTGGTCTGATATTTTATCTGATGTATTGAAGCATACAGTTTTAGTGCTGCTTAGTATTTAAATGTTTTCTAGGTCACTTTAGTTTTATATATAGAGATTTGACCAATTACATTTATTTTGGACAGGACTACCCACCACAAGGCAATAGAAATAGAAATTAAGTAAGCAGTTTATTGTGAAGGTGTTTTTTGTTGGGGATATGGGGCATGGCACATTGCTGTTCTCTGGTGAAATAACTGGTGATGTCATCAATGAAAATAGACAGAAATGGAGGCAAGACCAATGTCAACAACCTCCTGGCAGCTGTAGAATAGTCTATGTTTGAATGTCTCAGTAATTAGACATCAAACAAAACACATCACATCGCCTCAGGAGGTGCAAATACTGCATCCCTCTATGCCTAACTGGCTGGAAATAAAACCAGACCATGTCATCTAGCAAAACCTTAACCCATGCTTATTAGAAACACATGTCTGTAGCGACATTATTGCAAAATATGATTTCAAATTTTTACAACACTTTTAAAGTGAAATGTCGAGTGAGTGGCGGTAAAAGTGGATTTAGTTTTATCCAGGACAGATGAATGTGAATCTGGCCATGTTTAATTGAAGTGAAGCCACAATGTTTTGAGCGCCACCAGGAGGCTGGACCCATTATAGGTCATAAACCCTGACCTAAAAAATGTAAATTACACTTCAAGAATGTTTTGTTTCTGTCATTTTAGGTAGTTCTTATCAAGCTATTGTATGTTTTGTGTAAAGTGTTATTTTTTTTTTTATAACTTTGCCTTTAGTTAGTTATGTGATGCTATGAAAACAGAGTGAGGTGTCATGATTGTGATCTTGAGATTGGGTCTGCAGGAGTTTGTTCGGGACTTTGTGACCTCACGATCACTACTGCGAAGACTCTGGCTCCAAATGATGCAAGATGGCAGCGGCCATACTGAGATGTTTTGGCTTCACTTTTCTATAGTGGAAGGTAGTGGAGACGTGTTGTCCATCTTTTTTACAGTCTATGGTTTAATTAAGTTCGTTGTTGTATGTGGTCTGTGTGCATTGTGTTCATTTATTTAATATTAGACACAGAAACATGAGAAAACTGCACCTTTTTGCACACAAATTTGTGATTTTTTTTTTCTTCTGCTGATTGGTCAAGCAAAAGAAATGGTGCCATCATCATGTATTCTTCAGTTATTGCAACAAAATAATAGTCCACCGCTGCTATAGTTAAATCATTCGTTAGAACTATAGTTTATCTCTCTCTCATCAAACAACCAGACTAACAAATGGCTTGACACAAACCATGCTGGAACAGTGTCTAGACATGGTTTACTTCTAGGCATTGATTCATCATGGCAAATATTAGGTGTTTATTTTAGAAATGTGAATGTTCCTTGCATCTTTGCCCACATTCCCCATAGTCCACTTTACAGTGAGGGAAAAAAAATGATCCCCTGCTGATTTTGTATGTTTGCCCACTAACAAAAAAAAAGATCAGTCCATAATTTTAATGGCAGATTTATTTGAACAGTGAGAGGCAGAATAACAACAAAAAAATCCTTTGGGATTAAGGTCTGAAGACTGGCTAGGCCACTCCTCGATTTTGGTCTCATCTGACCGCAACACTTTCACTCAGTTCTCCTCTGAATCATTCAGATGTTCATTGGCAAACTTCAGATGGGCCTGTGCTTTCTTGAGCAAGGGGACTTTGCGGGCGCTTCCTAGCTGTTCTCATGATCACTGAAACTCCACGAGGTGAGATCTTGAATGGAGCCCCAGACCAAGGGAGACTGACAGTCATTTTGCATTTCTTTCATTTGTGAATAATCAAACCAGATGTTGTCACTTTCTCACCAAGCTGCTTGGCGATGCTCTTGTAGTCCATTCCTTGTGGAGGTCTACAATCTTGTCCCTGACATTCTTGGACAGCTCTTAGGTCTCCATGGTGGAGAGTTTGGAATCTGATTGATTGATTGCTTCTGTGGACAGGTGTCTTTTATACAGGTAACAAGCTGAGATTAGGAGCACTCCATTTAAAAGAGTGGACAGTGAGAAGTGAATGCATTTACATTTGCATGTGAGCACAAACCAGTACTGACATGAATGTAAAAATGCAGCAGTTTAGTTTTTTTTTGTTTTGTTTTGTTTTCTTATATACGTTCTTAGTTCTTCAAAGTGGGTGTTGCATTGTTGTTGTTTTAGTGATGATGTCTACTAGAGCAACTTATAACATTATATGAAGTAACATTGACGTAAACTTCACAAAAAGTGAGGCTGAGGTTACTAAATTTTATTCATTTATCTATGTAAAAATGATTTTGTTTCTAACCTTATTAAATATGTCTGTCATCATTAATGTTGCTGCAATTGCAAATACAAAGCTAAAAATAAAAAAAATAAAAATCCACAATCACACAGGTAAATGTTGCTTTCATTATTTGAAGAGGCATTCTTACTTTATTCTAATAGGTTTTATCATGCAATGAAAGCTTTTGGACTGTCAAGACATATTATTTAGTTATTTATTTATTTTATTTTATTTTATTTTATTTTTTTGCAAAAAATTTACAATCATAGTCATCTACCATGAATTAGAACAGGGTGACCATTTTTGAACAGAACACATCCCTCATCTCTCTCCCTCAGTATCATCCCTCATCCTCACAGTCGCACATAGTACCGCATAATAACATTGTCAGAGTAATGTCTTTAAACATGTCTTCTTTTTAAAGTGCGTCAGAAGTTACGAAAACATGCATGAGCTCACACCCAACTTGAGGTACAGCTCACTGAGCTCTGGGGGAAGGGATATATATATATATATATATATATATATATATATATATATATATATATATATATATATATATAGAGAGAGAGAGAGAGAGAGAGAGAGAGAGAGAGAGAGAGAGAGAGAGAGAGAGAGAGAGAGAGAGAGAGAGAGAGAGAGAGAGAGAGAGAGAGAGAGAGAGAGAGAGAGAGAGTGAGTGACAATGTGACAGTGAGTAAAAATGAGTGACCCCAACTCTTACCATTTTAAAGCCCTTAAAAACCATGAAGTGAACCCTGAAAAAAGTCCCCTGATTCAGACAGTCCTGAAGCTGCAAAAACATACTAACACGACTAACAACATCCAGCATCAGGACACTGAAATATTCATCCACAAAATTTGGCCCAACCAAATTATAAAAGCAGAAAAACAAAATTATTTAACCTATTGGAATGAAACAACAGAAAAACAGAGTAAACTTGAATGCTATTTGGCCCTAAACAGAGACTACACAACTGCAGACTATCTGAGTAGAGTCAAAGACTGTAAATTAAGACAACAAATGACGAGGTACAGACTGAGCAACCATAAACTAACTATTGAGACGGGGAGATATCGACAGAACTGGTTGCCCAAAGAGAGCCGCATCTGCCCCTACTGTGATGATGGCGAAGTGGAGACAGAGCAACACTTCCTCACCTCCTGCCCTAACTACGAAGAAATTAGAAACACATTTTATCCCAAATTTGAAACACTTTACCCCGACTTCAGTATGTTAAACAAGAAAACACAACTTCAGTATTTATTAGGTGAGAAACAAGATTGTATCTTACTAGCAGCAAGATACATTGATGCCTGTCACAAAAAGAGGGAGGAGTCAACAAATCAGTGATGCGCCTACAAATACACACACTGACTTTAAATTGTTTGCAGAATTCTATAATTCATGGAACTAATTTGTTATATTCTTTGCTAATTATCTACATATATATTTATTTATTTATTTTGTATACATGTCTGTTTTAAATCCAATGTAATCACTATGCTTTGGCAATACATTGTAACAATTGTCATGCCAATAAAGCTCATTTGAATTTGAATTTGAATTTGAGAGAGAGAGAGAGAGAGAGAGAGAGAGAGAGAGAGAGAGAGAGAGAGAGAGAGAGAGAGAGAGAGAGAGAGAGAGAGAGAGAGAGAGAGAGAGAGAAAGAGAAAGAGAGAGTCAAAAAAGGTGCAGTTTTTAATGTTTTTGTTTTTAATATTAAAAAAAAAAGAAAAGAAAAAAGGAAACAAATGAACGCAAAGTACACCCACCATATGTATCTGGCAGTTTGGAAATAAAATGTCTGGTGAATGGTTTTGAAATATTTAAAAATAATGTACAGAAAACACTAAACCTAACCTAGCGTTAACAAAAGCAAACATGACATAAAAAACACATTTGCTGAAGCAACCATGCCAGTTTATGTTGCTTCTACAAGTTTTTGCGCTCGTTTATCATGACTCGTGTTTACCAGAGCGCTCCACATCACACGAGCAAGTTTACTGTGTCAGAAAAGCCATATAAAAGGAGCTGCTTATGTGATGCAAATGTAGGCAAAGGCATGCTTTTCCAGCGCACCTAGGTTGCAAAATCTGAAATATTTAAACTGACCAAATCAGTGCACTTGACCCAGCACTGCTGCATGCTTCCCTTACCCAGTAGGCTCCATTAGCAGTTATGCAGGCCTAAAAAGCCAAACATCCCCACCGGTAGGAATGTGGGGGGTGTAATAATTTTCTCTCCACAGCTTCAACTGCACTTATTTTCAGCTATATGTTTTACTGCTAAGCAACCTGCTTTTAGACATGTGGTCTGTCAGAAAATATAAATAAGTAGATTCTTAGCTGCCTGTTTGTGCAAAACATGGGGTTTTGTGAGTGGTTGCCAAGTTGTTATTATGTGGTTGCTAAGGTGGTAAGGGTGGTTACCATAGTTGTTTGGGGTTGCTAGATCATGCTAGGTTGCTAGTTTCTATGATTATTTGATCTCTAGATGTGTCTCAGGGCCTTCTTTGAATGATAGTCTATATGTCTGTTTTTCACCTATGAGGACATTTTGAGTTAAGTGTTGTTTTAATATGCAGGTGCTAGGATGTTGTGGATAATTTCTAAATGATTTCCTACGCACTAAAGTTAAAGAACCCAATGTTAAGTCTCTATAACTTGTTACTCCTTCAAGGTAAGTTTCGCTTTTTCCACCAATTTCATCATCTGACAGTTGTTTGATCGCTTACAAAAGTAATAGCACACTTTACCTCTATAAGCCACATGATTTAAGATATCATTCATGTTTGTAGCACAAATGATGTGGGACGAGTTACACACAGAATTATATTGCTTCAGGTCAGAAGCCTGTTCAAATGCCTGGCCCTAAATATGAGCAAGCAGCACTAATTACATAATAGCACATTCACACTGAGACCTCTCTCAAGAAATAAATGAGTTGCCCTCAATGGAGTCATTTAAGTCTGTTTGGTGTCAGTTTATGTAATTCAGAATTTGACTGGATATTGATGAATGGATGTAGTCTGCAGTGCAAAACAAAGCCCCCACAGTCCTATTCTACAGGAAGTAAACAATTTACTGTTCATCTAGGCTTCTTCCCTTTAGCTGTTTCAAAGAGCAATTTTAGGGTAACTGTAACTTTTCTTTATTATGAAAGAGCGGCATAGACTATAGTACATTGCGATTGCTTGTATAATAAGACTGAATCAGGTCTTTTTTTTTCCAAAATATTGGCAAAAGCTTCAGTTAAATAAGCAGACACCCATTAAAGAACTACCGTCCCCTAATGGTCCCTCATTCAGATTGCAGTAAGCAGATAAAACAGATGTTCCTGAGGCTTCAGTGTTTGCAGAAGCAGCTTTTTTCAGGCAAAACCTTTGAAACTGTGTGTTTGTTTAAAGAGCCGCAAGGAAAAGCATCTTATTTCAGCTTCACTTTATGACAGTGACCATTTACAAACAAATGGGATTTTGCTTTCTTCTTCAATTTAAATCTGCTCTTTGTTTTCATGTTGGTTCAAAAACTTTAGGTTTGGAAAAACTTTTTCAAGAAAACGTTTCCTTTTTAATGATTGCAAAAATATGTCAAAATGTCCAGAAAAAATACCTTTTTCATGGTATCTATCTATCTATCTATCTATCTATCTATGTATCTATCTATCTATCTATTTATCTATCTATCTATGTATCTATCTATCTATCTATCTATCTATCTATCTATCTATCTATCTATCGAATATTATGTAGTAAAGCAGTTGCTCTATAATAGTTAAAGATTATTCTACATTTTTAAGAATTGACCTATCGGTAAGCCGCACTCTCCTTAGTAACTGTTGCTGCCTCGAACAAACAAACGGAGTTACCCACTGTCTTACAATGACAGCTGTCAGTGTAAAACCTTGTCCGAAGATGTTTTTGATAAATTTTGAACACAGAAGGACCACCTTTCATCGAGGAGCATATAAGTAGGGCTTAAAAATGCCATGGAGGATATATAAATGATTTTAAAATAAATATGGTGAGTAACATGATTAAGTTGGAATCGAGGGTTTACAGATTGCAATGCGAATGGGAGAAAACTCATGTTATGATCATCATGATCGCAGACGGCAACATCCAGGATCAACACTGTTTTTTTTTACCGCAGTGTAAGATTCATTATTTTACATTTAACCAGTTTAATATGAAGAGGCACTGAAATGTAGACCTTTGTATATGCGTTTTTGACCTACACTGTACATGATGTGAGTATAGTTACCTGAGGTTTGTACTGGACTCACTAGCTTTAACATTAGCTAGTTTTAGCCAGATATATTAGCGATATTAACAGACATTAACTGCTTCAGCAGATGAAAAAGGCCACTTAATGAGAGTATGACAACAAGAAAATGAATGTTGAATAATAAAATAAATTCCAAATTCCATTGCCAATCCTCTCAGGATACCTGGAATCAGTGTTACAAATATCTCAGGCACATCGATTTTGTTATTTTTGTAGCATTAACACCATCAAAACGGCGAGAGCTTCGGATCTTTCATTGTTTCTCTATGGTGCTGAAACCTACAGATGTCCGAGGTTCAGTCTCCGAGCAGCTGATACTCAACTGCCATGTTACAGAAATTTCCAGTGGAAGATGTGTAGTCAAGTCATTGTGTGAATTACATTTTAGTCCTAAATCAAATAAATTTTGACATTTTTGAATATGTATCTTGATTAAATGCCAATGTGTCATCTGTAATTAAGGAAGAACATTATATAAAAATAAATAAAAATAAATCTCTTTTTGGTAACTGTAGGCATTTGAATATTTTACACAGTTTTGACATTTATATTATAACCACTGTGCTTTCACAACTCAACACACTGTTTGTCACATAGTCAGAAGTGCAAACTGGGTACACAGAATTAATTTTGAAAAGCATTACCACTTCTGACTGGTAATGCTTAAATAATGATTGCACTTATTTTTTGAACAGATTCAATTAAATTAGTATTTTAGGTTTTAACTTGAAGCTACACAATCTAACAAAAATCTAGGCATAGAACAAGCATGACAGATCACCCCCATTAAGAGGCTCCTAGGATAATCCAGACACTTGAGATCTGATGGAAAGCTTGCTAACCAGTTCTGAAGAGTCCACTAAAGATATGCATATCCTGGTATTTACAGCACTTTCCCATCTTACTACCTTTCCCATCTTTCATTTTAACTACAATTTGAACTAAGCAGATGTAGTAGCTTTATGAATATTCTCTGTAGCTAATAGATCACCGAGGGAGCTGGAGAGATGGCTGTTCATCAAAGAGGCTAATTAAGCATTAAAGAGGTTCCAATAGTTTGCCAGGCTTTATATTGATCTTTCCGGCGGCAGATCTTTAATCTACACTGCTCCTGGTGTGTCTGGTGGGAGGAAGTATTTGGTCCCTCTGGTAATTTGTTTTGAGGTACTGACCTTTGGGTAAATCTTATCTAAGAGTCATTTTTTCCTGGAGATTTCTTTTTTGTACCGTCATGCATTGGGTGGACTCCAATTCATCCAATTCAGAATCTGCAGTGTCTGTACAGGATCGGAGTTTTATGAGAAAATGATGAGGATATTTGTCAGTAAACACATTTATTCCAGTAAACACATTTATTCCAACATCAAGGACATTTTTCTAAAATATTATAAAGGATGGTAGGAGAGATTAAGAGTTAATGGGAGAACAAAAATATTTACAGTTGATGCTGCTTTTCTATTTTATTGAATTATAAAGAAAAAAAAGAAACTGTCAAAGTATTGCCTATATAGTTTTCAATAATATCTCTAAACAGTGATTTAAAACGGATTTCCTCTCAGAAAGTTTCAAAAATGAAACTGGGTTGTGGGTTGTGTGAAAAGTTTAGAGAATGAAACCAAGGATCCTCATCTTCAAATGCTAACTTAATCATCTTTTATTTCTGTTTGTTCTTTCACCTGATTTGCTATAATTATCTGCATACCTGCTGAGTCACACATCGAAGTCACATTGCTGTAACATGCCGGCAGATACTTTTATAGGCAACATTAAGATTATATTTAAGTGAAGCTGCCACAGAAAAGGCCAAGTGCACCACTGCTTTGAGGTCAAGTAAATCAAGTTAATGAAATCACTAACTATAATGGAACCAAATTACATCCCGCTCCTGTTAATACATCCACTGGCATAGAAGTGCAATTTTAGTCGATTACAAAAGGATAAATTAAGTAAGGGATAATGTACATTTAGCTGACTGTTATTGCAAAATTAACCCCAGGGTTTTTTTTTTTTTTTTTTCTGGTGATAACAACAATCTGAATGTCCATTATCCCAAAAAGTAATTAACTGAACACAGAATATTGATTTAAATGGTTGAAATATTTAATTTGCTCACTTGTAAAATTTAAAGCTTCAGTGAAAACACTTCCTGGCAAATGACTTTGAGCCAAGACGAATTAATGACTTCAAACAAGAATAACATTTAACATTCATACCACTAAATAAATGTATTTTCACTTTATAATTATTATTTATAATAATAAATAATTAATTATTTAATTATAAATAATAATAATAATAATAATAATAATAATAATAATAATAATAATTATTATTATTATTATTATTATTATTATTATTATTATTATAGTAGTAGTAGGAAGTAGGCTATTGGGTATTTCTAATGTTGAACAAGAGAACATAGTAAGAAAATGTATATGTATATGTTCACGACAACTTATTTGTAATATTAGTTGAGTACTTAATGTAGATTTAATTTTATGATTTCACACAACTGATTTTTTTGATTTGCTTTTACACAAGGGTTTATCAACCCACTGCTCCACTTCCAAAATATAGCAATGTGAGGAGGACCCCCAAGAGCTCTGACACAGTTCGAACACTCACCAAATCCATATCAAGGAACTGCACATCCAGTCATAAAACAGATTTGTAACCGTTCTTGAACCTTCTTGAAAGATTTGTTGAGCGATGCTGCCGAGAACATAACACTTTTGATCGTCTTCCTGCCGCCCATCTGCTGCCAAAATGAATCTTCTCACAAAAAGACAACCCAAATTAGCAAATTCCACCAGACAAACTGTGCTTTTATTTAGTCACATCATTCAATGCGTGTTCAAAATATCTCAGTGCCAACGGTGCCTTAGTGACACACAAATAAATAAATAAGACTTGAATAACAGCTTCCCACGGGCCGTAATTCCTTGTAGAGCCCTTTTATCTAGCTTGTTCCTTTCAAAAAGTCTCCTGGAGCTTTTCGCTTGTGCAGTCTCTGTGTGCGGCCTTCTCAAACCCGGAGCAGCCCAATTCACCCCCAACCACGATGTCTCCTCGCTTTCATCTCAGAGGGACAGATTTACATAATTCCCCCTCCTGCTCCAGATGGACCTCGTTTCTGTAGGGTTTACGGAGATGCTGAGCTCAACTCTACATTTTAGGGGCAAAACCAACATTAATTCCACATCCTGTCCAGGAGTGATCTTAGCAGAAAGTCAGAAATGAGCTGATTTGTGTGCTAAAGACTCACTCCCAGTTATTTAAAACACATTTGGACAATATTTGACTCTATTCATGACTGCTCAAGTATCCAGTTGCAAATGTGGGCAGACTTACTGCTGAGGCATGTGGTATGTACTTTGCTAATTAAAGGTTTGTTTGTAATTGCAGGTGAAGATTTACTTTGCATGCAGGCTAATATGAGTAAGCAAAGCAGGTGTGCGCAAAAAGAGGTCACAGTCATTAGACTGTAATGTGGGGGCAGAGTGACTGATAAATCATATAATGAAAGATTTATATTAGAAGGCAGTGCAGTGACCACTTTCACATGTATTTCATTTTCCAATTAAAAGCATAATTTATCCAGAAACACAAAACACAGAAGCCAAATAGGGGACGTAGCCACTGACTTTCGGAAATGTTCATTTTTGTGTGAGCTATGCCTTTATGGTCCATATTTTGGTAATGCCTTTATTCAGATAAACAGATTGCATGCTCCAAAGCTATATAAATATTATTTTAGGTAATTTGCATAATCTGGATCAACTAACTATGCATTTAATTTCTGATATTCTCTAACAGAAATACAGAAGACACTCACTCTGGCCATTTATTATGCTGCATTTTTGTAGTTCTACACAGTAATTTAACCAATTAGTCAATTCTTATTTAAAATGTAGGCCATGACATAACATAGCATTCAAATTACACTGTTTAATTTGAACATGCACATTTATAAATGTGAATACTGGAAATGGGCTGTTTAGGTTACAAAGAATTAAAATTAATATAGACATATGGCAGCTGTCTCATTCATATTTCTAGAAGCTGGAATGTTGTCTTAATTAAGTTATGGCAAACAGATACCTACCCATAATATTACCAAAATCTAATTAATGTAGACATTTGACAGATGTCTGGTATATTACATTAAATTGAGTTAATGTGTGTACATGTACATACATAATTAGAGTGATAACATAATTTTGTGTATCCATCATGTAAACATATTCCCAATTAATCCGTTTACTAGAAGTCATTTATTAATTTACATATGTCCATGTTTCATGAAAATATGTGTCTCTATATAAATTTCTGTAACACTGCAATTACTTACCTTATTGCATGTTTCACGGCAGTTTCAAAGTGAAATGTCCTGAGAGTGGCGCTAAAACATGTTTAATACATGATCGTGGCACGTTTTTATTACGTTGGTACAAGCAAGTATTGCTGCATTTTTATTACGCCTCTTGAGGTGTGTATTGCAGCTGTTCAGAATTCAAATATCTGGGCAGTGTCGCTAAAGGTTAATGCTCTATTGTGTTGGAAATATCCCCTACACCGAACCCAACCCTAAACCTAGTGTTATCATTTGCAAAAATGATATAAAAATGCATTTGTTGATGTAGTCATGCTATTTTAACTGCCTTATGCAGTTTTGAGCTGTTTTGTTGAATCATAGTTTCACAGGTTTCAAACCGATGCTCTTCATCACCATATCACATGAGCTACCAAGCAAACCTACTGAATTAGAAAACATATGTATATGAAGCTGTATATGTGATGACAACATTCAAATCGCACAGGATGTTAAATTTGTTTTAAAGTCACAGCATAATATTCTACAAGTAATTATGTGAAAATTAGGCTCTTCATTCTACTTATTTAGACATAACGTCCACTTTAAAATTGGCTTCAATGCTTTCCAGAGCCAATCCAAAATATGCAAGCTGCTTAGGGTCCCTGAAACACCAGGGGGCCCTCTTGCTCTCAAAAGTGATTTTATTTTAGTTTCGTTTTCGATTTGGCCAGGGGTTATGAAAACATGAATGTTACACGATGTCAATTTCTTTTAATGCGTCTTTCTGTGAAAGAAAGAAGTCAAGTTACAAAGTGCACGAGCCTCGGATCAGATGGGAGTGAAACATGGACAAATGTGTTTCATTCATTGATAACCAACCCCTCACCCCAACTGACACTGTCAGTTTTGTGTAGGCCCCCAAAAGTCTAGGATCAGCACTGATACTTTCAGAGATGTGAGCTCCAGGGCGTCAGTGGCAATTCAGTGCTCATGAACCCACTGAGAGCAGCCTCACCTCAGCCAGTTATTTAATTATTTATTATTTGCTCCAGAATAAATACTATCCAAAGTTTTGGTTGAGCCATTTGGCCTCTCAGCATCCAGGTGTGCTGTACCAGGTATGCTACTGAGCAAGTATACAATATCAAAAAAACGTACATCTGAAGCTGGTTATGTCATGAAAATGGCAAAAAACATTATGGTAAAAGTATTTTGAGGGCATAACACAGTGTTGTACAAAGAACTGTACAAAAATAATCCTTTATTAATTGTTAATCTTCCCCTGAAATCATAAGTTCTAATAAATAAAAGGAGTTAAAAGGAATACAATTTGTTGGTGTTTTTTCTGCCACTAATATTCATTTCAGTTGTGAACTGCAGTGAATTGTATGTGTAGGTGTGCTTTTGGAGTTTGGTAGAAGCAAAAATGTAGGTAGAAGCATGTTTTTCCAAGAAGCATGTTGCAATATACAGATTAGTGAAAGCATAACAACGACCTCATGGCCTACATTTTGCAGTCCCACACGCTCTTGTGTGCAGATGTTAAGGAAATGAATGGGAATTAATACGTTCATTATATTACTCTGCAGGATTACTAAAAATGTAGCAAAATGAAAGGCGACAACAAGCATCTCAAGTTGTTCCAGAAGAGTAAAGCAGGACAATTATGCATATGTCTTTGTTTACTCAGAACATGCTATTGTTTACAAGTATTATGTGTAGGCAAAAATAAATAATAATAATAATAATAATAATAATAATAAATCTTAATAACTATTGAGCTGATGTAAACTTCTTAAAAAAATAATAAATAATAAATAAATAAAAACAGAACAAAAGCTTCAAATACAGATCACAATTATACAATAATGTGCAAACAAACATGGTCAGCATTTAACCAAGCATTATGCTTTATTTTCACACTTGACTAACTCCATGATTTCTACCTTCCATAACTGGATTATTAATATGACCTAGATTGGGCTAATTATGTAAATGACTGCATGCCAGTCACCTGTGATTGGTTTATTTCTAGTATCGTCAGGCAGATACTCCAACACAGAAACAATACATTGAAAATCACATTTTCAGCGTCAAGATTTGAAATAAAGTGTCGAGCCAAGGCGATAAATAAATTAAAGATAAGCACATCTATTTAATCCATAATTGATTGTGTTTGCACTGTAAGATTCAAGCTCCAAGGACTTCTCACATCAAAATCAAAATTTACAAGACAAGAGAAGAAGAAAAATATAAACACACACATGATGCTTTAAGTTATATATTGATTTGTATTACTCTCCTTTTCCATGCTAAAACTTGTGAACATACTTTCAGAAGACACATTAATATAATGGATGAGCTACGATCGTCTCTCCTTTTTTGTTTCTCTTCTTATCAGTGTGTCCTGCTCTGTATGCATTAGCCACCGCCATCACCACCGTTTGGTTAGATATATATGCATTACCCTTTTCGCCATAGGCTGTAGGAGCCTTCTGGTGGCTTTTTTGTTGTATAATGACTCATTCAACACCTGACTGCGGTGACATCAAACAGTCCCTAATGTAATCCAGGGCCGTAGATGACATAAATCTAATCCTAATTCATTTGATCTTGAGGAAAGAAAAACAGTTTGAACAATCTATCCTGAGGTCTTCAGTCCAAGAATGCCATACCTCTCAAAAGAGATGACACACGGTACCTGCTCTATATTCTGAAAGTGGAGGGATGCCATTTCCTCCCAAGTACGTTCTTTATTATCGCTGCCATGGTAACCAAATGCATGGATTACAAGGGCACAATGAGTCGTCTCCTAATGCCCCATTCTATAATTATCTCTCTGACAAATGCTAGTTTACATTTCAGCTTAAACCAAGTGTGCAATCACAGAGCAATGTACTCACCCTGGTTCAAGGCTGTGCAAGGCAAGCCTCCTTTCAAAAGCCACTGCTGTTATGGCCTTTGGTTGTCTGTTCAACAGTTAGTGCTGTCACCAGATAATTAATACAGTGACAACTTAATCATTAATTATGCTGGACCCCCATTAGGAGAAGAAAATGACAACCGCATTTAGACATGCCACATTTTCACGGCGGTTATCCAGCTTCTTTCAAATTCACAATGATTTGTGAAATTAACATTTCAATAATTGGCGCTGAATTAATAGAAGAGCATTTAGTAAATGATTTGAACGGCTGGTCTGTTTTTTTTTTTTTTTTTGTCTCTCTTTCTGTCTTATAGATTCAACCAATAATGGTTCTGTCATCATTTTCTCTTTAAAGGGTTAGTTTACCCAAAAATGAAAATTATGTCATTAATTACTCACCCTCATGTTGTTCCAAACCCCACAAATTAAGATATTTTGACTAAAATCTGAAAACTTTCTGACCCTGCATAGACACAGGGGTGATTCTAGAATTTTTTTCAACTGGGGGGCACAAGAGGGACCACAATAAACACAGAGGGGTCAATATTTTTTTTATAAAAAAACAAACAAACAAACAAACAAACAAACAAAAACATATATATATATATATATATATATATAATCTTTGACGAAATGTATTTATGTTTTTCTGACCCTCTAACTCTAGCACTCTGTATTCTCTGTATTTCTATTCTTAAAAAAAAGTTTCTCTATTTTTTTTTTATATCTTCTATCATTTCTATCTGTTTTCTTTTTATTTATTATATCATTTAAACAAACAAAAAAAAAATAATAATAATAAATAAACCTTGCTACATATACTGCATTAAGCTAACTGAGACTTGTCATAGCACTTATTGCTCACACTGGGGGTCGGTCAGTTTTCAGGGGGGGGCAAGTGCCCCCTTGGCCCCTCCCCTGAATACGCCACTGCATAGACAGCAATGCAACTGACACATTTAAGGCCTAGAAAGGTAGTAAGGACAAGGTTAAAACAGTCCATGTGAAATCAGTGACTGTAATTTGACACTACGAGAATACTTTTTGTGTGGAAAGAAAACTAAATTAATGACTTTATTCAACAATATCTTATCTTCGACATGTGTTCTTTTGAGAAATTGTTGAATGAAGTTGTTATTTGTTATCTTGATTTGTGTTCCGAAGGTCTTATGACTTTAGAACGACATGAGAGCGAGTAATTAATGACAATTTTCATTTTTTGGGTGGACTATCCCTTTAAGTTTCCAAGCCTGTATGACTGACTTTTTTTTAGTGGAACACAAAAGGAGACATTTTGAAGAATATTCATGTTGCTCTTTTTTATACAGTATATTTTCAGGAACTGTCAAGTGACCAATGCACCCTAAAAGTACCACAAACCATTCATATTGTATATTATTATTATTATTATTATTTATTATTATTTATTTTTTTTACAATTCTGAAACCATATTTTATTTATTTAAAGTTATTCTCCTACAGAATGTTCTTATTATATAATTTGTTATAAAACAAACATTTACTGTACCTTCTGCTCATGTGCACCAGTTTATTAATGCCAGATGTAATACTTATAATAATATTAACAATTTATGAGATGGATATTACAAATAGACAAACTGTGTGTATGTGGTCCCTTTAATTTAGTGAAACAGTTTTTAATTTAGATGGTTAACTAAAACAACAAATTTATTGTGCCAGGTGGTGCTTTTAGCATGAAATCTTTCATTTTTATTTCACAAGTATGAATGTGACAAACTTAAGAATAGTGTGATGGGGTTTTTTATTCATTTTTGTGACGCATTTCAGAAAGAAGTTCTCTGCGAAGACAGAGAAGGCAGAAAGTGCACCCTGTTTGTTTTCTTAGTTTACAAAAGCACAAAGTTGTGTTGATATTGTGTTAAATTGAGTGTTCTCAAATAAAAGTAGACTTAATTTAGTATCTTTAGTGTCTTTTGCACTGATAAGAAAAGAGCAACCCCTGGGGTTAAAGGGACATTTTCAACTTTAATTCAATCCTTATTACTCATTATATTCTAAATTGTACACTGCATTGAAGCCATTTGTGGCTGAAAATCTTTACTTCTGCTATAGTTCTCAAATGTCCTTTTCATGTTTTTCAAAATTTATCCTTCTGTGCTTCACAGAAGAAAGTACTTTTTTTTAGGTTGGTTATTCTTTTATACCTTTTGTCTTCCACAAAATGGCTGTGCTTTTCTTTCCCCCGCCTGTTTTTCTGAACAGCGTAACAGTGCAAACTGTGTAACTTCAATCGTAGTATTGCTTATCTGGCTCAGAATTGCTTCACAATGATTGAGCCAAGAATCTCAGGTCTTGAGGGACTTAAACATTCAGCACTTGCCAAGCTAATAACAGCACGTTATACTCCCAGCATTCTTGGCTATAGAACCTCTGACCACAGCAATTTGGTTGGTGCTGATGCAACCAAACAGATCAATACTGAGGCTATGAGACCAGAGTGTGTCACGCAGGTCTAGGTAGCCCATTAGGACTGAGGGATTTGTGCACAAATCTCCCAAACACAAAGTTCTGTGTTTGCAGTTATTATTTAGGATCTATTCCTCAAATATGATCTGTAATTAAATATGATTGAATTAAATTATGACATTTAAATTAAGTTATAATACTTAAATATCAAAGAAAGAAAAAAGATCTATCTATCATTTTTATATGATGTAATTACAAATAGAGTGTTTTTGTGGTATCATTTAGTAAATAAATAAATAAATAAATAACATGTAACTAAAACCACTAACTTTGTGTCAGGTGGTACTCAGCCAGAAATCATTTCATGTGTAATTGTCTTGTCTGTTTTATTTTCAAATAAATAAATAATAAAGTTGCAATTATGGTGTGATGGTGTTGAAGACTGTAAATTACCTTCATTTTTAATTATTATGAAATTCCCTCTAAGACTCAAAAAAAAAAAAAAAAAAAAAAAAAAAAAACAAGTAATAAAAAGAATTAAATATTAAACTAGATAAAAAAAAAACGTTTGTCAAGACAAACTTTAAGTTGGCTTGAGAAAGCCGGACCCGAAAGTTTAAAAAGTTTATGAAGTTTAAAAAGTTTAAAAATAATAAAAAGTTTAAGAAGTTTTAAAAAAGCTTTTTTTTTTTTTTTTTTCAAAAAAAAGTTTTTGAAGTTTAAAGTAGTTTTAAAAGCTTAATGTTAGATAGATGGGTAGATGGATGGATGGATGGATAGATAGATAGATAGATTGTTGGCATGTTTCTAGCAAGTTGCTAGCATGTTACTAGCATCATTGTCAAATTACTAGCATGTTGCTAGCATAATTACCAAGTAACTAGCATGTTTCTAGCATGACTAACAGGTTGATAGTATGTTGATAGCATGTTTTTAGCATGATTAACAAGTTGCTAGCATGAATCTAGTATGATTAGCAAGTTACTAGCATATTTTTTAGCATGATTATCAAGTTGCTAGCATGTTTATAACATGATTAGCCAGTTGCTAGCATGTTTTAACATGATTAGCAAGTTACTAGCATGTTTATAGCATGATTAGCCAGTTGCTGTCATGTTTTTAGCATGAATAGCAAGTTACTAGCATGTTTTTAACATTATTAGTAAGTTGATAGTATGTTGCTAGCATGCTTTTAACATGATTAGCACGTTACTATCATGTTTTATCATGACTCGCAAGTTGATTGTATGTTGCTAGCATGTTTTTTAACATTATTATCAAGTTGCTAGCATGTTTTCAGCATTATTAACAAGTTGATAGTGTGATTAGCAAGTTACTAACATGTTTTTAGCATAATTAGCATGATTAGCAAGTTAGTTTAAATGAGTTTGACTGGATTAAAAATAGTACATAGAAGGGAAGCTAGACTGAGTCTCAAGGGATTCTGGGAGATTTGTCAGTTGGAGTTTGAATAGTCTTGGCTCAATTGAACATTCCGTCAATGTAAGTCTATGGAATTATTCCCAGTTGTAATTGTTTTTTTTGTTTTTTTGTTTTTTGAGGAAAATCGAAAGTCAGATCAGTTAGAAAAGATACAGCATCTCAAGTCAGAACAGTCTGAAGATCTAGGCTGAGTTTGGAGTTTGTAGAGTTAAAGCTCTAGGAGGAGTAGCAGTCAAAAAATTGTGGCTAGGAAGAAAATAGCAGATCAGTAAATTGGCTTTCTCAAGCCAACTTAATTATTTTGTACTGTCAACAAAACTGTAGTGAGTTTTTACACAAAAACAAATATCTTTAATTGCTTTTTGTCTTGTTTTAGCATAAATATAACAGTTTATGCTTATGTGTAGTCGAGTAAGATAAATACATTTAATTTAATATATTCTCTTAAGAGTCTTTATCTTGTGCAATTTGGTTTTTCACATTTACTGAAAACTTTACTGGAAAACAAAATAAATACCAATTAATACATCCAATGAAACAAGTTTAATTTAGCATAATGGAACATTGTATAATATAAGGCAGACTTATCTTTTTTTGAATCATCTTTGGATGCTTATTTACACATTTATGGTGCAATAATCACACTGGCTGCATGAAGTTTCGGCACATGCCAGGCTCGTTGCCATTATTTTAGGCAACATGGACAGCAGGTCGACAGGTGGACAGACATATCCAGACCTTTTTATGCATTATTACCTGTCTACATTGCCACTGTACCGAGGGTCCAACTCATATTACCATGACACTGTGAAAAGAGATGAAACGTGGGTGACTTGTGCATTAAGTTTGCCATTTTAGAAATGTTTCGGAGCGCACTTTGTCTCTTTCGCTCTCTCCATGTCTTTCAGTGTCTTTAGACAAAGCTGTTACATTTTCATTTCTTTGTCTGTAGCAAGATGAATATCCAATTACTTTGAACAGTAATGATTTCACACGGCAACAATCAATAAATGTGAACAACGGATCTCATTCGTAAATCAGCCTCAACGTGCTGCTCATATATTCTTGTCTGCTCATGTGGCACAAAGAAGATAAGACATCAAATAAAGCCATTAGCTGCATTCATCATCATGGCCTGAATCACGATACGCTGCTTTCCCAAAATGTCTACCAAATGTCATTAACCTCCATAAGCAACGGAGAAGCTGATAAGAATTGCTGTGATATATATTGTCACTGTCTTCTAGGTCATTTGAACAGTCTCAGTGATGAGTCGAACAATGACAGATGTTACAGCATTACCGGAGGTTAAATGAGGTTTCACAAGTAGGGGACTCTTAAAATCCACATAAATATGCACATATCATATAAGTCCTAACAGTATATGTTGCTTCAGTTTTATAAATCTTGCTTTTGACGTGAGTCCTGAATCAAAATGTCTTGCAAAATTAATTACAAAGTATCTGAAACAGGACTAAAAATCCACTCTGTGGAACACAGAGTTTTGGATAAAAAGTACATCTAGTATCCGTATAAGCTCCCAGTTTCACAAGATAAAATATCCTGTCTTTCATCATAAACCATTTCAGTGCCATTGCAATCACAGATAAAATGTCTTGCCAAGTATTCAGATCTAAACCAGTTCCTACATTTCACTGAATTATAAATCCGATAACTTTTTTTTATCATTGCATATCTCAAAATTAATTAACTATGAGTTTCAGTGATTTAATGTAGGATTATTACAACTTTCATTTAAATGTATGATTGTATTAACTAATTCAAATAACTCAAATTCAAATTAAGAATACAAATACTAAACTTATTATTATTATTGCTAATATTATATGCCAAATCATACAGTATGTGATGTCACATCAGGATTGACAGTTCCAGTCAAATAATGTACAATACAGTGTAATTTATTCAACACATTTTGTAACAATGGAAAGTAATCATAATCTAATAATCATTCTCCCTGTATTGCTGGTCATTTACATATTTTAATTTGTGGCTCTCAATAAACATAGTCTGGTCATCTGCTCTGCCTTCCCTTCTGAAACTAAACAGATGAGAGAAAATCTGCACACCATAACAGAAAAGCAAAAGAGGTGAGAAACAACCACACGCTTTTCTCTTTATTATCAAACAAGAAATTAGATCAAATGTATGACAGCAGAGATGAAAGATAAAAGGAGAGTGTTAGCACTGAAGACCAGGAATAAAGGAACTAATTAAAGATCAGACACACAACAACAGTTAAGAGATAAATAACAGACATTCCCTTTGTTTAATCAGGTTTTTAAAAAAATACCTTAACAAGGACAAAACTTTTTGCTACATTTGGCTTCTTCGCATGAAGCATTAACAGGAAATCTGTGAACACTGAAACATATTCCAGCAGTTGAGCATGATCACAGAGCTGTACTGTTTCAGGTAACGCACACAAGCTGTTGGTGAGTTCACGTATCACGATGTGGCAGCGCTGCGTGAGCTTGTCACAACATGTGGCTTCAGAGACATGGATAGTGAAATGGTACATGACCAGACTGGAGTCTGAAGTCTGATTTAACACTTGAGAAGACAATTTGAGTCTGTGAATGTTGAAGCAAAAGACGTGGCAAAAAGTAAAAACGCAGCTGCTGCACGAAAGCATTGCAAGATGCAAACTGATTCAGACAAATACAAGAAAACACAACCTGAGGGGAAATATAGAACATGCGAGAATTGGACATTGGCCTTAATTTTGCCCTTTGCAACCAAAAGAAATACCATGCACTTAGTCACTAGTTGAGTGGTAATGCTGCTGCTAGTTGACTATGCTGCTAGTTATAGCATGTGATATTATGTTGCCTGTTTATTTAATTTAATTCAATTTAATAATTTTATTTTATTTTTTGGACTTTCAAATAACTGGTAGCCATTGACTTGCATTTTATGAATCATGAAGGACCATGGATCCAAATAAAAAAATTATTATTATTATTATTATTATTATTATTGTTATTTATTTATTTATTATTATTATTATTATTATTATTATTATTATTATTATTATTTATTATTGAAAAATGTGATGGCCTGAGAGTGAATTTTCATTTTTGGATTAACTAAGTAGGTTTTTTCAAATGGATCACTTAATACTAACTGTCTACTGGGGGTTTGCTAGACTAGCTGACTAGTCGGTTATCAAAAAAAAAACAAGGAATATTAGATGATGTTAATGAAATTAGTTGTGGCGCACATCCCTATTTCAATTAAAACAACCTTTATAACTCACTGTACTGATTCTATGCTGTCTGTGAATATAGAGTTATAGTATATAGAGTGAATTCATTCAGTTGCCCCAAAGAGTATTCCCACACATGACTAAGTACATGCTTGGTGCGAACAGCTACTCAAAGGAAAAGCTGACTGTGCTTTTGACAGCATTGCTTTGGCTTGGTAACATGATAATATATCCTACAGTACAGTAATGTGGACAGCAGTGTTGGGAATGAATGTTTTGACTGGTCTTAAACTGCAGGTGTCAGGTTGTGAGTTGTTATCAGATGCTTTAAATGCAATAAAGTGGATGCGCTGCTGAAGTGAATGAAAAATGAGTAGCTTATGCATGGTGAGAGATTGCATGTACAAAAGACTTCACTACATGATTTCAAAGTGCATCCTGAGGTGAAACCAGTGTGAATGCCTTCTGCTCAATGTTATTTATTTTTCAATTTAATTACATTTGATTTAATTAAAACATAGCCTACTGTTGATGAAAATATGAGAGCAAATAATTGCAAGATATTAACAAAACACCGTGGATTTGGAAGTAAAAACAAAACAAAACAAAAAAAATATTGTATTCTTTAATCCTGTTAATATATTGGGGACTGACTTTGTGGGTAAATTAGCTAAAACACACCCTACAGTTTTAGATTAATCAGATGTATCCAGTATATAAATATTACATTATGACTTACATCTGTACAATGATGTGATTTCACATATTATCTCTAAAAAGATCTGAGGAAAATTAAACAATGGGCAATCAGACTCTGAATGGCAGTACTCTGTTGCTGTCACAAAGAAGACAGGTGGCATACACATTTGTAGACCTTAGGGATCCTAACAAGAGGGGTTGTCCATTGTTGCCTAGACAACAGGATCATTTATGGAGCATCACCTTATCTACACAATGCTGACCTGTGTGCTGGGTTGAGCCAGAGTAATGAGGCTGGAGTGAACCTCAATAAAGACAAATGTCAGTCTCACCAGACAAGTCTGAACTTAAAGGTCCATCTCTAGCTTATACTCATTATGCCATTCTTTAAATCAGTTCCTGTGTGTGTGTGTGTGTGTGTGTGTGTGTACATGCTTCTTTTTACATATAGATGTATTTATATTGACTGTTCAATTCAGTTAAAAGTTGGCTTGAATGCATTTACACTACAATCACAAAGTGCATGCATAATGTTGTGAGATTAATATTTGAATACTTTGTTACTTTTGTTTGGTTTATTTTAAGATCCAATTCTCACTATTAAATTAACTATTAACTATGATGCTTGCCTCAGTTAACTTGTATTTATTGCTTAACGTAATTGTTAGGTTAGGTATTTGGGTAGGGTTAGGCATGTAGAATATGCTCATGCAAAATATGTGCTTTATTAGCGTTAATAAACAGCCAATATGCAAGTAATATGCATAATACTTTTGGGGTTTTGGACAATATTGGCATGAATCCTTTTTAATTTGTGATAATTTTGCACTGATAAGGGACAACACAAACTATGAAAACATATTTTATTACATAAACAGTTTTGATTCATCAAAAATTTGATTCATCAAAATATCCACCATTAGGAGCTATTACAGCTCTGCATAAACTGGGCATCTGATCTGTCAGTTTATTCAAACATTGACTTGATATATTACTCCAAGCCTCCTGAAGAATTGCCCAAAGATGATTCACACTAGTTAGACACTGACATCACAGTCCAGTTCCTTCCCATAGTAGCTCAATTGGGTTGAGGTCGGGTGATTGGGGAGGAAATTCCATAACAGACATGATGGTCTTCAATGCTAATGTCAAGTTACATTAATGTATTTGCATCGACAAATGATAAGGATTTATGCTGTTATCGTCCAAAACAACACTTTGCCTGTCTTTTTTTCACAGGGATAGCTGTGTAACAGACTCGATCTGTTATATAGGTTTAACAGTAGCTGCCTATTACATGTACATAATTACAAACCACAAGTACAGGCTGTTCCTTTAACTTAGTAACATGATAAGTCCAGTTTGTTTCATGCAAGAACGATGGCTACTACTAAGTACTTAACCAAGCAATTACTCTGTATTATGGACACCTTAAAATAAAGTGTTACCAAATAGGGTGTAAACCAATTCTTATTCCTTTTACACAAAGAATGATTAACAGGTTGTAAGGGAAACTTTAGTTTAAAGCTCAAAGGGAATAAATTAAGATTTTAATTTGAACAGAATCACTGTTCTACAGCTGATCATGAGATTCACTGAACGAGCCGTATAACATCAACTCTATTTATTAGCATGGTAACAAGGTCGACAGTTTCAGACCTTAGCTTGTAAGCACAAGACACAAGATTCTTCTATTTTCAATAAAAATAGACCTTTGTTGGATAAATCTAAGATATAAAAACTAATCTGACACATAGACACATGCATTCACACCGGCTGCAGAAAGAGAGAAAGTGAGGAAGTAATGAGTTTAGAAGAGCAATATATGCAAAAGCTCAATCATCTACACATTTTATAACTGAAATTTTAAAACATTTTTAAAACACTTTTAAATGTGAAAACTGATAGCTTTGAAAATTGCCGTCACATATGCAGCTTCATATGCATGAGTTTTCTAATTCAGTAGGTTTGCTTGGTAGCTCATGTGATGCATTGCACTTGAGTGGTGAAATGCTCCAGTACGAACCCCAAAAAACTACGGTTAAACAAAATTTGTTTTAAAATCGGTAAAATGAAGTCAAAATAGCATGGCTGCATCAACAAATGCTTTTTTATAGTAATTTTGCATTTGTTAACACTATTGGCCTTGGTGTAGGAGATATTTCCAATATGATAGAGCATTAACCTTTAGCGACACACTCCGAATATTTGAATTCTGAACAGTCGCAATAGCAACCTCAAGCAGCGTAATAAAAACACAGCAATATGTGCCTGTACCAATGTAAAAAAAAGTACCAATGTCACGTATTGAATGTATGTTTTAGCACCACTCTCTTTACATTTCGCCTTGAAACTGCCGCAAAACATGTAATAAGATATATAATTACGGTGTTGCAGAAGTATATATAGGCACGCATTTTCATTAACCTGGGTTGCTATTTTTAAATGTAAAACTAAAACCTCCAATAGGTGGCAGCAATGTGAGTCACTGATTAATTTATTCAACCTGTTCAATTAAAGGGCTTGATTCATTCAGTAATGAAATCATATGACTGGCTTTATGAATGGCTCATTGAATTATACACTCAACCAATTTGCTCAAAATGCAAATTCAGTCAAAAATCACCACAGTTGTTTTGCACGAAGGCATTCTGATGTGGCTCTTTTGGAACTATTTTTGTTGAAAACAGACTATATTAACAATACTGTGTCTAATATCTAAAATGTAAGTCACTTTATAAATAATGAAACTTCTAGTTTATGATATATGTAAAACATGCACTTGTTATTTGCATGTACCAAAGTGCTACTTTAGTATTGTAACTAGAAATATCAAATATCAGTTATATGGTTCTGAGAATTGTGTGAGCTGTGAAAGTGCTGTAAAGGAAGTTATGCATGACAGCAGTGACCTTGTCAGCAGCAGAGTAGTGAGTTGTTATTATTCATGGTATTTTTATTTTAATGTAGAGGACAGTTAGAGACCCAGGAAATGATGGGAGAGAGAGGGAATTGAGATCAGGACATGATGTACGCTGGAGTGAAACCTGTGTTCCGTGAGGATGTGTGCACGGTGTCACCACTCTGGTCACACGCTAATAGTTTTTAATCATAAACTGCATACTGTTGTCTGAACTCTACTGACCATGGAATTATCCTTTCGTAAATAACAACTATGAAAAGAAAATGCTGGCGAATGAAGAAAGGAAATACTTCATCTTAGAGAGGAAGCACTTGTGTGCTTTTGGGCTGCTGAGTAATACTGCAGCTTATATGACTTCACATTGATCATCGAAAGCACTGTAAACAACTGGTGTGCTGGCTTTTGGCTCACTAATAGTCTGCTCACTTTTATGATGTTCACTAGAGGCCAATGTTTTCACATAACGTGTGAGGTATTTTCAGAAACGTCAGAACATATTATTTGGCGGTTGAAATGACACACTGAAATTAGTGTAAATGTTCATATAGTCATGTTCATACCCCGAAATTAATCAAAACATCAATTTACAATCTACAAATATGACTGCCAACAAAATACTCAGTTAAGACATGAATGAGTATAATTAGTCAATTATTTTCATTATTTTACATTATTTGCTTTGTTCCAAAACAATTTTTGTTGTGTTTCTATTAACTGTAATTCGATAGATTAATCTTTATTTGATTTTAAATTAAATGTCAGATCAGCTTCCCGTAGAGTGTGGCCAAATTCAGCTTACAAAAGAATTTGATTCTGAAATGCAAAACTTTGCCTGACTGTCACTGTCACTATGTGCAGACACTGCATGTGCTGAAACTGTTGAGTCATTTCCTGCACACCTACACCAGCACTGGGATAGAAAATGGCTTTCAGGTTGTATGTCATTCCTGTGATGAACTTGTCATCGTTAATGATGTAGCTGTGTGAGGGTCTCCCTTCTACTTTGCCTCAGAGAACTATACAGATCAAGCAAGGCTCATTGGAAACTGACATTTCTGCAAAATAATATGTTGCTTCTCATGTATTTTGCAACACTTTTTAAAGTGAAATATCCTAAAAGTGTTGCTAAAAGCATTTCAGGCAAAAATCTGGCAAAATTGTATTATATTCATTGTTGTTTTTATTGTCATTGTCCAGTGGGGCTGAAAGGTTAATGCTTTATTGCATTTGAAAATAGCGCACTGCCTATCCTAAACCTACCCTAAACCTAGCTGATGATGTTAACATCTTAACATGTTAACATGAGATAGAAACACATCCATGAAGCATCCATGGCATTTTATTTCACTTATAAAAGTATTTAAGCTCAGTTTCAAATGACTCATAACCAACCGCTATCCATCACAAATGCAATGATGACTAAGCAAGTTTACTATGTCATACAGTAATACTATGGAGCTGGTTTTGTGATGCAAACATCAAAATGTTTTGGAGTTGACCCTGTGTTGATACTGATCGAATCTGCTTTAGATTTTCAAGCATGTATGGTCTGGCTGTAGATGTATGTTTTGATTCTTGTGGATTACTGTGGCATTCACATCTCGAGTGGATACTACATGCCATTCTACAGACTCCTCAAGAAAAAGGAAACTTGGAGTGCTGGTAACTCATGCTCCAGTTTGTCTCATGTGTCTTGGGTGCATCATACAAAAAAAGTATTAAACATTTGAAGATCTCAGTTGAGCGCTGGAGCCAAATACCACATACTGGCTGCACTGATCCAAGGATGGCCCTTCTAGACATTATGTCTTATATTTTTGATGGACAACTCTTTGCTCTACAATTACATTTATACTTCCAGTAGGAGTCGTGGCCTGGACTGCAAATCCTCAGCTGAACACGCTGAAAAGGATTATGTTGTCTGGAGCAGCGGGGAGGATGAAAATCAAATTCCTGTTGGATGATGGCAACACAAGGAAAGCTTCACATCTTGCTGTAAGATGACCTTGCACATGGATACTGACAAGACACTATAGTTTGACAGGGCTTAACCTTCTGGCTATGCAAGTGAGGGGAAAAAAAGTCCAACTTGTATTGTTAAATGTACTGTATTAATAACAACTTGACTTGACATTTGGAGACTCTATAATATAGTAGTTGAGTTGAAACAGTCTACCAAGTGTGAGCTTGCATGGTAATCAGAAACCATGCAGTGACATTAATTGCCTATTACATGAGTTCTGAGGCCAGAATACTGATATACAGAAGATGTAGCAGTTTTCCTTTATTTCAAAAAGGGATACTTCAGTGTTGTATTCACATACAACTGATCTTCTGCTCAAGCTGTATCTTTTATTTTTTTACCGTTTAGACCCCATCATGATTCCTTTGTGACTTACTGATGAATAACAGAGTAGTCGTAGAATGGAGACAGAAAGTCTTTGCACTCAGAATTGGTCTGCATGGTTTAACTCTGACTGCATAAAGTCACTGGCCTCATACTTTTTCTAATTAACTGCATTTCCCAGAAGTCTGCATAATTCTCTCTTCCAACTACATGATGCAAATTCAGCTCAAGACTTCAATCCCGCAATATGATCAAACAGACTGTGAGTGTAATTTAAAAATAAATCCATTCAGCCTATAAAATCTGTTCTTGTTGAATAATATAAATTGTCAGCTATTATTTTATTTATTTATTTATTTGAATGATGTACCATAGATATTTGTTTTTAAAGTGTATATAGAGGGACTATGTCATATTTGACAATGTATTTTGCTTTTCACGTTTGAGCTTCTTTTATTGGACAGATTAAAAAATAAAAAATAAAAAGGTCAAAAACAAATATAGTAAGAATATTGTAATGTTGCATTATTACACTTGCATATGCAATATAAAATCTTATTAGATGCAACCAAGGCTCGAATTGAGGGGGCTGTGGGTGGATGGGCATGTCCTGATTTTGCTGAGTTTGATGTGTTCCTGGAACAACATTTGAATCCAAAAATGTAGTCTTGACCACATCCCTACACCTAAACCTAACCTTACCCATGAGTAATCCCTAAAATCAGAGGAAATGATAGATGAATGGCACTACTGTACATGCACCAAACACTGATTATAAGCCTAAATTTCACAAAAACTATAAACAGTTTTTTCATCTAGTGTACCAGCACAAAAACACATACAGTAAAATAAAGTTTAAGTATCAACACAAATCCCCCCATTTCAGGCCCCAGAAGGAAAACAACTTATAAATCACAGTTCATAAAAAAATTAAAAATAAATAATAATAATAATAAAAATCATTTTTATTTATTTATTTATTTTTTACAATTTGACCACTGGATGTGACTGATTCATACATCTTAGCAATTTGCACGACTACAAGCTAATGAAAATTCCTCCTTTCTTTTATTTTCTTATTTATTTTTTTTTTTAACTTGAACTGGATGTAGTGAGTGAAGACTTTATAGAGGGATTCTACTCTTCTGCTAACATAAATTCTAAATATTTTAGTTCATGTTGTAGAGTAGTGGCCTCCAAAACAGTGTCTGCCAAAGGGGTCAAAGTTTGTCTGGTTAGCATGGCCCTGTTAGCTCTCGTTGATAAATGATGTAACCACACCATCTGGATCCAAAAGGCATCTTTCTTCATTTATGGCCTTTCAAAAGTAGCTGTGCATTCTGACAAGTAACATTATTTTATAGTAAATGCTTTGCCAGTTGCCATTTTTTGGAGGTTTGGAAATGCTAAAAGATTGCTGTCTCCTGGTATTATAGATCTCTTATGCTGCAGTCCCATGTGGAGCCTGTCAGTTGCCTGGAGATCACATCCTATAAATAGCCTCAGTTTTAATCCTATTCTTACTTTTTCCTATATTTTACTTTTCATTATATATAAGTTCCAGTTTCAGTAAGTCATACCATGTTTTGGTTCTGCTTGTGTGTGTGTGTGTGTGTGTGTGTGTGTGTGTGTGTGTGTGTGAGAGAGAGTGATTACCTGCATATGCCTTGCTGCAGAGCCATATAGATGACTTACAGTCACATTATGACATGCTATTACAGTATTTTTGCCTGGACGGTCACTCCAATCAGCTTTCACCCAGCTGCTGAAATTGCTGTGCTTCCCACAGATACTAAAAGTAATTTCAGAAAATCTCCAAATTGTTTGCCATTTTTATCCATGTCGCTTGATCATTCTCTTATTTTGGTTAGTCCCTTATAGGAGATGAATTACTACAGAACTATGAAGTTGTCCACAAATGTGAAACTAATTCATAACCATTCAGTTATAGATACTTTAATACTTTAGAGTATCTGTAAACCAGTCAGAAAAAAAAAAAAATCTTTTTTTTTTTTTTAATCCATATATTTCTGAAAGCATGGGAACTTGATACATTTTGTTTCTATAAACCATGTCCTCTGGCATGACACCATATGCTGATTCTAAATCGACCAATTCCAGAAAAAAAAAAAAAAAAAAAAAAAAAAATTAGTTGAAGGACCCCATTCATAATCATGTTACTGAAGCCCCCTGTGAAGCCCCTGACATGTGCATTTGATACATTTTTGCCTCAGAATTGTTCAAATATATATATATTTTTTGGAACCACTACAAAAGTGTTACGCTATGTTTTCCTTTGGTGTGACAAATTATATATATATATATATATATATATATATATATATATATACACCTTGGAATAGCGAGGTCATTAATTGACAAAAAAAAAAAAAAAAGAAAAAAAAGCTGAAATGTCCTTTGGTGTAACAGATAATGTCCTCCGGTGTGATGCCTGTACTGTCACACCACAGGACAAAGATGTCACACTAGAGGACAAGGTCTCTTTAAGAAGCATTTTAATTAATTAAATAAGATTTGATTAACTATTTTTTTATTTTATTTTATTTATTATTATTTTTTTCAGTGCTTTTAAATGCAATAACTACATTAATTAAACTATCTTCCGATGTTTTCACAAAAAAAAAAAATAATAAAAAAAAAAAAAAATATATATATATATATATATATATATATTTGAATTAATGTCAACAGAAAAAATAAGAAAGAGAAAATAAAGGAAGAGATATGACAAGGAAATATAGACAAAAAATTAACAGGGATCCACCAGAAGGGAAGAGAGCCTAAGAGAATAATGCAGAAAGTAAATGGAATCAAAATGATGCCTTAAAAAAAAGAGTAGCCATATAGTTTAAATAAATAATTCACATATGAATGAATATAGTTTAAATCAATATTTAGCAGTGCCACACATGCAGCGGAGGAACTAGTAGTAGGAGTTTTAGTAACATACTGATTGACTAAGAGACTGCATTTGTTTAAAAACATGTTGATATTGTTTGTATCAAAATTTAACTTTCTTTCTCCTTTGTGGTGTAATGTCCTTTTGTGTGACAAACATAAAATAACCACATTTATTTTTTATTTATTATTATTATTATTTTATTTTTTTCTCAAAATGTCTTAAGAAACAGTATTGCAATAGGGGAGACTCATCTTAAAATGGTATCATTTTCAGCAGTTTTTAACGTATGCCAGCAAAGTTTGTCTTGTAGTCAAAGTTTATCTTGAAATTGTCCAACAAGTCATGGAGAAAAATTAAGTTAGTGACCCTTTATATTTTCAGATCAGACTTCACACTGCATAAATATATGCATTTCTAAAATGGTCTTTTTTTTAAAAGCATTTTTACTGCCAGTTTGTCAACTACCTATATATTGGGATTATAAAACAGCTAATAATAAGGTCAGAAACCCCTGTTGTAACTGTTCATGATTTGGGTCTGACCTTGGTCTGCCACTGCTTGCTCTCACAAAGTGCATTGACAGGTTGTTTACTATTGCACCACAGCTGTGGAAAGACTTTCCCTACTGTCTTAATTTACAGTCTTACACCAGTATTGAAGATTGTATTAAACTAGTAGCAAATCTCAGTTGAGCGGCAGAATTGCGCTGAGAGAAAAATAGAAGTAACTCCTCCAGGCCACTCTCAAGTCGCTAAAATGAACACCACAGTGTCTAACATGACAACCAGGTGTAGATTATTATATTCTAAATATGTAGGAGCAGGATGAATTAATGTTAGCATATGGATGTTATGTTGAGAGTAATTAGGGGCACATTTCCTTCCAAGAGTGCATTTGACCTTTGAATAGTTTTAATTCCCTTGGCCAACTGGTGCTGTTCAACACAAGACACCTTGTGAACGTGCACCTTTCTGTATAATTAACCGCAGTCTCTTGAGGTAGGAGTGTGTATGAGAGATGAGCATATGTGAACTAAGGATGAAAAATGAATTCATTACTGAACAAACTTGGTTTCTTAAAGCTTATGAATATATATGGCAAATGCAGACAGATCATTGAAATGCAGCTGGCTTCAAATCATAGATGAAACAAAACACCCTCTGTGCATTAAATTAGAATGTAGAAACAGTAACGGGACAGTGCCACGCTGGATCTGTGCTGATTGTCAGACTTGTGTCTGTCAGCTGTTTGTTGTGTGATGATTTATATACATAAACATAGACTGAACAACATGTTGAGTTAGGAAATTTTGCTTAAATATGTACACTGCTTGCACAAGTAAAATAAAGGCATCTGTTGTTTGTCAACAAAAAGAAACAGCTGATCTTTGTCACACTCAGTTAAACCCTCTAATGTCCTTGTCATATACAAACAAGGATTTTCAACAATAATCAAAAAAAAAAAAAATGTAGATTTTAATGATTACTCTGAAATGGGCCTGCTGTATGGCAGGTGTTTTCAAACTGGGGTCTAAGGGACAGACGGGTGGACTAGCATGCAAGCTTTTTGTTTTGTTTTTGTCTTCTAGAGACACAGCTTTATGTTTCTCTTCAAGTTAATAAATCTGAAAATGCTCTAATAGTGTGAAGAAACGTAAAGTAGCTTCAACCTAGTTTCTTGAGCAGCAAATCAGCATATTAGAATGATTTCTAAAGTATTATGTTGTGCTAAAGACTGGAGTAATGATGCTGAAAATTCAGCTTTGCATCACATGAATAAATTACATTTTAACATATATTCAAATGGAAAGAGTTATTTTAAACTGAATAAAATTTTGCAATATTACTGTTTTTTATGTGCATTACCACTGCACTGTGGCTCAGACACAATGGTCACATGGTTAAAAATTAATTCTCGGAAACTTTTGTTATGCCGTGAAACGTGTTCTTTACTTTGACCGGTTGAGCTGGGATTCAGCATTCAAAATTTAATAACTCTGACATAATTGACCAGATGCTCTTTTAATATTTGATAATGTTTTATCTTTCATGTTGTCTTTTTTTTTTTTTTTTTTAATTCAGCTAAATAATACATTTAAACCCCATACATATGAATGTGGTTTAATTAAAATGCTGACTATTTGATCTTCCATTGTTTCAAGGGGGAGTTTTTTTTATATGCTTTAGACTCTGAATTAATTATATTCATTAATCTGATGCAATCCACATTTTATATATGCCTTTATAGTGAATGATTAGAGAGCTTAAATGAATAGTTCACCCCCCAGAATTAAATCTGTGTCATTAATCACTCACCCTGATATCATCCCAAACCCGTAAGACCTTTGTTCATATTTGGAACACAAATTATTAGTTTATTAAGATTTCATATTTTTTATGAAATCTGAGAGCTTTCTGACCCAGCATAGACCGCAACACGACTGACACATTCAAGGCCCAAAAAGCTAGAAAGGACATTATTAAAATAGTCCACGTGATATCAGAGGTTCAACCTTAATGTTATGAAGCTATGAGAATACTTTCTGTGTGCAGAGAAAACTAAAATAATGACTTATTGATTCATTGATTTATTCGATGCACAATAAATACCACGACACATGCGGGTGGTGCTGTTGATGCAGAACCCATAGGGCCCTATGAAATCCATTTAATTTTTTCGGATTCTGTTTTTTTCTGTTTTATTTTTTCTGGACTCCTTTTTAATGGGTAAATACAATCGTATTAATCAAAAAAGCATGTCTAATTAATTAAAATCTTGAAACTTTTACAATTTAACAGAAATTTATTAAAGGTTTAACAAAAATTATTAGGGCTTTATGAAATATTGCATTGCATTGTTACCAAATTCTGGTTTTAGTATGTCTAATTATTTGAATGCATAACAACTTTTATTTATTATTATAATAGCCTTGTGATTTTTTGTCCCCCTCAGAAATTCTGTGTTGTGTATTTATATATTTCTGGGTGTCAAAATTCATTGAATTTATCTTTTAATTAATGAAAATGTAAAATATATATATATATATATATTTTTTGGCAAATAATAGGGGATTTACTATATAATTAAAACATGAAATAAATATTGTGCAATAATTTATTTAAAGAAAGAAATGTTTATTAATTTTTCAACAGTAGAAGTAGTATTATGTACATTCTAAATATTACATATATTTCACGCATGCTTCAGTATGTGTAGTAAGCAAAACCGCGCATCCAGGAACATCCAGGATTCATATTTAAATAGTATTTCTGCGGCTTAATATTTGAAGAGTTCAGATGCAAAAGCCTCTAAATCCATCTGTCATCTTTCTTTAAAAAAAAACATTTTTATCAGGTTTCGATGTATGGGTTTCTATGTAAGTACTGGTACTTCTGATTGGGCTGAGGGTGGGATTTTAGCGAGTTTGAAGTAAAAGTATTGTGAATGTATCATATGTGTTGAGAGCATTCATTCAGTTTCATTATCTCATATTTGACCGAGATGGCTTTTAGCTGGTTTTGCATCTGAACTCTCAATTTACACATACTAGTCTATATCAATTCTGCGTTATATAGTAAATTCCATTTTAATGACTGGATTCTGTGATCCCTTCAGTGTTTTCCGCCCTAAACCCGGATGTGTTGTTCCTTGTTTACAAGCAGAGGAATACACGTACATGCATTGTGGTACTCTCATAAACACAAGTTGAAGACTGTCAGAGAAGAAATAATATGAATAAAGTCACTATTTTTGTTTTCTTTGTGCACAAAAAGTATTCTCGCTTCATAAAATTGCTTCAGAAGGTTGAAGGTTACATAGATTGTTTTAACAATGTTCTTTCTACCTTTCTGGGCCTTGAATGTGTCAGTTGTGTTGCTGTCTTTGCAGGGTCCAACACGTTCTCACTCCCAAGTCGTCACATATTGACGCTTGGTCAGGTCCCCTTTGGCATAGCATTTTGACGCTCAGGTACCTCTTTAGTGTCATTTTTTGTTGCCATTGTTTTCAGTTGTTTGTCTTAATTTAATGGTTTGCATGCAAAATATTAATTATTTTTTTTATAAATGCATGCTTTGATTGGAGCACCTAAACACACCCCTACCCTAAACCTACCCACTTCTGAACAATATAAAACACAGGCAAATATAAGTACAGGCACAGGAATTTTTTGCAAAATCTGACCATAAATAAGCAGTATAAAAGCATTACAAACAAGTCGTGCTGCATTCCAAGTCTTCTGAAGCCATACGATATCTTTATGCGAAGAAGAGAGTAAAACAAGGTTTTAATCGCTGAAAATGATCCCGCTCCATTAACATGCTCACATCTCATTCAAAAGATACTCCCAAACATTAGCATGATGCAATCGGTCACAAGACACACAAGAGCCAATGGCATTTCACAACAGCATGATGCAACCGGTCATAGACACACAAGAGCCACATTTCATAGTCACAATTTCATAGCCAAGGCTGACGTAAGGCTTCTTCTCACAGCATTTTTTTTTTTTCATTTGTGCATAGACTGCGGCAAACAGGATGAGCATTACGGTGGACTGAGATGGCGATTGCGTCTGTTCCTCTCACAAATCAATTGTCAATAGACTTGGAATAGTCATATTTTTTTTTTAAATAAATTGTGACTGTAGGTATAGCTGCCTGTTATATCTGTTTTTTTTTTGTTTGTTTGTTTTTTTTTGGACAAATGGTTAATTAAAAAAAAAAAAAACTTTGAGGTATAGTAAAATATACTTGATTTACTGTCATATTTTTTACATTGTAATATTACAATTCATTGAGAACTAGAATTTCTAAGTAAAATTTTAAATAAATACACAATTAATTGATGTATAAAATGAACTGTGTGGGAATAGTAAATTGTATTATATATTTTCTCATATCATTTAACTGTTTTAAAGTCATTGCACATAAAGCTAAAAATAATAAGTAATTTTAATCTAAAATCTTGGCACGTTCAAATCCGCGTGACTAACCGGAAAGAAGAAGAAGATTGGTGTGACTAATTCACATGCCCGCATTTTTGACCCGAGACAGACGGTTTCGATTGCCACACATGGATGCAAAGTTATTGTGTACGGTAAGTTATTGCTTTTTTGTGGTAATTTATGACAATGTATAGTACATGACAAGTCCGATTGGCTTTGTTGTATAACTCTAGTAATGTTAACTCTAGGTTACATTTAACCTAGGCCTGCATTTTCAACTGCAGCGCTCTCATACAGAAGTCAGTTTAAAACCAAAGAAATTTGTGCTAGTGAATTTGTTAAAACCCCTGATTCGAAATTTCCATTAGGAATGGTTTAGACCTGCGTAAATTTGCCACCCCCTCATTTAAGTGCGATTAGCATGATTTTTAAAACATTACATAAAATAAATTGTGCTGACACGGGGGAAAATAGTGTGAAAACGAATCAATAAACTATACATTTCGTGACTATAGCACGATTATTAAGATAAAAGCATAACGTTACAAGGAGGTGCGTTTTTTCTGGATGAAAAGCACAATAATGTTTACCTTCTACAGTTTACGCTAATCTTTGTCTGACATTGCTCTGACATTGACTTGTTAAAATGAACGTATTTAATTGTTGCCTAGACATTATGATTGTTAACAAGCATCATACCAGAATAAAACTCCTGCTTGTATTTCAGCTTCTGTTTATTAATTAGTTCTCATGTAATTTTCTACCATTTAATATAAAATAATTTTATTAATTCTGCAGTTTTAATATAGTTAATTGTGTTTGTTAATATACAGGTTGACAGGTTGTCAGTGGTAGCTGCTGAAGACAAGGAGAGATGGCCTGCCTTATTTTGTGAAGCTGAGGTATATAAATGTATTCACTTTATTAAGCTCTCTTGTTTGGCCAAAAACAATCATTTAAAAGTATTATTTAAATATTGATCTCTTGTCATTTCAGATAAAAGAAGAATTTAGAAGATTAATTATGATTTCCCTGGAACAGAGCTTCATGACCAGGCTTGACACCTACACACCAAAAATGATTACCCTAATGAAGCTCAAGGGAGGTGGTATGAGCACCAAGCTGAGGCCGTACATGGACATTCTTAGTTAGGTGTGTTTGTTAAAATTGTGCTTGTTCACTTTTTTCAGGAATGTGGTCTCTCACACACTACACACACATACAGTATCAATCCTCACTCAATAGTTTTAATCATTTTTATTTATATGGTACTTTACACAGCACAGATCACTGCTCCTTGCATGTGTATGCCATTGTGTTATCACTTGGTAGCTTGTTTTCTATGGATATTGGTTATGTATTGAAAATGATCTGTTCACAGAACTAAAACTTTGAGATGAGGCGTGAAGCTGTTATCTGGAGCCTCATACTGTACCTTGTCGAGAAAGAAGAGGAACTGTTTGAAGACTGCCAGGTAAAGTGTTTTTTGTTCAATGTCATGTTAAAATTGTATTACCATAACATACACCAGGGGCGGGGAACCTATGCTCCTGGAGGGGCTGTGTCCTGCTGAGATTAGATCCAACCTTAATTAAATACACCTGATCCAGGTAAGGTCTACTAGAAACTTCAGAGCATGTTTGTTGGAGCTGGTTTAGGGTAAACTCTGCAGGACACTGACCCTCCAGGACCAGGGTTCCCCACCCCTGGTGTAAAGGTTAACCTTAAAGCAGGGGTGTCCAAATTCTGTTCTGGAGGGCCACTGTCATGCAGAGTTTAGCTCCATCTGGCCTCAACGCACCTGCCTAAAAGTTTCTAGTCCGTCTAGTAGAATATTAATGAGAATATTAATAAATTGCCCTTTAGGACCAAAAAAAAGCCACAGTCAAGTTTATTTATAAATGTATTAATTTATGGCTAAGGGTAACATTATTTGGCTGTAGTGGCTCTTATGTCATGTTTGTTTAATGTTTTACTAAACCTGACTCGCTGTAACATAGGCTTGACTCGATTTAGCATAATCTATACTGTATTACTTTTCAGTAAAATCCAAGTAATTTAGTTTGTCTAAATTGTGCAGGAGGACAACCACAGTGACACAACGCTACACACCCTCAAGATTCTGGTTGTCCATGGAGCTGATGGAAAGGATCCAGTGGATGTATCCATTATTCTTGAAGGAAAGGAGATCTTGCCGGGATGCCACAATACTGCTAAAACTTGTGCACTGCTTATGGGACTCATTTATGCCCTCAACCTTGCATACCCCAGAGCACTGCGTTACTCTTTTGAGGTGTTTCAGAGACTTTTTCTAGAATTGGATGGAATTAAGCTGTCTCCGAAAGTACAAGCTTTAAAGTTGAAGTTGCTTTCTTTGCCATCGCAAGTGCTGCACATTTTTTAATGCCAGTATACTCCTGAACTAAGTTTAAAATTTTCCAGATTGTATTGGACTGTTTTCATGGACAAAATGTTTTTCTGATCACTTGTGTAGATAATTAGCAGTTTTGATTTTGAATTTAGTTTCACCATTGTGAAATTTAAATTGAACTGAATTCGTAAAAGCACTACTCAATATCTGTTGGATGCAGAAGCTAACTTTTTTTAAGAAATTAGTTTGGACATTAATTTAGCAACATTGCTTTATATAGAAACATTGACATCTTTAACTGTTGATCTAAATGTTTTTTATGCATTTTATGTGTTGTTTTTTTATTTTATGCATTTAATGTTGTAATGTTTAGAGCGCAAGTCCATTCAAAAAAAAAAAAAAAAAAAAAAAACGGAGGTTTTGCTTTATGTAACTTTAAAAACCATACATTTGTGAGACTGAGTCATTGTTTAATGTTCGAACAAAATAAATGTTAATTGTCTACGCTGTGTGTGGGTTAATTTAAATGCAGACAAAATTACTATATTTTTAAAATATTGAATTGCATATATTTAATAAATTAATTGAAATATTAAATAAAACTTACCTTAAAACTGTAAATACAATTTACTTAATATTTTTAGGACAGCTGTGTGTTAATATTACAAAAAATATATAGACTTTATCTAAATGCTTAGAATAAAAATAGTTCCTACATTAAATAGAATTAAGTAATATTTATTTAATATTTTAATACATGTTAAGTCATAGTAATACATAGATTTTACTTAATTTTGGTAAGTGTATTTTATTTAAAATTATAGCAGTAAATTTTATTTAAACAGTGTTAGTGCAAATTGTTACAAGGATTTTATTAAGTAAATTTTACATGATATTTTTTTCAGTGTGGTGTGGGTAAATGCGTAAATAATGTAATATAAATAAAACTGTTGTGACTATTTGTATTGAAAAATCACACCCCAATATATATGCAATAATGGCAATATTATTCCCCAATATATAATTTAATTATGACAATACAATTCCCAGTGCCTTTCACATCGGCTTTTTGATGCCAAGGTTTCTTATTTAAAGCAGTGGGGGACCTGCATGTCGAAAAATGACACTGAAGGGGTACCCTGTGCGTCAAAATGTGACCAAGTTGGGAGTGAGAACATGTTGCAGGGTCAGAAAAATGATGAATCAAAAATATCTTAATGTGTGTACCAGAGATGAGCGAAGGTCTTGTGGTTTGGAACGACATGAGGGTGAGTAATTAATGACAGCATTGATGCATTAGAATGTACCAAGACAAACACTTTTTAGTCTGTTAGACTTTGTGAAGAGCAGCCGTTGTGTGGCCAATTGTTACTTTATGTTTGAAATTCTGAACAAATGATCTAAGAAGCCACTTTTCATAAATGTCGATGACCCATCCAGACAGAAGCAATGCCGCTAGCATCACTGCATAATGGGATGATTAATTAGTGATGTAATTTAGTGGAACTAGCAGTATTGCACTCATGTGGCTCAAAAGTGCTTAATGACATATGGTGGCCCATCCTCAACCAAAACCCACCCATTAGCGGGGTTAATGCGCCATCACTGCCTTTTAACCACAGTGATTACCTGCATGATGTTTCTGAACCTGATTTATTGCTTTTAACTCGTGCTGGCAGTCATTTACCTCTTGACAGTCAGATGCCATCAAATGCCTCAAGGAAAATTTATTGCTCAGAGGTTGTTTTTTTGTAGCTCAGGGGATCTGCTTCATCTTTTTTTCATCAGATGCTTCTTCTAAAAATTTTTCAAATAGACTAATGATCAAAAGTTAATAATTATTAAGATTAAGGGCCAGATTTACTGAGCAGGGCAAATTAGCATGAGACCATAATCCCATAAAAGCGCAGATGAAAGTGGAAAGTTCTGCGGGTGATCTACTGACGCAAAACATTCTTACTCCCAACTTGTTACATATTGAAGCTTGGTCAGGACCCTTTGGTGTCACTTTTTGATGCACAAGGGTATTCCTTTAGCACCAGTTTTCAGTGTGCAGGGTCCTCCATTGCTTTAAATAAGAAACCTTTTATTAGCATGTAACCCAATCCCTGCCCCTAAAACTAACATTTGTCAATAAAACATAGGATATAACAGGCAGATTCAACCACAGTCATAATTTTTATAAAAATGAATAAATAAATAATGATAATAGTATTCCAAGTCTTCAGAGGCAAAACAAATTATTTGTGAGAGGAATAGACATGATCATATTCTCCATCCGCCGTAAAGCTCATCCTGCGTGCAGTCTGTGAAGTGTTACTTCAGCTGTAGTTGTGAAATGCCAGTGGCTCTTGTATCGTGACTGACTGTGACATGCTAATGTCTTTTTGAATGAGATGTGAACACTTCAAGGAAGCGGGATCATTTTCAGTGATTAAAACCTTATGATATGACTTTATGTTTGTAATACTTTTATACTGCTTTTTATGGTCAGTTTTTGCAATAAATACCTGTGACTGTCACTGTACTTTTATTTGCCTGTTTTTTAGCCTATTTTTCAGAAGTGGGTGTGTTTAGGTGGGGTTACGTGCTCCAATGAATGTATACATTTATATAAAATGATTTTTGCATTTGCATGCATTTTACAAATGCATGCAAACCATTAAATTAAGGCAAACAACTGAAAGCAACAGAATACCCTACACATCCAAAAAGTAATGCTGTGCTGTAAAAAATTACTCTAAAGGGGTACCTTGAGCATCAAAAAATTACACCAAGTGTCAATATGTGACAAGTTGGGAGTGAGAATGTGTCAACTGACAATGTACAAACTAAAGAACACAATCTACCATGAGCAGTACAAATAAAAAAAAAATAAAAAAATATTAGAATATTAGAATTTAAATAACTGTGTATATATATATATATATATATATATATATATATATAGTTTTTGCTGCTTAATAGTTTGCTGCTTAACATTCAAAAGTGTATGGAAGATATGTTTTGTTAAAATTAATTAATTCATTAATTTAAAAAAAAAAAATATATATATATATATATATATATATATATACTTAAAAATGCATTAATTTAATCAAAAGTGGCAGTATGCACATTTATAATGTTACGAAAGTGTTTTGTTTTTTTATTAATCAAAAATAATATATCACAATTATCACTATTAAGCAGTTCTTAATAATTGTAGTAATAATCATTAATCATTAATATTTTAGCACAAAATTCATTTCTAAAGTTATGTGACACTAAAGAAGTAAGTGTGCTGAAAATTCAGCATTGTCATCACAGGAATAAACCACATTTTAAAATATATTAAAAAAGCCAACAGTTATTTTAAATTGTAGTAATATTTCACAGTGATATAAGAATGTGTGAGAAATTCCTACTGAGATCTCTTTCTTTCACATTTGATCACAGCGTGCAGCATTGTTGAGAGCTCTTCTGAAACTCCAGTGAAGAGATGTGTGAAATTGCTGGGGTCTTTTTCCAAAAAGAACAAAATCTGAGAAACAGTAGAGAGTGGAGATCTATGACATTAAAAATACATGTGATTTCTCTGTCCTGTTACCTTCACCTTGTTCTCATGTGTTTGCAGAACTTTAAGGTGTTATCATAAAAAAACTGAATCTGACTGAAACATGATTAAAACCAGTTAGTTAACCAGTTAAGTAAGTGCTGTTATTCTTATAACTATGCTCAATTTAATTCACATTTAGCAGAGGGTCCAAAACAGATCCTTGCGACACTCCATACTTTACCAGCGTGAAATTAGATAGTCCTCCATTTAAATAAACACAATGGTAGCAATCGGACAGCTATGATCTAAACTATTTTAATTCCTGTCCCTGAATACTAGTGTGTTTTACCTAGTCCAGTTTCTATGCTATGATAGGGCTTGAAATCTCACTGAAAGTCTTTATAAATATTGTTTTTCTGCAAGAATGAGAATAATTGATCAGCCACAACTTTTTCTAATATTTTAGATATAGATAAAGTTTTTAATTGAGTCTGTTATTTGCTTAAGGTTCAATAACCACAACCTTGAATTATTTCAAAGTAGTTATACAACAGGAGATTACACAATAGGTTTCTATTTAAAATACTGTAGTTGATACTTATGGTTTCAGCCATTAATGTTTGCTATTAAAAAGACATATTCTTCAAACAATAATACCTGGATTGTAAAGTATGATGTCAGAAAGCATTTTTTTTTGGCCGGTACACCAGCCCATATGGAGCTCGCAGGAGAACTCTACAGATGGGCGATGCCTTTTTCACTTTACAATAAATCATATCTTTGTGGACCATATTGTGTCTCACACATTTCCATGTATTTCACCTGTACCTACAGTATATGTTGACATTAACATAGTAATGACCCCCCAAAAAATGTTAACATCCAAAAAAAGAGTGTCTCTGTAATTCTCTCTGACAACACCATATGTGAGGGTAAAGCAGGCCAACTGGAGCAGAATGCAAATTATACAGTAGTGATGTGAGACTGGGGGATATAAGAGAGCAGTCCTTTATATCTACATGCAAATTCCTCATACTAAAAGAGAAATAAATTATATCATCCAAGGTCTGTCCTATACTTTATTCTAACCACTCAATCACAAGACAAAGCAGAAAACTAATGCCAAAGGAGTTTTGTGGCGAAATATTGAGGTATGAGGGGCGGTGAAGTTAATTTGATTGATCTGTCTATGGACCTTAGTCAGGGTAGATGCCATATTAAATTTGACAGGAATGAAAACGAGACTCTGAGGAACAGAAGTAAGGGAGTAAGGGAAACTGGGAGTAGCATAATACATTTTGTCAATCACAATTAATATACATGACACATTATAGTGTGGCTATGAGCTTAGTTTGACTTTTTTACAATTGGAGGAAATAAAAACCTTTATAAAATGTGTAATGGAGATTATGGAGCTTTTCAATCTTGATGTCATGAACCAACAAATTGTTCAGGTTTTTTTTTAGTTTATTGTGGTTGTGTGTGTGTGTGTGTGTGTGTGTGTGTGTGTGTGTGTGTGTGTGTGTTTAAATAAATTCTAAACTATATACACCCATACTATATTAAGTGTTGCATAAAATAATGCAAACACCTATAAAATATCAACGTGATCTCATGACAGTTTGTATGTATTTTACATAAAATGTGGTTCTACAAAACATAGATTTCACAGACACTAAAACATACAACACTGATGTATTTCCAGCATTTTAACAGATAATACTGACATACTGATGACACCTAAAACTTAAATTATTTACATATAAACAACTTAACTGACTTACATATGAATTGTTGTGATTATTGGAATTGCTACATTAATTTTATTATTATTGTATTAAGTTGTCACATCAATGGCACTATGGTTTTAATTGCATTATTAAATTGTTTACTTATTTTCACAAAAGGAAACCATTTTATTTGTGAGCTGTAATCCAAGTCTTTAGAATCCATATGACTGCGAGGAACAGAACCAAATCCAAGCCTTTATTTAGCGATCTTCATCTCCATCCCGAGCAGCCACTGTAACGATCAAAACCTGTGCGGATACACTCGTTACTGCAATAAATAAATAAATACATACATACATACATACATATACACACTTCTAAACAAACGGCTGAGAATATAGACAGTCAAAATAAATACAAGATAATTAAAACATTTGTTTTCACTGTAGCCTACACAAAAATGTGTGTAAAAAAAAAAAGTACTAATATATAAACACTGCATTTATGCAAGAAGGCAGAATAAAATAGTAAGTTTATTTTAATTTATATTTTATTTTATCTGAACTTCTCCACAGACCCCTCACACACACTTGTGGTACCCAGTTTGAAAACCCCTGATCTACAGTAGATGAAGGCAATAAAGATGTTTTTAACCCAAGCACTGATCAGTATGGTTTAGTAAAATTATTTATTTCACATAATTATAAGTCTCACTTACACTTTAGATTTAAATCCACATTACTCCTGAGAGCTAAAAGAATTATTAGTCTTATAAGTCTTATTAATATTACTGAACATCTTCACCTTTTAAAAAGTATTACTTTAATGGAATATCAAAGTGTTCTCTTATTAAAAATACAGTGCTGTTACTATTACCACAAAGGAACACTCTGAATTCTTGTATTAAATTCTATATTCTGATCAAGTCCTTTTCATTATAAGTGTGTTATTGATACAGGTACATTTGTCTTAAATGTTTTTTTTTTTTTTTTTTTAAATAGCAAAAATGTCAGGTAGTATAGCAGACTATGAGTCTATGAGAATGTAAAATGTATTGCAATTGTCACTGGTCCTCTTTTCAATAAGTTGTTTTATGTCACATTTAATTTTCACAACCTATTATTTTCAGTTTCTTGACCACACATTTTTTTGAAAATAAGTATTTCAGTCTTGTGTCAATGATCATCACTAATGTAATGAAGAGTTTGCCTCACAGTCTTGTTCACATCCAAATCGAATTAAATCTGGTATAAAAATAAATAAATAAATAAATAAAAATACTGGATGAACAAATGTGCTTAGAGTATCAGTCAAGTACAACTTGTCATTTCAATGACTAAAGGAAACTTAGGTGTTTACTTTATTTACTTCAGTGGGGAGAGATGAATCCTAATCAAAATGCACAAGAACTGCAGGACGTAATTCCCTCAATTAGTTTATAAGGACTTCTTTGTGGCACATTTTATACCCCGTCCCATGTGCCAGAGAGAATAAAGAAAAAAAAATGCAGTAAAATACTCATTAAGCAAAGCTGTCTTCAGCGCTAAACTGCGTCTCTTTGAAATCAGATGAAAGCGCCCGTATTTCCATATGAATCTTCTGTTAATAATGCAGTGCGCTGAGAAGAAAATACGAGAGCATTGTGTTCTCGCCGTCTTGGAGGAAACAGCGGATTGAGATTTCATACAAGGGACGGATGCCAATTGAAGTAATGACAGACGTACGGGTTCCACATTTACAAAGGTTTGCAAGGGCAAGGCGTCTCTGAGAGCTAGAAGCTAATTTCCATGGTTTTTGTGTCGTCACCTTGCACAGCACAAATGTCAAAATGAATTCTGAAGCAGGCCTAATTAGAACGGAACGGAGGGTGTCTTGCGAAATCAGTAAAGCGTGCGACGTGCGCTTTTACTCAGTGTCACTCTCTCTTTCCTTCTTTCTCGCTGGCTCTCTGGAACACCTGCCACTGAAGGAGAAATCTGGGCTCTCCTGCAGAATGCTTCATTACCTGTATTGTATCATTTTCCATTAGTATTCCCATCACAAGCTCGTGCCCCTCTCTCCGAGAGCTCCTCTTGGCAGGCGGCGGTACCCACTGCTTCCCGGTGCGAGCCTGGCTTCCGGTTGGCCCGTGCGCCAGGCGGCTAATTGGTTTATTCAGCGGCGTTCCGTTCGTACCCTGATTCGCTTTATGTCACTTGTCAGTATCCGAAGCCTCATCAAGCATTCAAGTGTCCAATTCACTCAGATGCAAGAGCCTTTTTAGCGCAAATCTCTCCACGCCACATTTGACTAGCGGCGGATGTGAAGAGCGCCGAGGCGGAGCTAGAATTGACACCCTGTTAACATGCGAAACGCCACAAAGCAGCACAAAGCAGCATTTGATTTTAAATCATTAATAAAGTTGACTAGCATGGGGAGGCGCTTTCCTGCCAAGCTGCTGTGTTTAAGTCAATACGCCAGCTTATTTTGCAAAGACTTGATTCTCAGGAGGGAAAACAACAGCAAATGAGCAGCAAAGCAGTTTTGGTGAAAGAAGCTGGTCATAACTGTTTCAGGAAGACTTATCTGCATGCATCAGTAATCGATGTAGATTTCCCACCGCAAAGTTAATAACCTAAAGCTTCCCTCCCAACCACTTGCCAGGCATAATTTGAAATGAAAATCAGGTTTTGCTCTGAGCAAGATTAGATTTGTGACGCTTAATTCCCTAGCTACGTATTTATAATTGCTAGTGTCAGTTCTCTCACCTGTAGTTCATAAATTATATCTAGATTGGTTTGGATTGACACATTTTCGATCTTCAGCATCTAGAGTTGTGACCCAGGAAGTGACAGCGAAGAAACAGAAAGGGACTGTACTTAGTCTAAGGTAAAATAACACATTTAGGTGAATTATGGTTTTCTCAGTGACTGATAAAGATTTAAAAGGATAATTTGACCTCCATGGACATGCCTAGAATGCATATGTATTACAAAAGCAAATAAGTAAGTAAGTAGGTAGTTGCAATAAAAAAAGTAAATAAATAAATAAATAAATAAATAATAATAATAATAATAAAGTAAATTAAAATAAAATAAAATAAAATAAAGGCCATGCTAAAGTCACAGTTCATTGCACTTTTTCAAATGCTAAATTGAAATACTCATGAAAAAAATAAGTTGAAATACTGAGAGCTCATAAAAACTGAAGAAAGTGTTTTAACATTAATACATCTGCTTAAAATTCACTTTATGCTGCTTCTCCTTTTCCTCATACAGTTTTGAGTGTGTTAATGTTCTGCACTTATGTAACAGAGACATACATGTATCATTAATGCACCACATTTGAGAAAGATATTCAGTAAAATAATGGTTTAAACTTTCATTCTGTTCCTCACACAAAGCCATCACATGGATACAGATGGCTTGAAATACAGCGCACGAGTGGTAACCTACAATCATAATACTTTCATGATACTTTCATGTGCTTTTTGAAGCTTGACATTTACAATCACCATATTCTATATCTTTTTTTTTTTTTTTTATATAAAGCCAAATGCGATTGGAACCAAATGAAGGAGAGCAAATAATGATGAATTTTATTTTTTGGATGAACTTTCTCTCATATTGTTATAAGGAAATGTCATTTAATTTGACATATTAGCATGTTTTATGTATTTTGCAGCACAGATAGTTTGAAAAAATGAGAGAAAAATGTAGGTTTGCTTACTACTTTTATTTAAAGTGAAAATGAGAGAACAAGTTCAGATCCACTTGTTCTGTACACAAACAGAAATAAAAAGAAAGAAAGAAAGAAAGAAAGAAAATATATTTTAATAGGAAAAAACAAGGCTCCTTTTTAACCTTGAAATGCAATTAACTTTATTTGCTTAAATTACAAAATTGGCTTTCAAATTATGTTATCTTTTTTGAGGGTTGTTTGTCAGTGTATATGCAGTGTACCTCACTTTCTGATAGTAGCACAGACAGAAAAGGAGAGGTGGAGGTCATATGCTGGATCAGCAGTAGAGCAAACCCGCTACAAACCTTTTGACCACACTAACCGCCCAGTTCCTGGTTCGCTCTTATCTTGCCCGGTCATGTGGTTTATATGACTAACCCATTCAGTGATAACCGGGATCTGCTCTGCAGTGCAACCAACACCATTTCCATATTATTGCCTAGCCCAGGAAGATAGACATCAGCATGGCTGTGTGCCTGGAAAGTACATCTTGTACATTGGTATTCCCTCCAGCATTGCTTTTAAAATTCAACTTCTCACTTCACATTCAGACCTTCTCTACATAAAGAACACCCTGAAATAGTGCACTAGTGTTTATATTTTAGACTTACATGCCATAGTAGTGCTTATGGAATTGAATTTCTAATGAGAAGCAAAGCTGGGCACACACATTAGAAACACTGGGATACCTGCAGAGATATTTCAATATTGTATTTATGGACACAAAAATACCAACTTTGTACTCTGGGTTGAATTTCAATTGGCTATATCTTTGGCAACCTCCCACATGACTGTTTTCTCCCTGTGAAAGAGTCATTGAGCTCAGCGCGCGCCGGGAAATGGCTTGGCGGCTCACAGGAGAGCGGGAAGCTCTTACCGAAATAGGGAACAAAACCAAGGCTTGATGTTTTGATTGGTTACCAAGTGGCTGGCAAATATGGATGTCTTAAAGTAAGAGGGCTGCATTACAGTTGCAGGGATCCAAGACTGTTTCAAAGAATAACAATGATTGAAAGGAAGAAAAGACATTTTGAGTGTCAGTCCATCATACTTGTTGTAATTCAATGCCAAAGCTGTCATTCTTTATTCATAGTCCAGTACAGAGAGGACAAAAAATGAGAGGCTGTGGGATCAGGAAATGATGTGACCTAGATTTAAATTTATGTTGCCGACAACTTGATGTGTGAGGCACATGTGCTAACCGCTAGACTTCGGTCCTGACAGAAATCGAGATTAGTATTTTAATGAAAGTATGCCATTTGATAGCTGTTAATTAGGAAAGCATTAAAAGAACTGACCTTAAAGTAAATACGTGTGTCTAATAAGATTGGACAATAAGTGTGCATTATTGTTCATTGTTACTTAATGATGTGTGTGTGTTTTTTTTTTTTCTATTTTTTTCTACTTAAATTCAGCAAACCTTTTTTCCTGTGATCCCAACGCAATTTAGTATATGTGTATTATTTATTGCAATTCAAGACGCATGTTATTACCATAAATAACATCAGCAATCAGTGTGTGACCTGTGCAGTCATGTGTTACACTAACATTCTCATCAGTGATCTCATCTGTTTTTCTTCCATTAAATGAATTTCATTATTCACCAGAAACCAGCAACACACAATCAGAAACCTACATTCATTAATTCACTTTTTTCAAAGTAGCATCACAATAATATAATACTGTAGAAAATAAAAATAAATAAAGTCGAATACTTATTTTAGTTATAACAGTGATCATTAGGGAAAAAGGACACCTTTTTGAACTGGCTAATGTGTCAGTAATATTACACTAACATTCTCAATCTGTAAATGTATTTTTATTTATTTTGAGATGGCTCTTTGTTTTGTTAAGATGTGGCTGTGGCTGGATGTGTTAAGATAATTGAAATTTTAATCTTTATGATTCAATATAAAAGTTGAACAAACACCACATCAGCTGCATTATGAATGGTCTCAAATGGCTCTCACATTGTCACTGCCAAGACTGTGTCAATATAAACCACTTGGTGGAGAGTAATTTCACATAAATGCTGAACAAAAAGAAAAATAAATAAATAAATAGAGCAGAAATAAAATAAATTGAAAACAATATATTTGTACAGATGATTAAGAAAGGAATGGAACACTGAAATGTAGATAATAATTACATGTTTTTCTTCTTCCTTTGTTAAGCAAGATATACAGAGGAATTAAAAATATTAATTAGAATCTAATAGATTATTATTATTATTATTATTTTTCCTCCATTGAGTGGGTCACATAAGTTCATGCTGAGATCTGAATACTTCTATATTAAAAAAAAAAAAATATATATATATATATATATATATACATACAGTTATGCCTAAAAATGTCGCAAATCCTTGCAATTCTGTCAGATAATGCAACACTTTTCTCAGAAAATTGTTCCACTTGCAAATGGTTTGGTATTCACATGCTTATTATTATTATTATAGAATTAAAAAAACAAACAAACAAACAAAAAACTTCCAACCAGCTAAAAAGGAGAAAAGTTGACTCAACCAGAGAAAAAAATTGTGGAAAAACATGGACAATCTCAAGGCTACAAGTCCATCTCAAGAGATCTTAATGTTCCTGTGTGCACTGTACACAATATCATGAGGTTTACAGCCCATGGCACTGTAGCTAACCTCCCTGGATGTGGACAAAAGGGCAAAATTGGTGAAAAATTACAACAAAGGATTGTTTGAATGGTGGATAAAGAACCCAGATTGATTTCTAAACTTATTTAAACTCATCTGCAGACACAGGGTACAACAGTGTCAGCTCACACTATCCGCCATCTAAATGAAAAGGGTCGTTATGGTAGGACACCACAGCTGACACAAATGCATAAATCCTTCTGGGAGAGTGTACTGTGGACAGATGAGACAACAGTAGAGCTTTTTGGTGAAGGACATCATGGCACTGTTTAAAGAAAAAGAAATGAGGCCTTCAAAGAAAAGAACGCAGTTGACCTGAAACACACTTCAAAAAGCACTCAGAAATGGTTCCAAACAAAGCACTGGAGAGTTCTGAAATGGCCAACAATGAGTCCAGATCTGAAAGCCATAGAACACCTGTGGAGAGATCTCAAAACAGCAGTTGGGAGAAGGCATCCTTCAAATCTGAACCTGACCTGGAGCAGTTTGCAAAAGAAGAGTGGTCCAAAAGTCCAGTAGAGAGGTGTAAGAAACTCATTCATGGTCACAGGAAGCAACTGATTTCAGTTATTGTTTTTCCGAAGGGGGTGCTACCAAATGTTAAGTTAAGGTGATAATAATTTTGTCCAGTGCATTTTTTTTTTTGTTTTGTTTTTTTTGTTCCATTGCAGACAAACAAAACCAAAAAATAATAAAAAATAATAAAATAAAATAAAATAAAATGTGAGTACCAAAACAATGCATTTTGTGACAGAATTGCAAGGGTGCAAATATTAGTTTTTTTGGCCATTTTTTATATATATATATATATATATATATATATATGTATATACTCTAGAAAAAAAAATGTGTGGTTAGTGCAGGTAAATTTGGTTAAAAATATGTTTTTTTTTTTTTTTAAGTTGTCTGTCTATGCAGTTTTTTTTTTTTTTTTAGAGAGAGAGCAAAAGAGAGAGAAATAAAGAACAGCGAAAAATACCTGGGGTGAAAAAAAAAGGTTGGAAAGCTTCAACACCAATAATGCTTTAGTCAATCAGACTTTCCTTGAGTGGAGATACAAACATGCAGAAGTTCAATCTATAGTTTTAACAAAAGCCCTGGAACTGTCACAAGTCAGACTTTTGCTGACAAATAAACAGGGATATTTTGATGCATGTAACACATTTTTCATTGACTCATACTACTGACACTGCAACAACATAAACCTAGTTGAAAATAAATAACCTTCCCCTTGTTGTACAAGATTGCACAAGATTATGAATATTGACAATGAATGTGTCCATCTATTTGAGTTGTCTTGATGTTTGTTTCACCACAGATATTCAACAAAGTATAAAAACTGTGCCAACCACCTTTGGCCTCCACTGTATTAGTTGACAAGCTTGTTGAAAGTGAAGGCCAAACTGTATCAAGATGTCAGCACTTATGCACACACATATCAATAACTGCTGCTCCGTTTTGGCACGCTATCTTGGTTGGCAGCTGTTTGAGTTGGCCCAAATGCTGTTTGACCAAAGCCCAAGCAATCAAAATAATAACAATAATAATAATAATAAAACTGTGAAAAAGAATGTCAATATTATGTTTTCCTCAAATTGTAAGATTATTTGGGGTTAACATTAGATATTTATACATAAATTACGTGAATATTCAGGCTTAGTGTTTTCCATATATGTAACAACATGGTCAGTGGAAATTCCATGATTTTAGGAGGTTCTAATCCATGAATCCCACTGTTACAGCAGCAGGAACAATTTCCCTCTTTGCAAAGAACAAACTCACAATTATGAAAAGCAAGCGCTAGATTTCATACAAGCAGAGGGGCTGATGAGAGTTTAGTTTGAGGTTTGAATCAAAACATGTTAATGAGCTCCCTAAGGGTGCTACTTATGAATGAGCAGTCGTTATTTTGTGTAAAGTCTTCTAATGATCAAGTTGCTAAAACTGTTCACCTCAGTGATTGCAGTAAACATCTGAATGCTTCAATTTCTCTGCTATTATTGAGGAACAATGGGGTGCCTCGTTTAAAAAAATCTCAATTTTACACATTATAAGTGCATTTTAAACACACTACATAAATTACATTATGTGGGAATGAAATTGCAACACTGATTACTGTTTTTGATGTCATCCTGATTCTAGGAGATTCTAGGATTCAAGGAGGTATATTCCTGATATGAAAATAGATATACTACAGAAATATGAGACAATGGAACCAACAAACAAAATATAAACAAACAAACAAAATAAGACCTATAATATAAATTAAATGTATATATTTTATCCAAATATGTCAAGCAGATCATCAGATTTTATTACATGTAAAGTAAATAGAAATTTGATTCGGTCAGATTGGGATATTTTTCTCCTACACAAAAGCCAGACTGCAGAATGTGTGACGCAGTGCAGACTGTATGAATAGACTGAATTAAAGGCTATATCAATACATATCGATCATCAACAACAAACTGTTCCCTCATATGTCATATATTATTCACTGTCTGGCGAAGCCACATATTAAAACTCTCAGCTGCTGTTCACTATAGTCACAAAAAGCTTTATTGACATTTTAAGCTTTTCAATAAGAAGCTTCTAGAAATTATAATGGTAACTTTGACAGTGATAAAACATGTCACTCCATGACATATTCATACCTTGTCATATTGTAACATCATGTGAGTTTCTTAAATAAAAATAAAATTGATTTTCTGTCTGCATGGTCTTCAGAAATATTGGGTTAGGATGATCACCTCCCTTTTCGGTCTCCATCAAACTCCCATACATATTGTAGAAACTACAAACCTCAATATATAGGACATTCCTGACCATCAAATCTGTGCTCAATTAAAATAAATAAATAAATAAATAAAAATATGTTGAAAAAATGTGATTTTACTCTAGTTTGTTCATTCATTCATTCATTCATTCATTCATTCATTTGTTCTGTGAAACATCTCTTTCCACTTGAGTTAACAAAAGCCAGATTCCCACTCTTTTAACCTATTCGATATGACTAGTCATTACAATACTACTTTACTGTAAAATAAATAACATATAATACATAGGGGATTAACATAAGAAGAGCCCTTTTTTAGATGAGGCAGAAGTCAAATTAAAGTAATCTAAAGTAAAAATCTAAAGTAATTACATGATGTTTTCTATCATTTTAAATGATCAGAATTAATATATGAAAAAGGGTTTACATATATGGCTTCTCATAAAAAAGTGTTCCCATGGCTCAGTTTACTCCAGGTTAGGGGTAAGTTGATCCAAGTCAGTGGGTAAGATGCACCAATGTAACCAATGTGAACTGACCATCTAATTCAAAACAATGTAACAATGTATTTATTTATTTTTTTATTTTCATTTATTTCACTCAAACAGCCATATTTCCTTTCTTAAAAGCTAACTTAAACAACATAAACACAACCAAATTAATCTTAAATTTCAATATCTTTAATTGTTTGCATTTCTGAAACAATATGTTGAACACCAAAGTTGTAACCTATTTCTCTATTTTGCAGTCTGGCAGAAAAAAAATCCAAAATACATGGTCACATGACAGTAAATGTGTCCTGATGCCGAGATACAGTGGGTGGGTTACCCCACTCTCCCTTTTTATGATGAATATAGTATGAAGTTTGTTATGTTCAGTAGGCTAATATTTACAACTACTAACTTTTAAAAAAACCTTCTTAAAGTTAGAATTATGGCAGAAAACTGCAGGGAATTTTTGAAACTTCTGCAGTCCCTCTGGAATGCTGAAAACACCGGATCATGAGCTGCAGGTGGAAATGATGAACACAGTGCCGCGCTTTGCTTTAAAACACTCAGCACATGTGTTAAGCAAATTGAATCAAAGCCTATGCAATATGATAACCACACTAAGCCATATCACTCAGCCCTAGCCTTAATTTTAAGAAAAAGATCAGGGGACCAAAGCAATGTATGTTTAGGGGCCCAAAAATCCTAGCTAAAACCCTGAGGACACTTTTGCAGTTTCCCACAAGTGATTCATCCCACCCTGGTCCTAATAGATGTGAGCAACCCTTGATCTACAAAGCCCGTTGTACGTCTCATCTCAGTGGCACAGACAGAGGAGGACAGAGAGAGTGTCAACCTCTGGCAGTATTCCACAGGTATAAAAAAAGTAGGATGAGAAAAGTGAATCACCTCGTCTAACAAAGAGCTTCGTCTCTTTGAAATGAGTGCCAGTCAATCTAACATTACAGCAAGATAGATCCTACAAAGGACAGAGCATGTCTGGATCAAGGATAAAGCTGTGAACCCGGAAACCACAATTATGTTCCATTAAATCATCAAAATGTGTTTGCCTCCCGCTAGCTGACGTGGCACACTACATGAATGGAAAGCAAAACGTAGTGAAGAAATAAAGACTATATGGAAATCTAATTACTTGTGACTCCTGTTAAGCTCCATGTCCACAGCCGTATGTTTCTAGGCCGAAGCGACAGCGAGAGATGCCTGCTGATGCCAGATCGCTGTACACTGTTTCTCTGGATGTACTAGCTGGTCTGTCTGTGTAGGTGTATTCTCGACTCTGGCTGTCTCACATTTCATAATGATGTCTGGGATGTCTTCAGCTCTTGTTTAGGCGAGAATGCACTAGAATCTGATTGTAGCTCACAGTCCGAGCCTGAGAACATTTAAGTGGCAGCAGCAAATCTCATAGTGGATTCAACACAAAATACTTCTAGCTTATTTGATTTCACAAACATTTGATATTACCAGGCTATAATTTGGGACAACATACTAGATTAGGACCTGTTTTATTGGCTCTGAGTCTAGGTGATTGTACATATCAAAGCTATTAATTTTCACGGCGGAATTCTTTCAGTTTTACCAGAAATCTGCCTGCAAAAGGACCCTGTCAGGGGAAGCTGTGTGTCTGTACGACTGGTGTTCTGTATCTGTCTAATGTGTAATGCAGTTTGTTATTGTGTTATTATATATATTAGGATTTAATGAAAAGTGAAAGTAAATGCATTTAGAATGTCTCAAAATCCTCAAAATACTAAGCAGCACAACTGTTAACACTTATAATAATCAGAAATATCAGAATTTCTCAAATAAACATATTAAACATATGTTGCGTCTTAATCATTATTTTCAAAACTTGTATTATCTTAAAAACTTAATTTTGTATTTTGTATCACATTACATTTTACAGTCATAATATATATATATATATATATATATATATATATAGCCCTATTAGTGGTGTCAAAATTAGCGCGTTAACGCAGACGATTAATTTTTTCATTTTAACGCGTTCAAAATATTTAACACAATTAATGCATGGGCGGGGCCACCCCACTCACAACTGCTTCTGAAATGCTTTTATTTAAATGCGCAGAGAGTCTTTACCAACACATCAAACAGGAGATGCGCGCTCCAACTTTACTTCAGCGGCAGACGCGAGTCAAACGACCGCGGAAGCGGTACCGGTGACGAGGAGCTTAAGTAAAACGTCAGTGAACTGCGGTCAGATGAGATGCTGTCAGGCCATATGTCGGTAAAAACAAATTTAATTGTCCTGTCAGCCTATATACTCTGCTTGTAGCGCGCGCTCTTGAAGTTCACGCGCAAATGTGCCGACGCGCGCTGTATTAGGCTATATTAAAGCCAAATGAAACTGCGAGCATGCAAAGTCGTAGTTATATCGTTAGGTAAAACATGAATTCACAAAAAAAAAAAAATAAATAAATAAAAACGATCAAAGCTGCCTTCAAACTGTGCATGTAAGAATGTATTATTTATAGGTGAAAGCAGTGTCAGTTCAAGTTCAGCAGCGACAACTTTTATAGTAACAGCAGCCAAAATATCCTTATAACCAGTTGCTGTGATGTCTGTTAATTAAGGAACAAAATTAAAAAGAGGAAATTAATAACTAAGTTTTATTATATAATTTAGAATTTGATATAATTTAGGCTATATTTTCTTGCTGAAGGGCACAGGTGGCTACTAGCCCTAAATGACATTTATTATAATGGGTTTGTGTGAAGATTATTTCAAGTTCACTTAAATTATTATTATTAGTTATTTTTTTAAAAGTTTAATAAATGTTAAAGTGATAGCTCTTAATGATACTGTAATGTTGAATGACTTGCCTTCAGTCCTAAAACAAGATGGCGTTAAACAAATATTAAAAATATATGTTCTTTATGTTGTTTCTACATTAATTTGAAGCATTAAAGTAAAATTATTGCAATATAAAAGTATAATTAAAAACTTTAATGTCAGGTAGAATTAATCACGATTAATCACGATTAATTTCAGGTAAAATGTGTGATTAATTTGTTATTTTTTTTTAATCGATTGACACCACTAATATATATATATATATATATATATATATATATTCCCTGTTCTCCTGCTGGTGTTTCTGGTTGTTTTGGTTTCATCACATTAATTATATTTTTATAATGTTTCACCAAAACTGTTTCACGTATAATTTTAGTAAGAATTATTAGTAATGACATGTTATGCCATACAATAATGCTAGTTTTATTTGAACAGTGAGATAAAAAAAAAAAATAGAAAAAATAATATATATATATATATATATATATATATATTGATATAAATTTGGTAAATTGTGCACGCTGAAGTTGTTGTGTTGGAGCTGGACAACTGGATTTTAGCTTGTGATCAGATGGCCCTTATATTAGAAGACGTTGAGAACACATTGAGTTATCACACATGACTGGAGGTTTTAAAACTTCAAACAGACAGTTGGCTGTTGTGTGTTCTAAAAGAGGATACATCAGGTACATTATCTTTGAATTATAAATGGAAACTGCTCAATGCCAGGGATGAGAAACCATAGTTCTGTCATTTGTCAGTCCATTCCATTCAACCATCCCTGTCATCCCTCAAGCTCTCATAATTGCCTCAGCTGTCAGCAGCATTTTTCTGTAAATACAGGGAGTCAATCAAAAAATGATTGTCTTTTTTTCTGAGCATGCTACCTCTCCATGCTGGATATTTTTTTTTCCTCTGTTAATTCCAATCGTCTCTCCTTAGAGAAATCATAGCTTATATGCAGTGAGCAGTGAAATGATTAGATGACAGCAGTATAGATTTTCATTTTAATTGGTGTACACTCCACTGTTGTGTGAAGAGGATGCCAGATACATTTCTCGTAATACAAATCTTCTAAACCTTCTAAAAAAATAATGTGACATAAAAAATACATAAATATACAATGACATAAATATCCTCCTGAGACCCCCCGGAAAAAAACGTTGTTTATTTAGTATTTGTTGTTACACTGTTTAGAGCATAAGGAAAAAATTCTAAATTAGCACTTTTGAAAAATTACATCTTATTCATATTTTATTCAGTGTCAGAGGACACTAAGTCTAAGTTTTTTCTAAAAATATAATGGTATAAATAGACATCAAAAAGGAAAAACAATGGAAGTTTTTTTAAATCACCAACCAATTTTTGGTTTTCAGGATTTTTTTATACCAGACTTTGTGTAAGGATGATTCTCACCTATGTTGTAAAATACATTAAACAAAATTACTTGATATGCCATTTTTTTATTGCAGTATGTGTGTTAAAAATTCCATAAACTGGTTTTCCCCTTAAATACAGTATATCTATACATGTATCTAATTTGAATATTAATGTGTTAATAATTTAATAATTGTCATAATGGGAGTATTAATTGGTCAGATTTTTGTAGTAATATCTTATATTTTATAATAATTTTGATATATATATATATATATATATATATATATATATATATTTTTTTTTTTTTTTTTTTTTTTTCCCTATTCAATTGTTATGTCTCACAAAATGCATAATAAACATGCTTTTAGTCCTGGCGTCCTCTACAGTGGATTTGGATTTGAAAAAACTCATAACATTTCCTGAGATGTTGCTTTATGATAAACAATTAGAAAATGATTCAGATTTAAATGCAAGTTACAAAATGTAATCATATATCCATAAGGATGTACAATTTTTCACTAAATTAATTTTAGCCATTTTTAAAGACCAAGGAGAGGGTGTGATCATGGTCAAACTTCTAAACATTTGGTATCTTTGAAAAGCCCTGAATGTACTCTGTACAGGACATCAAGGCTTACAACTATGACATGTGAGGTCTCTGAGAAATTCACTAAAAATATAATGTCCACTACAGAGGCAAAAACTCCATAGCCGGGTCCCAGGAGGATATACAATGACTGAATGAATGAATTCATGAATGAATGCATGAATAAATGAATGTTCATTTATTAGTAGTTTTTATTATTATTATTATTATTATTATTATTATTATTATTATACTACTACTACTACTAATAATAATAATAATATTAACAACAGCAGCTTAGTAGTGTCATATCTTTTTTTGGAGGTCAGGTCGAGCAATGCTTTGGCATGCATACTAGCATGAATTATTTGGCTTGCAACACTCACAGCATAATGAAGTGAGTGCACAGTTGAGTGAACATGAATGCACATTCTCCAGATACAACCTGGCAGGTGCTGTGACCAGTAAAATGAAACCCTATAAGGACGCTTTCCTAGACCAAGATTACATTTAGCACTACAGTATGTGACAGTGTGAATGTTGATACTGCAGTACTGAGTCAGCATTGAGTTCGCTCTGAGTTAATAGTATAGGACTAGATACAGGACGTGCTTGGGATCTTTGTTTTCAGTGCTCAAATGTCTCTTTAACTATTCAGATAAACACACAAATCTGAACACATGCCTATGATGCTCACAAAAAGTACAACTGCACAGCTTTGCACAGTTCACTAAAGTTTCACCTATTTACACTCTTCAGATGTGCAGTTAAATGGGTTTTTGAGCTTATTTGAGTTCTTTTTTTTATTAGTTTGTAATGAACTTTTAGTTAGTTAGTTAATTAGTTAAATGTATTTACTTATTTTAGAGATAAAGCAGCTGGGTCTAAAATCAGCACTGGTATATTGTCATTGTACATAGTCATACATACAGCCAATAAAATAGTGTTTCACCAGGTCTGCAGTGCAACTTACAGACATGACAGCAAACAGTAAACAATAGATTCTGTAAACAATAAACAATAGACTATAAACAATAAGCGTTCAATAAATAAGCAGCAAAGACAAAAGACAATATGGGTCAAGTGTACACATATGTGATTCTTGAATGCTAATTTTTAAGAATTAAGCAAATAAACTAGCATGAAGAAATGTGTTGTATTATCAGTGAAATATTACTACTGCTACTACTACTACTACTAATAACTACTTTTGGAACAGAAACACTGCATCACCCTTAAGTGCAATACTAAAAAGAAAGTGTATCAGATGGTGCTATTTTGTGAACCCCTTACACAAATTATTACCTTAACTGGGAGATGACCCAGCAAAATGGTGCAAATTGAAAAAGCCTTTAGCAACGAGCTGATAATATTTTACAAAATGAGAAGTTTGTAGCACTAAAAGGGGATTGGAAACTGCATTACAAACTAGGAAATCATTTTACACTTTTTTTTATTACTTTTTTAGAGATCGGTAAGGGTTTTATATTTCAAAAACAAGCTGTGTACATTATTCTGCAAATACTTGCTTGCCAATCCACATGTGTCTCTGTAACATGGTTTGATAACCATTTAAATGACAGTAGATGTGAAAGAGAGTGACCTTAAAGGGTTCACCTTCATTCATCTTAGGAACACAAAGTAGGATTTTTTTGACCCTGCATAGACAGCAACACAAGGCCTAGTTCACATCACGTTCAAGGTCCAGAAAGGTAGTAAGTACATCGATAAAAATAGTTGATGTGACATCAGTAGTTCAAAGTAATATTCTGAAGCTACTAAAAACAAAACAAAACAAAACAAAACAAAAAAAAAAACTTTATTCAACAATTTCTTCTTTTCTTTGTTGGTCTGAATGCGTGTCAGGGAAGAGAAGAAATTGTTGAAAAAAGATGTTATTTATGTTTTCTTTGTGCACAAAAAGTGTTCTTCATAAAATTAAGGTTGAACCACTGATGTCACATATTTTATTGATGTCCGTACTACCTTTCTGGGCCTTGTGGTAGCTGCTCTGAATTTGTGTTCTGAAGATAAACAAAGAACTTACGGTTTTGGAATGAGTAATTATTGACAAAATTTAAATTTTTGGATGAACTAACCCTTTAACCTCTGAACAATCATTGGTTAAAGGGTTAGTTCACCCAAAAATGAACATTTTGTCATTAATTACTCATTCCAAACTCTGAACAATCAACCAGCATGACCATGCAAGAAGAAGCAGAAAAGGATATAATACAAGTGACAGATACAGGACTTATCCAGACACTGACACAAATAATGCTCATAGATTCAATAGGCAATGTTTTATGGTTTAAAACGTTTTTGAAGCTCTAGGGTAATGACTTCTCCAAAAAGTTAATTGAAGTCAGGATTCAGCTGAGCTTCTCTGACCTATAAAAAACAATGAGTTTGCTATTCACATGAACAGAAGCGATCTCAGAATGTCTAAGATTAAGAATTGCTGACTGGATAGGTACAAATACCTCTAAAACCCTTGATGTTCACCAATCCATGATATTAAATTGTCTGTGAAGAAAGCTAGTACTGTCCAAAAAATATCAGAAGTTCACAAAAGAGCAATGAAATCTCAAAAGATAATGAGTTAGTTCCCTAGTATATCAGGACATTTTGCAGGAGAATTTAAGGCCATCTCTCTGCCCAATAAAGTGTAGGGTCATGTAAATCACAGGAGTAAATCAACAACAGAAGAAATATGTCTGATGATGTCCAGTCAAAGTCCCACTCTCAACCCAATAAAAATGTTCTGCCATGGTCTCAGGAGAGTGATTCACAGCAGACACCCCAATAATATTACTGAAGTACAACAGCTTTGGTAAGAGGAATTGTGCGAAATTCCTCCTTACACTAGTGCAGGTCTGACAATTACATGAAACCTCTGTATCAAGTTATTGCTGTGATTGTCACTTATTAATGTTTTAATTGTGACTCTGGATCACAAAACCAGTCGTAAGTAGCAATAGAAAACAAATATGCCAAAAATCATTAGGATGTTAAGTAAAGATCATGTTCTGTGTAGATTTGTTGTCAATTTTCTACCATAAATCTATCAAAACATATTTCTTGATTAGTATTATGCATTGCCAAGAACTTAATTGGACAACTTTAAGGCAATTTTCTCAATATTGAGATCTTTTTGTACCCTCAGATTCCAGATTTTTAAATAGTTGTATCTTGGCCAAATATTGTCCTATCCTACAGCTTCAGCTTTTTATTCTATGTATTTGGATTTTAGATTAATGCACCGTTATATACAAGAGAATATACAAATACAAGATGTAGCTATGTTTCACATACTGTATTATTATTATTATTATTATTATTATTATTATATAAAGCACACTGAACAAACAAATGAGCTAAACTTATGTTCTGATAAATGTCAGAAAGGTTGTGCCATATTACAATAAACTGATCAAACAGATCATATTTTTACACTAAGCCATAATTTAAACTGTTACTGTAAGGGATTCAAGAAGGGAAATAGCCTATATAATTTAGTGATTCAGCTAAATACATAATGCATTTGGCTGAAACAAATTGTCCATACATCAAGAAAAGTAAAAGTGACCCGAAATCCTCCTTCTAAGTGATCTTTTAAATTTAAATGTGTGGGGCTTGTTTATTCTCAGATGTGCATGTAAATGGATGAACTCTGCCATTTTATGTCTTACTTTGGTAATGGATGAAAGCTCTGGCAGACCTGAAAAGCCCTGGCACATTGAGCTGGATCAGAGCCGGCAGCCCCTTCAAACTTTCACAGTCTGCAATACTTTGGAAAAAAAAAAAAAAAAAAAAAGAGAAACTTTTGCTCTCTGCATAAGATCACCATCATCCAGGTGTGCTATCCTTCAGTACATCTGAATGCATAATAAGTGTGATGGCTGTGTGATGATATGACATTGCATTTGTGCTGCATTAAAAATGTTGCTTCTGCCAAATGTACCTAAGAGGGCTTTTAATGTCAGCAACAGCTCACAGTCTGATTCCTAGACTTTATTCAGTCAAGATCAGCAAGTTCCAGAGTGCTTTTTTTTTTTTTTTTTTTTGCAAAATGCAAAATCCATTCAGATGTATTCATGTTCAAGATGAGTTTATTTGTTCATCAAAACTTGTGCAAAAAATTAGCATTACATCACTTGCTCTCCAATGGATGTTTTGCGGAGGATGGGTGCTGTCAGAATGAGAGTCCAAACAGCTGAACAAGAAATCCACAAAACTCCAGTTTATCAATTCACATCTTGTGAAACAAAAAGCTGAGTGTTTATAAGAAGCAAAATTATTACACTGTGTTTTAACTTCACTTCTGTATCACTTATAAATAATGCTTCTCAATGCTTTCTCTAGCGACAAAGTCTATCCCTGTTGTCTTTTCACATCAAATGTATGTATCAATGTGTTGGTATACAACTGTTTTTACTTGTAAACGGTGCTTGATCTGTGCAAATTTCTCTCCGGATTCACACAAAGTGATTCACACAAAGTTCTCACAAACACACAGCTTTTACTTTGTGACATGTTTTTCACAACTTTTTAATTTTTAGGTGAATTATTCCTTTAAGTATTTTATAATATGACATTTTTCATACATTTTTAAGTAAGCATTTTTAATTTAAAACTTAGGAAATATATATATATATATATATATATATACAGGTCCTTCTCAAAAAATTATCATATTGTGATAAAGTTCATTATTTTCTGTAATGTACTGATAAACACTAGACTTTCATATATTTTAGATTCATTACACACAACTGAAGTAGTTCAAGCCTTTTTTTTTTTGTTTTAATATTGATGATTTTGGCATACAGCTCATGAAAACCCAAAATTCCTATCTCAAAAAATTAGCATATCATGAAAAGGTTCTCTAAACGAGCTATTAACCTAATCATCTGAATCAACTAATTAACTCTAAATACCTGCAAAAGATTCCTGAGGCTTTTAAAAACTCCCAGCCTGGTTCATTACTCAAAACCGCAATCATGGGTAAGACTGCCGACCTGACTGCTGTCCAGAAGGCCATCATTGACACCCTCAAGCAAGAGGGTAAGACACAGAAAGAAATTTCTGAACGAATAGGCTGTTCCCAGAGTGCTGTATCAAGGCACCTCAGTGGGAAGTCTGTGGGAAGGAAAAAGTGTGGCAGAAAACGCTGCACAACGAGAGGGGGACCTGCGGAAGCAGTGGACTGAGTCTGGAGTAGAAACATCCAGAGCCACCGTGTACAGGCGTGTGCAGGAAATGGGCTACAGGTGCCGCATTCCCCAGGTCAAGCCACTTTTGAACCAGAAACAGCGGCAGAAGCGCCTGACCTGGGCTACAGAGAAGCAGCACTGGACTGTTGCTCAGTGGTCCAAAGTACTTTTTTCGGATGAAAGCAAATGTTGCATGTCATTCGGAAATCAAGGTGCCAGAGTCTGGAGGAAGACTGGGGAGAGGGAAATGCCAAAATGCCTGAAGTCCAGTGTCAAGTACCCACAGTCAGTGATGGTCTGGGGTGCCATGTCAGCTGCTGGTGTTGGTCCACTGTGTTTTATCAAGGGCAGGGTCAATGCAGCTAGCTATCAGGAGATTTTGGAGCACTTCATGCTTCCATCTGCTGAAAAGCTTTATGGAGATGAAGATTTCATTTTTCAGCACGACCTGGCACCTGCTCACAGTGCCAAAACCACTGGTAAATGGTTTACTGACCATGGTATTACTGTGCTCAATTGGCCTGCCAACTCTCCTAACCTGAACCCCATAGAGAATCTGTGGGATATTGTGAAGAGAAAGTTGAGAGACGCAAGACCCAACACTCTGGATGAGCTTAAGGCCGCTATCGAAGCATCCTGGGCCTCCATAACACCTCAGCAGTGCCACAGGCTGATTGCCTCCATGCCACGCCGCATTGAAGCAGTCATTTCTGCAAAAGGATTCCCGACCAAGTATTGAGTGCATAACTGAACATAATTATTTGAAGGTTGACTTTTTTGTATTAAAAACACTTTTCTTTTATTGGTCGGATGAAATATGCTATTTTTTTGAGATAGGAATTTTGGGTTTTCATGAGCTGTATGCCAAAATCATCAATATTAAAACAAAAAAAAGGCTTGAACTACTTCAGTTGTGTGTAATGAATCTAAAATATATGAAAGTCTAATGTTTATCAGTACATTACAGAAAATAATGAACTTTATCACAATATGCTAATTTTTTGAGAAGGACCTGTATTAGAACTTTCTCACTTGTCTACTGTGAATTGACTGACTTCCAGTACACACATAAGAAAGGGCAGCAAATCCCATTGGATCTAATCCTTATCAGTATTTTTACCGGTACATCATTTATTCCCCTGGCCTAGAGGAATGTGTATATTTTTCCTGTTTATTAAATCAAACCAGAAGCTTGACACATACTGCCAGGTTGCCAAGGGGCTCCAGCGGCTGCCTGCTGGATGACAGGCTGAGCAGAGTTGACTCTGTCTATATATCATGATACAAGCTCCAAAGCACAACTAAACCTGAAAACCTCTTCAGTCTCCCCCAAATCCAAAAGACCCCGATGCCCTAAAACTTGTACATATGATGCCAATGCACGTTGTCTTGTTTTTTTTTTTTTTTTTTTTTTTTTATAAAAACATTACGTTTAAAAGGATAGTTCACGCAGCAATGTAAATTCTGTCAATAATGACGGTTCATTTTGGAGCTCCTGGAACTGTAGTGTTTAGAACTACTTTGAGAAAGAAAGAAAGAAAGAAAGAAAGAAAGAATGAATGACATGCTCATTCACTTGAATGGTAGAAGTATAGAAAGACAGGTGCATATGCAGAGTGAGAAAGAAAGTTGAAATAAAATTACTGAAATATTATTATTGCATAATAGAATAAGAAGAAAAAAATGAAGCAGATAGAAGAAAGTCATTGGCACTGAAAATGTAATTATTTCTGAATAGACAGCTGAAATAAATTTACACAGAGCTGAGTCAGCGTATGTCAATACAGGCAATGAGATAACAGTTCACTGTATAATGATCATTGGTCACGAAATTTCACCCTGCTTGACTTTTCTGAAAGGAATCATTGAAGACAGCATAAAATTCTTTGCAGAGGTACATAATCACTCTCTTATTCTCTTAGAAAAATTTGGACCAAAACATTTCTGTAAAACTGGCAAACAAGTAGGCCTACTGTATATTAAAAATGGAGTATAATGCTTACAAACCTTGACAACTGTCTAATTTATTTGTTGTCATTATATATATATATATATATATATATATACTTGGATATATTTTAGAGTTGTTAATGTGCAGCTTGTATAGCATTATAGATTTACTGTGCTCTGAAAATAAGTAAACATGCAGCCATTATTGTCAAAATAGCTGGCAACAAAAGTGAGTACACCCTAAGTGATAACATCAGTGTGTTGTTTAACCATGCAAAGCCACATGTCCTAGTCATCATGTTTTTGTCTGCTTGACATGACAATACAAAGGTGTTTCTTGTATTAGAGCAGTTAAAAGTTGGTGCATTAAGTACAATTTTCTCATTACTGACCACTAGATGTTCAACATGACACCTCATGGCAAAGAACTCTGTGGAATTTGAGAATTAGAATTGTTGCTCTCCACAGAGATAGCCAAGGATATTAGAGGTTTAGTAACAACCTGAAATTGAGTTACACGACAGTGGTCAGGGTCATACAGAGGTTTTCCAAGATGGGTTCCATTCAGAGCAGGCCTTGTAAGGGTTGCTTAACAAAGTTGAGTACTCGTTCTGTTAGTCAGGTGCAGAACCTAGCTTCAAAAAACAGATGCATGAGTGCTGCCAGCATAGCTTTAAAGGTTGCAGAAGTAGAAGGTCAGCTTGTCAGTGCTCAGACCATACGCCACACACTGGAACAAGTCCCAGAGGGAAGCTCCTCTGAAGCTGGCTCACAAGAAAGCCCGCAAACAGTTTGCTGAAGACAACCTGTCCAAGAGCATGAATTACTGAAACCATGTCCTATGGTCTGATGAGACTAAGATAAACTTGTTTGACTCAGATGGTGTCCAGCATGTGTGGCAATGCCCTGGTGAGAACTACAAAGAAAATTGTGTCATGCCTACAGTCAAGGATGGTGCTGGTAGCATGATGGTCTGGGGCTGCATGAGTGCTGCTGGTACTGTGGAGCTGCAGTTCATTGAGGGAAACATGAATTCCATTATGTACTGTACATTCTGAAGCAGAACTTGATGCCTTTCCTCCAGAAACAAGGTCGAACAGCAGTTTTTCAACATGATAACGACCCCCAACACACGACCAAAGGTAAATAAATAAACTAACTTTGTAAAAACTAAACATATTAACAGTATTTCAATGCTGAAACATTCTTACGTGTGTTAAATCAAGTAGCATGCCATGTTGCATTAATATTTGAGAGCAGCATATATACAATGAGGCAGCCCACAAAGTGAGAAAGCCATAACAATGAAGGACCAATTGCACCACTGCCAACACTATTCCTCTAAGCACGAATGTGTGACAGGCAGTGAAGTAGGTTTCATTTGAACATCAGTTGCAGTTATGCTAGAGAGGTGTTTATGTGGGTGGATAGTTGTGCTTTACTATTGCTAGAATATTTTACAGTTCTGGATTCTGTGCATAACTCATATTTGCCTGTAAAATATACTGCTGTTAATATACAGATACAGCAGACATCTACACACTAACATTCCATTACATAAGGTCTTATGTTAATTCATACTGTTATACAATGCAGATATTTTAGCTACTAATTTAATGCATATTCTGTTTATTTATTTGAGAAACATTACACTTATCCACTATTAATGGTTTGAAGAGCAATCATTAAAAGTGTAAGTGTAACTTCAACTGCATGCGTTTATCTCCTGCAAGCCTAGAGAAAGTTTAAGAAACCCTGCGGCATTTAACAGTGTCTTATATTTAATTCCTTTAAATGTTGAATAAAAAAAAGAGGCAGCACTGGTAGAGGACAGCTCTCTTCTTTCGAAATCAGTGGTTACAGGGAACAGGAGAGAGTAAGAGTGAGCCTTGAGCCGTGTAAATACAAGGTAATATTCGTGCAGTAGAATCAGGGAAAATGAAGTTGGAGTCCTCATGGTGCAGGTGGAGTGGAGCAGCTGGAACTGGACTATTGGCACAGAAGTGCAGGCTAAAGATCCAATTGAGTTCAGTTCTCATCCTCCATGACTGAAGAGAGCTTTTCCTCCACTCACTCACCGAACGGGGACACTGGCATCTCCTGTGTACCCCGCATTGATGAGTTTAAAGAAAAAGTTCAACCAAAAAGAAAAAAAATTAAATAACATCCTATCATTTGTAATGACCTCATGCCATTATTTATTTATTTATTTATTTATTTATTTTGGCAACACTTAACATCTGCTAACTTTATATTGTGATGGTCGCCCAACAGACATTCTACTGACCATAAGTAACTTTGCAAGTACATGTCAACTATTGTAACCCTAACCCTACCAGTCTACTAATGCTCTAAACACCCTCTAATGAGAGTTAGTAGATATGAAGAGTTCAGATGCAAAACCAGATAAATCCATCTGACATCTTTCTTCAAAAAATGCATTTTTATCAGGCTCAGATGTATAGGTTTCTATGTAAGTAGTGACACTTCTGGTTGGGCTGAGGGTGGGATTTTAGTGAGTTTGAAGTAAAAATATTTGATGGATGTATAATATGTGTCGAGACCATTCACTCAGTGTCATTATCTCATTTTTGACCGAAATGGCTTTTATCTGGTTTTGCATCGGAACTCTTCATATGTACAGTAGGGCAAACCTTTTTTTTTTTTTCCCCAATGACACAAAAGGAAACTTTTTTAAAGACTCATACTAGTACTGCACAATAGTACTTATAAAGCTATAAATTATCTGCATGACTATAAGTCTGTGAACTACAGTTGGAAGATGCTTTTATCCAAAGTGGCATTCAGTACACTATCATTCATAAGTTTATTTTTATTTTTTTTATTTATTTTTAAAGTCTCTTCTGCTCACCAAGGCTGCATTTATTCAATCAAAAATACAGTAAGATTATTGCAATTTTAAATAATTGTTCTATGTTTAAATATATTTTAAAATGTAATTTATTCCTGTAAGTTTCTGTGGAATTTGCAAGAGCAAAAACTAAACTTCTCCAGCGATAACCGGTTTCAAGGTAAACTGCGGTTCAGAAAAGTCACAGTTTCAAAACCACTAAAATTTTCCGTCATACCGTTCCTGCAGTATGCACAGTTTTTTTACACGTCATCAAAGGTGGAAAGTGCTGAACCCCCTAGTTGTGTGGAGCTAAGAGCGTAACGAGTCACACGACCCCTCCCCTCCGGTTGGTGTGATCAGTCGAGAGTCACCTTTGTGTAGAAAAAAGGTGAATCCTTGGAACTTTTTCTCCTGTCAAAAAAGACGTCTGCTATATGGGAATTTTTACAGTGTTTCATACACAATGATGTTCCGTAATAGATGATGTTTTAGCACCAATCGTCGAATAAATACTTCCCGGTCGTACATAAAATATAAATGTGCCATATTCATTTCTCCCTCTTTCACCCCCAATCAAGACAGAGACTCACTGTTTGTTTGTTTGACTCACTCTGTTTGTTTCAGTGTTGAAATTAAAACTATTTGGCTTGCTACCAAGGCAGATAGCATGGTAATTAACTAGCTAACGTCAACTAGTTTTCTCCCTCACGCAGACTAAAGCACTACGTTTCTGCAGTTTAGTACAATAATTACATTTTGAAGGTCCATACTACACATCTATACGTTTAAGCCTTCTTCCATTGTTTAGATGATTGATTACATGTGTTCAAAATCACACCATTTAAAACACAAACAAACTGCTGGCTCTCAGGTGTCTTTGCCAATCATTGAGCGTTGAACGGAGAAGAGATTGTGTGTGTGTGTGTGTGTGTGTGTGTGTGTGTGTGTGTAACACTCGCGCACTCTCTCTCCTTATGTGCATGTGCACACATGCTCACACCTCACCCTCCAAACTTAATCCAGGAAAGGTGAACATTCCTGCATTAAAACTTGGACTGAAAGATGAATGTGTAGAAAGTGAGCATGTCTCCAAATACTTTGTTGAGCTGCAGGTTTAACGACTGCATTATTTATTTACAGAAATTATGTTTTGGTTATATTTTTAATTATTGAGCTGTAGGTTTAGGCTCACTTAAGTGACTGCACTTAATTTAATTAGGAAGAATTCAATTATTAATTGTAATTATTTATGTTTGATATGTTTACTGCTCCAAAATGCTCCAATATATGTTTCTTAAAAAAAAAAAAAAAAAAAAAAAAAAAAAAATATATATATATATATATATATATATATATTGTGTTCAGTGGTTCAAATTGTTTTTTTTTTTTACCCATACATTTAAAAATAGCATATTTTAGAGTTGTAATCTAAATACTGTGATACCGTGAAACTGTGATATTTTTATCGAAGGTTATCATACCGTCAGAATCTCATACCGGCACATGCCTGCTCATGAGGAAGGTTAAAGTGTGAGCAGACCATTTACGGTAATACAAATATTTGACTTTGTAATCCTTTCATTTTTAATATTTGTGGTGTAATAAATGGTGCATGTGCATTGTGCACCGCCTTTTGGGGGAAAATTACTTACACAACCTTTAAATTAAAAAAAATAAATAAATAAAAATAAAAATAGATTACTGACTTTAGACCAATGCACCTGAGCACACCTTGTTTTCAAACCAGCTTCTTCTATGGGCGGACAGATGGGCGCAAGTGCATTTGCTATTAAGATAATGTGGCGCTGGATGTGAAAATGATAACTGTATCAACTGATACTAGTAAAAAACACTTGCGTCATGCCTGGCGTCGGAATGCGCTGAGTGTATGTTTGGGCCCTATGGCTTTACTGTCACTTTTGCTGAGTGTATGATTGGGCTCTATGTCTTTACTTACCCATTTTTATGAGTAATAATTTCTTTCTGACAAACCCCCCAAAAACTTACTGACCCCAAACTTCAGTACGGAGTACTTTGCATTTAAAGTATACATTTTTATCAGTTGTGCATTTCCTGGAAATCAAACCCATGACCTTGGTGTTGCTAACATCATGTTCTACTGTTTGAGGAACAAGAACTATTCCTGTCAATCAGATTCAGTGTTGAGTTGCGTAGTCATGTGGGTTTGTTTGTCCCTCTCCATGGTTCTGAATCCTGAACAGTTCAAGGGCACAAGCACAAACCAGTTTAGGAAATAAAAAAGCCCTTTTCAGTTCCAGAGCACTTGCTTGCAGCCTTGCTCAAATTGTTCGTATTGATGGCATTTTTTTCACCAGACATTCCAAATAACACCACTTTATTGCAAATATCAAGGAACGTCTTCAAGCACAATAAAACAACAACACGGGTTTAAAAATAAAATGTCTGATAGGTTCAGCATAGCAAAGGTAAAAAATAAATGTGGTAAATAACAGCTGATGTTTACTCACAAAGTTGTCTGAACCCATTTAATCCACAAAAGAAAAAAAAAAAAAAGCCCAAGTAAAAATGATGTCAATGCATCAAACTGACACATTTGTCACGGTGGGTGGTGATAACAAAATCAGATAGATTCTGTTGTATATCACAAGTCCTCATGTTTAAAACATGCATTGTGGAAGTATTGGAAATCAGTGTTTTCTTTAATTGCCTGCTATTTATTATCAGTCACCTAAGTGTCTTATGCTGTTTGACATGCAGCAGAGTTCTGCTTTAGGGGATGTGCTGTCATAAAACATGTGAGGCAATTTCCTTTGTAGAAAAGCGTTCCTGTGCACGTCAAAATGGGTATATCCCTGCTCCATACAAAACCCAGCGGACCGCCAGATTTGATTTATGACACGTTAGATACATGGGTGTCGCGTAAGCATATGGTTCTGTCAGCAGGCCCGTCGAGCGCAAGACAAAAGTGGATATCGGGATATATATGGTGACTTCAGTAGGCCTACCATGCGGACGGCTATTTGGCAGAGCTGTGGGAGTCCGTCCCTCAATGACACTGGCAGTAGTCCACCGGGCTTCAATAATTCACATCGCACTCCAGACATTGCCATTTCATTTCGGAAGATGAAATTAATTACATTTAAAAGCAGGAGGGGCTTGGAGTAGTCAAGAGCAGAGCTAAAATGATCCCTGAAATTAATGAGGGAAACTTAGAGAAGTGTAAAAGCTCTGGATGTGACGTGAAGGCCTACAGATGTGAAGCACTTCAGACGAAAAAAAGGAGGACAATTTGGACCACCGTACAATCAAAGACATGCATCTTCTGAATGTCATGAAAAGGTTAGGAAGGATTACTTAGTGACTCTTAATGCACTTTGATCCATCTTAAATGTGATCTTTTCAAGCCCTGATACTCGGTTCAGATGATATATCTTAATATTTAAAAGTCTGCAAAGGGATCATAATCATTATTGCAAATCAGACCAGCCTTTGCTTGGAATTCACATTTAATTAATTACATTTCTCGTTACAACACTTACATTATTGCTATTAGGGATGAAGTGAATATGTTGTCTGTATGTACAGTATCTGTTGCAATGACAAAGTTATCCATTTCAGGTAGAATAGTATTCAGATAGAATAGACATTGGGATGGACTCTATTCCAGTTATAGTTTCTGTTCAAATGAGACATTTGCTTAAACGATTCATTAAAAAAAAAAAAAAGTAGCACTTTATTTTACAGTCTCTTGATTAGTTGCTTATTAACATGCATATTAATAGAATATTAGCCATGTATTCATATTAATTAAGCACATTATAATGCCTTATTCTACATGACCTTATTCTGCATCCCTAATCTTACACAATACCTACATTTAACAACTACCTTACTAACTATTAATAAGCAGCAAATTAGGAATTCATTAAGGAAAAAGTAATAGTTAATAGTAAATAAGTGTTCCCTATTCTAAAGTGTTACCAAAAAAAAAAAAAAGACCTAAATTATTAAAATTTTTATAATTATCTCTAAATTTTTTAAATGTGACATTTGAGTGTGCAAATCTACTAAGAAAAAAAAAATACAGCATAATCTACAATCTACAAATAAATAAATAAATACAAATAAAATAAAAGTGCATTGTTTTATTATTGAAGGGGGGAAAAAATTGGTTGACAAGTTGCTTGTATTTTTTTCAGATTTAATGAGTCACTAATGAGACGAGACTAATAAGACTACTTTAATATATTAATAATTTCAATACTTTTAGCTCATCCTTCACTGAGGCCCCTATAGTGGGCACCGGACCCCTAGTTGAGAACCACTAGTTTAAAACAATAACATACAACCAATCAATCAATCAATCAATCAATCAATTCATCAATTAATCAATCAATTTTAATACAACACATTTACAACATTGGTTTAACATTAAAACAGTAAACATTAAAAAAAAACTATTACAACAATGATAAGGTATTACATTAAAATAGACTTTCTTAGTTAACCTTAGTTAACTACATTAGTTAACATGAACTAAACAAAATAATAATAAAAATAAATTAAAACATCTAAATCATTAATTAATAATCATAGTTAATCTTCATTTCAGCATGTACTAATAATGTTTCAACACTTTACAGTAAGTGTAAGTGACGTGACGTGACGTGTGGCCAAGTATGGTGACCCATACTCGGAATTTGTGCTCTGCATTTAACCCATCCAAGTGCACACACACAGTAGTGAACACACACACACACACCCCGTGAACATACACCCGGAGCAGTGGGCAGCCATATTGCTATCGCTGCGGCGCCCGGGGAGCAGTTTGGGGGTTCGGTGCCTTGCTCAAGGGTCTCACCTCAGTCGTGGTATTGAGGGTAGAGAGAGCGCTGATTAATCACTCACCCCACCGACAATCCCTGCCGGACCTGGGACTTGAACCTGCAACCTTTCAGTCACAAGTCCGACTCCCTAACCATTAGGCCACGGCTGCTAAGGTTTAATTTGTTAACATAAATTAGCTATATTAGTTAACATGAACAGTAATTATATAACATTTATTAATGTTAGTTAATATTAAGTCTAAAACTTACTAATACATCATTATTATGTCACTCATGACATAAAAGGTAGCACTTTATTAAAAGGTCATTGTTCCTCATGTACATACTATGTACGTATTATAGTAATTACAATAACTTAGTAATAACTAGGTACTAACCCTGAACCTACCCCTAAACCTAATTCTACCCCACCTTATATTACCAGAACATTCATTGGTAGGTATACTGTAAGTACATGCAACTACACATCCTACAAAATCAAGAGCAAAATAAATAAATAAAAAATGGTAACACTTTCTATGAAGCCCATATTTATAATACATTATAAGGGTATTATTAAGACATTATAATGAATGCATAATGCATTATAAAAACCCTTATAATATGTTATATCACCTTATAAATACTCATAACAACAATTATAATACATTATAATGCTTATGCATTTGTGGTTATAGCATTTAAGAGTATGATGATTTATAACTCACAATCAACATGTTGCATCCACTTAAGTTACAATTGATTATATTTCTCATAGTTATAATGTATTATAAGTCTCATATCTTGCCATTTTTCTTATGCTACTTTACTTAAAGCCATCAACGACCACTTATAAGTATAGTCATAATGTTTTTTGTTCTCAAATAGCCATAAGATATCAAATCAGTTGAATATGTGTAATATGACACATTTGCTTTGAACTATTTTTATTGTAATACCAGTTTAATTTTTTTGATGTTGATAAGTAACTTTTCAACTACATGTCAACTAGCAGTCACTGGAGTATTAGCACAGAATGTCTGTTAAATATATGCTATCACTTTATTTTGATGGTTCCCCAACAGACAAACTGACTTTAAGTACATTTAAGTTGTATTTTTTTCAGTTGAAATGATTAACTTGCTCACATCATCACATCAAATTAATATTAGCCTTACAGGGAACATTCAATTAACACTCCACACCTACTTAGAAGATATAGTAAGATACTATGCAGTCTTAAATAAACAATGTCAAGATACATAATTCACTATAAATGTAAAAGTAAATTTAATATGGTGTTCATTGTGGGTTATAAACAATCAGAATTTTAAAAGTTATAACCACAAATACATATTCATTATAACGTATTATAATTGTCAATATGATTATTCATAAGATGATATAACATATTATAAGGGTTTTTATAATGCATTATGTATTCATTATAATGTCTTAATAATACCCTTATAATGTATTATAAATATGGGCTTCATAGAAAGTGTTACCATAAAAATAAATAAATTAATAATAATAATAATAATAATAATAATAATAAACAAATAAATAAAAAATACAGAAATACTGTGACATGTATTTCTCATTGCTAGTCAATGGTAGTTAATGCATTAACTAAAGGTATCTAGGTTATTGTAAAGTATTACATATTGAAGTAATAATAAACATACATTTTGAAGTTGCCATTACCTTTTCTGAGTGCTTGTTATAGATCTTATTGTGAACAATTCATCCATACATACATTTTAATCAAAATGTCATAACTGGTCCTTCAGTGAAAAAGACAGTCTTCTCTTTGATAAATTCTCCAATGATTTGCTCTGTTTCATTAGTTTTATATTATATTTTATGTTACTTGTCATAACTTTCAGAGACACACACAATGAAAGAATACTGTCAGGAGATCATACCTTGCACATTATCATTCATTTCCGTGCGCATTTATGGCCTCCAGTAGCAGACACAAGCCGTCTGACCTTCCCGAGGCCTCGCTCTGTTAGATCTCCTTCAATTTGACCAAAATAAACAGTATAAGCAATGTTCCTCCGCTGAGATAAATCATCCTGGGTTAAGCTATTGGAGTGATTTAGTGGTCACCATGATGATATAAGACAGCCTAGGATAGGGCCACGAGAAGCCCGGGAATCAAGAGCCGGTGAAAGTGGGTGCACATGGCTGATAGCGCTGAGCGGGAACACATGGAAAATGCTGAAGGCTTGGGCATCAATCATGCATGGATTAGTTAATCAATCTTGCAGCCTCCCGTATGGGCGGAGATGCAATTCCGAATAGAGTCCCAGCCAAGATCTGACAACACAGGATACATCTTAAGGAGAAATAGAGGAGGTTTAGGTTGTTGACGAATACAGCTTGTACCAGAGGAAAAACTCCACTTATTTTCCAACAGCAATGCCATCTGAACATGTGCAACAGACTGGAAATTCGAACTAATGAGCAGTTCATGCAGTAGAGGAAAGTTTTCCGGAGAAAATATATGGCGTTTTATTGTAGAGTTTCAGAATCATGAATGTTCCAGGCTGCATGATAAGAACCCTTGGTCATCTGTCTTGAACAGACGGGACAGATATGGATTACCGGTTTGGCCGGCACTTGGGCCTGCTCGATATTTGGCAGAATTATCTTCACAGTTCTTCACACACCTTACCCAGACAAATTTGAACTCGGCCGTGATTTATGTGGAATAATTTTGCCTTGAAAATTTGATTAATGTTAACGACCACTACAAACTCAGCTGAGCTTAATTCTCTCAGCAGAACCAAAGTTGGAAAAGAAAGTTTTTCTTCAGCCGAGACCAATTTGGATGAAAATGAGGGATGCTTAATGCGGCCGAGAAGGATCCGTATAATTACGGATCTAATCGCACATCTGGTGACCGTACAGGTTCCTGCAAATTACTGATGAATGATCAGACAATCTTCCCAAATGAGCCATCCATCAAAACCGACAGCTAAGATATCATCTAAATTATGAGTAGATTTGGGGTAATGACTTCGGATGGGGAACCACATGTAAAACTCATCGTGTGCTTCCGCAGCCGCCGAGTTTATACAAGAACAATCACGCCGTGACTGACAGTCCATTAAGAAGTTAAAGGCCACTATTTTCTGGTCAGTAGTTTCTGCATAAGGCACAAGCTTTATGATCGAGAGCTGGATAACGTGAGGAAATGTTACTTGCCTGACGGACTGTAGCCTCCGATGCTTTTTATAGTCTTTTTGTAGTGTGACTCACAGCCAGTTAGTCACCGAGTTCTACGTCTCATTTCAACGCGTGCAAGGAGCAAACCGCGTTCTTATCAAAACAGTAATTATAAATCTAACAGCGCTAAGTGATCATGACTCCTACTGCTTTGGTGATCTAATGTGCCTCAGCTTTTGACACTCAGTAAAAAAGAGCTCTTCTAAAGAGGGTTGCCTAAGTGCATTATAGGACGAGCTCTAAATAGAGACATGTTGAGAGCCCTCAGCTATCCTAGTTTTTACAGGGTGCCGGACAATAACTTTGAGGTCACTTCACGATGATGAATGGACAGTGCTTGAGTTGAATAATTAGATGTTACGGCCCAGTCATGAGGATGTGTACCTTTTTTCCCCCCTGCAAATGCTGATTCGTTGAGCTTTATTATCATTTAGTGAATCTGGATCCACTCACAATGAGAGTACAAGGCTTAGGTCAGGATGGATAACTAAAGGACAAGCTGAATTCTAAAGGGAAGAAAATGGAAAAGAACAGATGATAATAGATCAGTGGTTCTCAACTGCAAGGTCACGGATCTTGTCTGATGGGGTCCTGAAGCAGCAGGGCGAGAAATAGTAAAAGCAAAGAAAAAGATGCAAAATCGGTAACACCCATTTGTTAATACATTAGCTAAAATAATTGTTACACTTTACAATAAGGTTTCATTTGTTAACATTGATTAAGTATATTAGTTGCATTAATAATATTTATATAGCATTTGTTAATCTTAGTTTGTTTCAAGTTTAAAACTTACATACAAATGTATACAATAAATAAATACAATAAAAATTGTAAGTTTAATGTGTTGACATTAATGTACTGTGAACTAACATGAACATGAGTATTTTTTGTTAACTAATATTAGCAAAAATTAATAAATGCTGAAAAAATTGTGCATTGTTAGTTCATGTTAGGGATGCATTGCTAATGTTAACAAATGAGACCTTATTGTAGTGTTGACAGACTAACTTAATAATCTTTGTTAATGCTATTTTTGTTGTAACACTTTACAGTAAGGTGTTACTTGTTAGCATTAGTTAATGTATTAACTAACATGAATGAACAATGAACAATACATTTATTACACTCTTTATCTTTGTTAATGTTAGGTAATAAAAATAAAGTTTTTTATTGTTAGTTCATGTTAGTTCACAGTGCATTAACTAATTGTAACAAACACTTATGATTTTAATAATGCATTAGTAAATGCTGAGATTAGCATTAACTAAATGTAAAAAATGCTGTAGAAGCATTGTTAATTCTTAGTTCATGGTAATGCAGTTAACTAATGTTAACTAATGAGCCTTGTTGTAAAGTGTTGTCACGTAAATTAACAACTAAGAATACTAAATGCTTTAAAGTTCATTGTGAAATGTGACAACATGCCCCGTTGGTGGGCTATATTGTAACATGTGGGGGACGTTGTAACATGACCATATGACAGCTTTAAATGTTATCGATCTAAAAAATAAAAATAAAAAAAGCAAGAAAAACTTAAATATTTTGTCAATAAAACAAATTTACTAACTTTTTCAAATAAAATAATGGTGTTTTTTTTTTTTTTTTAAGAAGTCTGACAATGAACACATTGCAACCATGCTTGGAACGGCCCTGATTGCAACACACAGCTATACAATATAGTTCAAAACAATGTGCGCAATGAAAAAACACATTCAGACATTCAGAGATACACTCCCCTCCCTCCACACACAGCTCTCATAGAACATGAGACACATAAACAGCCAAAATGTTGTACATTTCTTTAAATAATAATTTTGAAACATTAAACATCGATTGTCTGTCTTTAATTAGATGTTTCTTGTGGTTTCAAATTGCATTGCTAATGTCATAAAATAGCATAGTTTAATAATAGCAGGGCACATTGTGACGCAGTGTTACAATGTTCCCCATCTGGCCAACTGGAATTTACAACTGCATAGTGTCTTCTGCCAGTTAGCAATCTAAACTGATAAATAACAGATTGGAGATCAAAATAATAGCAGATTTGTCTAATTTTAAACAAATACTAAAAACTAAGACTTTTGTTGTTGTTGTTGTTGTTGTTGTTTTACTTCAACAAAGTTGAAAAAATACTCAGCGAGTATTCAGATATTCAGCGATACCTTCAAAAAAAATTTTTTCTCTGTATAGTGTTGATATGGCAACTAGTAAATACTGTAAATTTAGTTACACTAGCATGTGTGGAAATATTTAAACCATGTGTGTTAAAACTAACCCCACATTAGTTTGTGCCCTGTGTTATACTATACTATATATAATACTATATGTGTGTGTATGGGTGTGTTTGTGCGAGTGTGTTTTATGTTGTTCAAAACCTTTATGACTTTCTCTCTTCTGCTGAACAAAAGATAGTTTTGAAGAAAGTTAGTAAGCAAATAGTAGACGGTAGCCATTGACTTCCACAGTATAGACAAACAAACAGACAAACAAATTAATGCTGTGGAAGTCAATGAACATTCTTCAAAATATCTTATTTTATGTTTTACAAAAGACTAATCTTTATTCTAAAAACTATTTAACCATGTAGATAAAAAGAGCCAACATGACACAGCAAAAAAACAAAAAAACAAAAAACAAAAAAAAAACAGTAAGCTAAAAAAAAAGACCAAAAACAAGACCACTCATACTGAAAAAAAAGAATAATGTGAAATCAGAAAATAGAAAGAAAGCAAAAAAATACATATTTTAAGGATTTGAAAAATATCTTTGCTTGTAGATGCAGAAATAGACTTTATGAGGAGGAGCGTTTGGGAGTTCTGCTCTGAGCTGTAGAAGAGCTATAAATAAACAGAGCTGAGCTGAGCAAGCGCACACACACATGTACACACACACACACACACACACACACACAGATCTAGAGCAAGGGATTCAGATTCATCACAGCGGTGATGTCTCCCACATGTCTAGTACCCACAGTTCTCAATACCTTGCTGAGTGCCTGCCTAGGACTGCCAGGACTGATAGAGAAGAGGGGTAAAAATAAATACCAGCACACATATCAAAGCTCTCAGCATGACAAACAATCCTATCCGTTCACCTCACCAATATTTAGCAGGAAAATCCTCTGGGAGTCTTGATATGCAGACAATCACGGGTCGCTAAGTACGCCGCACCTGCGTCTGCCAAGCTGTGATATAGTGAACTCCTGCAACAGTTTACTGCAGGCTACAGAGAGCAAGACAAAGCCATGTTAACCTGTGTGATAATAAAAATGTCATGATTTGGTCTTGTGCCTATATATATACAGTGGGGAAAAATTATTTTATCCCCTGCTGATTTTGTACATTTGCCACTGACAACAAAATGATCAGTCGAGAATTTTAACGGTAGGTTTATTTTAACAGTGAGAGACAAAATAACAACAGAACAATCCAAAAAACACATTTCAAAAAAAGTTATAAATTGATTTGCATTTCAATGAGTGAAACAATTATTTGCTCCTCTATCAACACTGTAAAAATGTTTTCATTCATCCAATAAAAAAAAAAAAAAATGCATTTTCTGTTTTATTTTCATTCAATTCCAAATGTTAATTTAAAAACACGTGTTTTTTTTTTGTTTTTTTCTGAAAACATTTCCCCATAAAACATGAAACAAAACAAAACAAACAAAAAAAAAACTAGTTTAACAAATTAACATAAAACAGTCTCATCTCATAATAACAACAAATGGCATCAAAACAATATGGTTTTATTCCACTCTGAGTTCACTATATTGGCAGAATACTGAATTTGAGGTGATAACTCACATTTTTCAAGGTTGAGCATTACCTGCTGAATAAAATATAAAGTCCAAGTTCAGGGCATAAATCAGTCTGAAAACAATGGACATAGAAGGCCTGAGATCAGTCAGTTCATCCATTACACATTTTTCCTCTAAGATGATTCCCAAGACTGTGGACTTTCTTAATCAATGCTGAGGATTTGTACTGGAGTCTGACTTGTCAGCTGCATCCTAACAGAGAAAGAAACAGAACAACAAAGACATTATCAAGTCAGTTAGATAATGCTGTTGTCAAATACGCAAGATCATATGCTGCATTCACACCATGTTCTACTTGGAGCTGTTCATGTCCTTGGTGCCTATCAGTGCCTAAGTTAATCTGCAGTAGTCAGGTACGGTGGTCATGTGGTACAAATAGAAGCTCTCAGAAAATTCCCAGTTTATAGATGGTAACTATGAGTTCTACAAGGACACTTTTCCCAAGTTGGAATCTTGTTATTATGGCAATTACAACATGGGATGAATGCACTTATATACCTGGTTTACTGTAAAAAGAGCTGGCCTTTGAATTATCATATGGGTGATATCAACTTTTTTTGTGAAGAGCAAACATTAAAGTTAGTCTTTATAAGTGCATCTGACTTAAGGGTTTACATTTAATTTTGCAGTGTGCCAGTCAATAAAGTGATCATACTCAGAGTCAGAACTAACCCACAACAGTTAACAGTTGTTTTATTATTATTATTATTATTTTTTATTTATGTATTTATTTATTTTGTTGTTGTTGTTATTCTGTACCTCACTGTTACAAAATATTTCATTATTTTTCAAATAGCTCCCAATTGTTGTTTAACAGAAAGACGATTTTATCAACACAGCATTTTTAAACATAATACTTTATTCAGGAAGCTTTTAGGGTTTGTAATACAAATAAAATAAATGTGTAACCAAGAATTTTAAAAAGTCTACTGGTCAAAATTATTAGCCCTCTGATGTTAATAGTCAATAATGTGTCCCTTTTGCTTGATAACAGCCTTTAGTCATTTGCTGTAGTTCTCAACAAGTTTCAAGCATGTCTCCAGAGGAATGACAGCCCATTCTTCCTTAGCAAATCTCTCAAGCTCCTCCAGATTTGTTGGTCTTCTGGCAAAAACTCTGGACTTTAGTGTGCCCCACAGATTTTCTATTGGATTCAAGTCTGGGCTTTGTGCAGGCCAGTCAAGTACACTCACTTTCATTTGGAGGTATTTCTTCACCAGAAGTGAGGTATGCTTTGGGTCGTTATCATGCTGGAAGACAAAATGTCGACCCAAACCAAGTTTTCTTGCAGACTGTCTGAGATTGTCTTTCAAAATCTTCTTCTCCAAACATAGACAACATCTCTATGGCCAAAAAGCACTAGTTTTGTCTCATCTGACCAAAGGACACATTTCCAGTATGCATCACATTCCCCCAGGTTGTCCTTAGCAAACTTCATTCTAGCTTGGAAGTGTCTCATCTTCAGAAGTGGAGTCTTTCTTGGTCAGCAACCTCGCAGTTCATTCCTGTGCAGGGCTCTAGTGACTGTCTTCATTAAGACATCAATTCCAGACTTGGCTAGGTCATTCACTAGTGTCTTGGCCGTTGTTTTTGAATCTTTAGAAACCTCTCTCACTAGTTTTCTTCCCAAAGTTTTTCAAATCTTTTGCTTCCTGCCTCTGCTGTCTTGTTCTCCACTGTGTTGGTCACTTTAAACTTCTTGATAATGCATCTCACTGCAGTTCTTGACATTCGAAAATGCTTTGATAAACGTGTGTATCCTTCATCTTTATGAGCATTAATAATTCTCTCTCTCAAGTCCAAACTGATTTCTTTTGTCTTTGCCATGATGACAGTGCATATTATTTTACTAGTTGTTTTGCAAGATACTAGTCCTCAGCTTAAAGAGCAATTTAAAGGCTTAACTAGGTTAATTAGGTTATTCAGGCAAATTAGGTTAATTTGGCAAGTCATTGGACAACAGTGGTTTGTTCTATAGCTAATCAAACTAATAATTTCTTGAGGGGGCTAATAATATTGACCTTAGCAGTTTTTTATTTATGTTTTTTTTTTTGTTTTTTTTTGTTTTTTTTTTATTATTTTATTCGAGCAACTATAAGAAATAAAATTTTCTCTAGAAGAAAAAAAAAAAAAAAGAAATTCATGCAAAAAACATTCTCTTGCTCTGTTAAACATCACTTGGGAAATATTCTAAAACAAAATGTAAAATTTCACAGGGGGCTAATAATTTTGTCTTCAACTGTATATATATATATATATATATATATATATGTGTGTGTGTGTGTGTGTGTGTGTGTGTATGTATACACACACACACACACACACACACACACACAAATATGTTTCTTTAAAGATTCTTTACATGTAGTAACAGTTCTATTTAGAACCATAGCATCCTGAAGAACCCTTTTAATGCTGAAATGGTTCTTTGTGTCACAGTTTCCCGCTGTTTTGTTTTTCAAATCTGTTACTGTCAAAACACCTCATTACTGAGTTTCTGGAGCTCAGTGATCCAACTACAGACTGTCAGCACACTCTCAACAGTTAAATTATTTCATTCATAATTTTAACTACAAATTTAACTTTATTAAATTGTATCTGGTTTCCAAACCAACATATCCTTTTCTCTTCTTTTTTTAATCGCATGTATGTGTGTGTGTGTGTGTGTGTGTGTGAGAGAGAGAGAGAGGGACTATTTTAGTATTTTAGCTGCTTGCACATCTTGATCTTTTTTTTTTTTTTTTTAACTGCTTTAACTTGATATGAATTGAATTAGGCCACCCACATAATCTGCTTAATCAGATTTTAATTTTAGAGTTAAATTGGCTGACAGATGGTGCAGCTTTGATTTTGCTTCTAGTTTTACACTTGTGTTGTTTTTTTTTTTTTTTTCTGTGAGTGATACTACAACCGGCTGTTGAGGCTGCTAAGCCCAGTAGAAACTACAATTAGCAAACTGATCTAAATTCATGCCGTCCGCTGCTATATTTGGTGATAGTTGCAATATTCATTGTGCACCCCTCAGAACGTTAATATTGAATATTGAAGTACCTGACAAGGCAATGCTTAAAACCTGTGGCATTTAATTATTTACAAGCATGTAAAAGTTGTATTAAATTCTCTTTTTTCTGAGTCATATTACTATAAAATATTGACATAAATGTATCTTTTGCATTGGGTAAAATCAAATAGAAACATTTAGAGGTGATCATAGAACAAATCAAATTTTGTGCATTTGGAAACATCAAACAGATTAAATTGTTTGTCCGCAGAGTCTCTTGATCTAATCATAAAATAAGCAATGATGTCTAACTGGGAATAGAGTAGAACTGCTCTGTAACTGTGCACAAATTGTACACTGTAATAGAGGCTAAAACTATTTTCTTAAAAGGTCTGAAAGAACAAGGTTGCACATTTTAGCCTAAATGAAGCTGCATCTTGGTAAAGACTGGTTAGTTTGGGACCAAATATCAAATAATAGTTTTGTGTTAAGCTTCTATTTTCCCTAAACCAAAGAAAATATTTGTTTAAACCAACAAACAAACAAATGAATGAATGAATGAATGAATGAATGAATGAATGAATGAATGAATGAATGAATGAATGAACGGTAAAGCTAAACATATTTTTTAGTTAGTTATTCATTAAACAATTTGGAATGTAACAATATAAAAACCTCACAATATGATAATATAGCAAAATTATGTCCACGATACAATATTTATTGTGATATACCAAAAAAAAAAAAAAAATGTTCTTAACTAAGATGTTCCCATGTGAACTAAATGTTCCCATGTTCTTAACTAAGAAAACTTAAATCAGAAAAAAGTCACTATCACACTGGAGTTTTAGGAAGCCAAAACTAATTAGAATATAATAATAATAATAATAATAATAGCAACAACAATTATAGTAACAGTCATATATTGTAAAACAATTGCACTGTAAAGTAAATGACAATGAATATTGCATAGGTATATTGTTTTTGCTTTACACTACAGTAGAGAAATTACAATACTCATTTCCTAACTCCTACACTTGAAAGAATAATTCATACTGCACTTTTAAGCTTTTATTTGGTAAAAAAAAACTCCAGCTTCAGTAAAAACATATTGTGCTTTCAGTTTTAGTTCATTTGACAAATACTGTGCCAAAGCATAATGGTCCAGAAAACAACTTTAAAAACATTTTATGTTAGAATAAAAAGTTGAAATATATTTTAAAAACTACACTTTTTACCTGGAATACCTATTGTTTCATATCATCATGTGACCACGATAATATTGAGAAAATTTTGCTATCTCGATATTATGATATTGATAGTATTGTTTATATATATATATATATATATATATATATATATATATATATTCAATTAACTAATTATTCTTTGTGTGTACAGTGGAATTATAGACTTCACTACAAATTAATTACTGTAAAAGTTATTTTAGTTTTAAAGTTGTTTTCTGTGTTAATCAACACATGCTGTCAATAGAGCTTAACTTGTATTGACCTCTGAACATTCCTTTAAAGTTGTATGAGGTTTATTGCTCAGTGCATCACCTTTCCGCATTGTATCCCTATCCCTCATCTTATCCTGGAATATGTGCAGTGGTCTCTGCAAGCAAGATACATGGCAGTTCCCATCATGTGAATAATGATCCATGCTAATTTAAGCAATTACAGTGACCTTTAAGTAAAGGCATATCTAACATTACAATAAGACGTCAATTAGTATAACAGGTAATTATTCTAAATCAAAGATAACAAGGGGAATGTGAAATTTTACCTCATTTAAAAATAAAATGTCAAGACAGTTAAATTGAAATCATTTGTTGTATTGCTGAAACTACAGGCATTAATGGGTGAAATGGTACAGTGACGTGTCTTAACTTGTCATATGATGTGATGTGAAATAATGTGATTCAGGTTGCTGTGGATTTCAAGTAACAAGAGTGGGAGAGGGCTAGATATAGTGCTATAAATCACTTCGGATAAACATATGCACTAAATTAAGCCACTTTCCTTTTTTTTTTTTTTTGTGTTCAATGCCACCGTTGCCTCATTTTTTTCAACCCCTGATCTCCAATCATCTGGTTCCATTATGCAAGGTTAAAGACCATGATTTGTCCTATGAGTTTCCAGTTCTTCATCATTACTTTGGTTTTTCATGAAGATTGCACTGGAGCAATTGCTAGCCAATTAAATAGTTTAGATCTAAGCATAATTAGAAAAAAATGGATATTTGCTGAATGTTTCCATAACTTTTTTCCAGGCTTGGAAATATCAAATTCATCTAAATGTGTTTTACTCAGCAACATTATAGATAGCTGAACCAGAATGTAATTTAGTGACATTTTATTGACACTTCAGATCATCCAAGATGTAAATTTGTAGAGTTTGGTTCTTTATCAAAACTTGCTCACCAGTGAATTCTCACAGAATAAGAAACCAAATGGCTGTTAAAAACACAATAATCACAATAATCCACAAGTTAAAGACATAACTTCACTGCATTATTAACATCTTGTGAAGCAAAAAGCAGTGTGTTTGAGTTCACAGTAAACAAATGCATCTTTTTTTTTAACTGTTAACCATCACTTCTGGCCAAAATACCATTCCATTATTTATAATAACACTGTTTCACTGGAGAAAGCAATATTATCGATAGAGGATTTTTTTTAGGATATTTTATCTGGAAGCAACCGTTTAAAAATAAAAACATCTTAATGATGGATTTGCTTATTACTAACATGCAGCTTTTCAATTCACAAGACTTATTGATGGACTGGAGTTGTGTGGATTACTTATGGATTATGGTGATGCTTTTATCAGCTATTTGGACTCTCATTTTGACGGCAGACAATCCATTGATGAGAAAGTAATTTAATGGTAAATAATGAAGAAGCAAATTTATCTACATCTTGAATGGTCTGAGGGTGAATACATTTTTAGCAAATTTTCATTTTTGGGCGAACCATCCCTTAAATGCAGAAGTGCAAATTTTTCATGTTGGCTTATGTGTAAAATCCATTATCCTTTCCTATGAAAGCATCTCTTTGGAGGCCACTGAACAGATGATGATGGATGAGGAAGGTCTTTTGCACCAGATATAAGACAGTAGCTTATTCTCTGTACATCTGAACTGCAGAGGAAGAAAGGTCCTGCTCCTGTGACCTCATTATGTGAGTGTTCTGCATGTGTGGGGCCATACTGGATGTGGCAAGGGAGAAATATGTATAATCTTCAATATGTGTGTTTATATGTAAATGAAATGATGCATTATTTTGATGCTCAGAGCATAAACAAGTCTGTAAATATATATATTTTTTATATTGTTAGCCTCCGTACCGCTGGTGAATGTGAACTGTCATTTGAAACCCATTTGCCGTTCATAATGTGATGCATTTTTGAGTGAAACAGGATATTCAATTGAACAGGATATCTAGAATTTAATAAAGTTGGCTAAAACAGTAGCTATGTTTCCAACCAAAGTCATGAATTTAACTTATGCTCAAAATGAGAATACTGCATAAAACATTTGTGAACAAAGCAGTGTTTCCATCTCATGTATTCAAAAGAATAAAATTGTCACTTCCTGGAAAACTGGCACAATGCATCAATAATAAAAATGAAATGCTGCAACCTGTGGCACTTTTTGGTTACATAATAAATGACTTGCGCCTCTGTGCGCACAGACGAAACGTAGTAACACAAGCTGTCATGTTATCTTGTGTTTCGATGTTTGATGTTTGGCAACATAATCAATCATGCGAGGCAGTTATGGAAGGTTTATACCAAAATACTGACTTCAGCTCAGGTATTTTATAATTGTTAAAATAACATTTGAGATAGTGTGGGATCAGATCTGTCTGCTGGTTAGTTTAGTTATCCAGTGACATGATCTGTTGAGGCAAAGTCACATGTCTTTTTTGATGTGCATTGAGAAATGTATTCAGTTTTCATCATAGTTTATTTGCATGTCTTCTTATCGGATACAAATACGGACAACGTGCTGACAGACAGGATTACTTTTGGAAGTCTCAGCTTTCAATTTTTTTATTTATTTATTTATTTATTTATTTATTTATTTTTATTATTTTTTTTTTTTTTCTGAAGGACACCACTCAATAAATACCATTTTGTGACTCTTTAATTTGTCATGATAGATTATTGTAGTGTCTCAGTTCAATCAGCACATTAACCAATTGTCTTTTCCTCTTTACTACTAGTTATAGCATGACATAAACATGTTTTTTCAACTGTTCACTGATGTAAATCTACTAACATTTCTGTCTCATTCGTTTGTCAGACAAAATGGCAAATTCTGCTTTATGATTGGTCAGATTGCCTGTACTCCATCCACAAAAGGTGGATGGAAACATAGCTTATGCCTAAATAGCTATTTGGCTATGAACCCTTTTCAAATTTCCGGAGTTTTCAGAAGTGAAAATTGGCACAATGGAAACTACAACAAATACAATCTTTACATTCCCATTTGCCCCATAAATAATTAAATAATCATAAAAATTGCTAGAAGGTTATCAAATTGCTGTCACACTCTCAGATATGTTTTTTTCTCTTTTTTTTTTTTTTTTTTTTTTTGGTAATTTAATAATAAAACACATAGTATAGTGTTATAGGTTACACTTTATTTTGATAGTCCACTTTAGACATTCTACTAACTGTAAGTAACTTTGTAGCTCCATGTCAACTACTTGTCAACTACATATCAACTAAATCTCATTATTTGCAACTACATGTCCACTAACTCTCAGAGTAGAATTTAGGGTTAGTTTAGGGTAGGTTTAGGGTTAGTTGAGTAAGTTGACAAAGAAAGTGTTAGAAGATATTAAGCAGACAGTCTACTAATACTCTACTAACTGCTAGTTGACATTTTGTTTCAAAGTTAATTACTGTTAGTAGAATATCTAAAGTGGACTATCAAAATAAAGTGTTACAGTGTTATATAAGCGTACATTAATAATAATAATAATAATAATAATAATCATCATCATCATTTACAAAACTTAGCTAGATTTACAATAATAATAACTGTGTGATAATAGGTTCACTGGTTAACATTACACAATAGTCCACAAAGTGACAATAAATTAATTTTACATTTCAGTTGATGATTACACAAGCTAACTGTTTTCTTTGAAATAACTTAATAGAACCTCCAAAACAATATGTTACATCTAGTATTGTTCGTGGACAAACTCAAAGCACTACCACCCCAGTAACAGCACACACTGAGGCTTCAAAGGCCATTTTGGGGAAAATTACAAGTGTATTCCATCGCTAGTCTCTGAACCCCAGGCTTTTGTAGAGAGGAGACAGCGACTTTTTCATCTTGGGCACATAATGACTTTCAGCCAGGCGAAAGCAAATGAGCAAGGAACAAAAAGAGAGAGGGGAGGAGAGAGAGAGGAGATATAATGCGTAAGGTTGAGGAGGACTGCCACGGGGATATGACGGGTCATTGATCATAGGCTGAGCTCTGAGAGAGGAAGCGGCTCTCGGGAGACAGAGCTAAATAAACATTTTCCGGGAAGAGAGTGGTTAAAATCTGTAGTTCCGCAGTAGCCGGGTCCTGTGAGTGGCACTGGAGGGAGATAGAGTTACCACATTGGTGATGAGAGACAGAGCAGAGAGGTTGGGAGGTGTCTGATATCACAGAGATGGCGGTAGATTGTAGTGAGGAGAGACTGAAAGTGTTTCCAGCTAAATACCTTTGTGGTTTCCTGAGGGAGGTGCATTCTTGTGTAATGCTTTCGTGAAGACAGCGAGTGAGTGATGGCAGTCTCTTTTCAGCCTTCACACGTGCATTTGCTGTACAGGAGATGATTTGAATGTGTGAATTAGGATTTTTCCAGGTGCAGAAGCTGTGGCTTGGTAGATTTCTGCAGAATTAGATTGTTCACAAAGTTTGATGTTATGAGGCACTGAGTGTAACCGGACTAATTTCGAGAACTGAATGAATTACAGTATGACACGAAATGCAGGATCGCATGACAAAATGCTTTTGTGCATTGTGCACAGACATACTGTACAAAAGCCAGTCATATTTTGTTAAACGAATGTAAAGTCAGCAATTCATTTCATGGATGAAATTCTAAACCTAAAACTCCTCCAAGCTCCTTTTTTTTTTTTTTTTTTGCATAAACGATTGAATATACTTTTCGTTTTCTGGATAGCTTGTGAACAAAATGCACCAAGCTTGTCACAAAATTAATTTCATTCACAAAGTGCTTAATCTTTGAATGAAATAAAAATGGAAAAGCAAACACTGATAAAATGTGTGTTGAAAGCAGCTTTAGATAAAACTGCCAAATGCATGAATTTAAATGAAAAAAATAAATAAGTAAATAACAAAAATAAATAAATTAATTAATTAATTAATAATAAGAATAAGAAGAAGAAGAAGAAGAAGAAGAAAAAATAAATAAATTGTAAATTAAATTGCTCAGATTACACTTGGCACCCCACAAACCACTTTTACCTATTGTATGTTCTTTTGTTGCATTTTTCAGTTCATATTTTCATGTTTAAATCCATTCCACTGAGTTTCTGTAGATTTCCCCCACAAAATCAGTCCTTAAAATGCAAAAAAATAAATAAATAAATACAAATCTGCAGAGCCTGATGACAAGGGGTTAAACTGACTAACTGAGTAGTGGAGATTTGCATTTGATCCATATGCTGTCAGGTGTCCTGGTTGATTTTTGTGTCATTTGATTTGTAAGTCAAATCTACAACACAGTTGGAATTTGCTTCTGTATGTCAAGTGAGAGCACCAAGGTCACGGTTTTAAGTCCCAGAGAACACACATACTGATTTACATGTACATGTAGCCATTTAGCAGAGCTTTTATCCAAAGCGACTTACAAATAAAGCACAGCACAAGCAATTTATGATAAGAGCCAGCAGTGTTTACAATACAATGGTTTGCACAATGCTGTAGTGCTGATAAAAAAGTGTAGCTTGAATGCTCTGCTTTGGATAAAAGCTAAATGCATGAATGTAAATTAATTATGACAATAAACAAATAAAGTGGAAATGAAGCACTTTGCATCCACAATACTTTGCTGGGTTCACAAACAAGCCAACTGTGATGTCTGAGACCCTTGAAAAAAATCAGAAGTCATCCAGAGGCTAAATGGAAATATAAGTGAGAAGGACAAGTCTGTTGTCAAAGCATCAAAGCAGACGTGCAAGCTTTTGTTTCTCATTGGCATCATCTCTTCTGCTGCATGGTGTGTTCATTACATAAGGTAAACACTGACTAGTTGGTACTTTTCAAGATGACTAATCGGCTAGTATAAACAAGTAGTTGTGCGATCTCTATTTACAACAAGGGTTTTATGGCAGGATTCTTTTGCTCTGAAAATGCTCCCACTTAAGTTCCAATTATCTTTTGAATTAAAACATCAAAAAGCACACTGTTCACAGCATGTAAACATTGTTCATGATGAGTGGATTAAACAACTCAGAGATTCACATCTATGAGCAACGTTGCTGTCAGTGTATCATATTTGCATTTTGAACCACTCATGTAACATCATGAAATTAATAGGTAAAATACACCTCCAGGGCAGTTTTTAGGTTCTGCAGAGGCGGTAATTCTTGGCATGCAGGGCAGCCAAATTATGCAAACTCTTAAAATGCTGCTGCCCTTGAGATCTGTTCAACTGAGCCGTACAATTTAACTGAGGCAAACACTTTGGTCATCTTCATTTTGCTCACGTTAGATCCCTTGTGTTAAATGAATCCCAATTTATTAATGTTTTTTTTTAGTTATACATAGATAACATAATGTGACCTTGTCTCTGTCCTCAACCATTATTTTAAAATATCTTTTTCCTCTAACTCTGGGGAATTATTTTAGTGATATTTCCAGCAGTCTGCATAGCCACCACTCATCATCATATAAAATAAAATATAAAAGGCACACTTTAACTAGCCCATTAGGGCCTTATATTACATTTTTAAAGTGTTTTATTTTCCCCTGAAGTCCACTTATGATGTTAGTCAATGTTTCTTGTACCAAACAGAGTTTTAAATTATCATATTCCCAATATCCTTGAAATTTAAAATTAAATTGTCTGTTTGTTTTTTTTTTTGTGGGGGGGGGGGGGGGGGGGGCTCTCTATGCGTATAATATCTATGACAGTCTCACCTCACCTCAACTTTGATAGAGACAATATTACTTTCTGTTTATCCCAAGCACGGAGGTCAATGGACTGTGTGGGCAATCCAACCCATGCTCACATTTCTGAGGCAACATTTCTGCAAAAATGGTATTATGTTGTCACTTGCATATTTCAAAACAACTGTATTACCTTTGTTGTTGTGTGTATTGCTTCAGTTTGGAGATAAAATGTCCTGTGAGTGGCGCTAAAAGGTTAATGTTATGTCTTGTTGGAAAATAACATACTGCTAATAACATACACTAAACCTTACCCCAAAACTTAAAAGATAAAAGATGTATGTGAAATAAATAACACCTCTTCTGAAGCATCCATGTCATTTTATTTTGCTTCTACAAGTGCTGTACCAGGTGGGCTACCGAGCAATTTTACTATCATAAGTAGTCTTATAAATAATAATTGTAAATAATGATAATTACTATGATAAATAGTAATGAGAGACAAAAATAGACAACTGACAACGACTAAATGATTTATACATACCTGAATAAATCATGAATTACAGTACGGATATGTGTTAATAAAGCATTTATTAACATACTATTACTATATTTCTAAATCATATGTATAAATATACATTTAAATAGTTTATTAATCATTTACTTGCACTTTCTAAATTACCTTATGAACCACTGATTACAACTAAATAACTGGTTTGTAAATAATGTAATACTAAATGTAGAAATTATAAATTGATTGTTAATAAAGTATGAAAATACAATTATTAAACACATTATAGATATGTTTGAAAATCAAGAACAAAGCATTCATAGCTGCATTTATAAACTGCTTACTACTGTCTATTAGCATAGATATAATGATTTATAAATGATGAATTGACTATTTACTAATGCTTAAATAATTCATAGTTCATAGTGTGTAGTTATTATAAAGTGTTACCAACTGTATCAAAGTCTAAACATTTATTCATGAACATTTATGGTTATAGATTGTTTACTTTAATTTTCAGTTCAGTCCACATATAATAGATATGAAATATTATTAAATATAATTCACAATAATTATTAAAATTCAACAAAATATAGCCTATGTTGCATTTCTCCATAACAATAGGACATCTTGGCACAGGTTACCTCACTCCCCTTCTTATAATAAAGTAAAAGTGGTAGAGGTCCTGGCAACCTTTCCTTTAATATCCCCGACCAGCTGGTGAACAATACTTTCAGGGTGAGGACCAAATGTTTCCTTCATATGCTCCTTTGGTGGGAATTGGACATGGTGATTGGGTTTTGATTTAAAAATGTCATCACTGCACTGAACTGCAATTCCATAAAGCAAGATGTGTAACTGGGCAGTCATTGCAAAGCACTCAAAATTTGATAAGTCTAATAAATGAATCCGACAGGTCAGGTCACACAAAATTAGTTTTCAATTATGTCATAAAGCTCACATCGGGATCAGAACGTTGTACGTTTCAAATGAACTCAAAAATGGATTAACAGACAACGTCTGGTTATTACCTAGAAGCCTATGAACCTATCCTGAAGCGTAGCACGAGGAACATAATAGAAAAGCCTCATGTCAAAAAAGTTCTGATGTTTCAGTTCTGTTGAGTGCAGTTAATTTCCAGATGCAAGCCATATCAGCCCGGCTTCTAGGCATACAGACTCAACGGGCCGTTTCAGCGCCAGCTGGCAAGAGATATCATTGGAGTGACAGGTGCTCTGACAGTGGGGCCATTCTCTCCGTATTCCACTACATCCAAAGCACTATCTTTTCACAGCCTTATTTCACAAAGGATATGATAGATTGAGTAGGATAAGAGTGTCTGTGGAAGGTGGAATGAAAAACAGTAGATCTGAAGAACTAGGCATGCTTTACTGTATTCTTTCATGTTAACCCTTTAACTGTCACTCACATTTTTTGAACATAGACATGTAAATGCACTATTCAAACTTACATTTTTATAATTCAGGGACAAAAACAGTTTGTAATATGATTTTGATGCACATTTTCCATGGTAATGCAATGTCTGATTTTAACATGGCTTTCAAAGAGTGAATTTTGCAATTTTAAGTTTTTGATGTTTAATTTCTTATGATTTCTAAAGCGTGATGGGGAAAAGGCAACGAAGAAAGTCTTTTTGTGACAAAGGTCAGAACTCCTGTTATGAAGTAAATTTTTGAGGTGCACTCTTGTCATAAATTGATCTATTATTTTCGCTTCATAATTTGTAATACAAAAAGTGGTATAATAGATATATTTAGGAGTCTTAGAACTTTCCAATGACATATAGTTTGTCATAATTAGATTAGGATTTATTTGTAAAATGGTAAACTTGGGTGTCCCACAACCAGATTTTAAATCATTATTGTGTTGCATTTCATTACAAAAACTCTTTAAAATCTTTTGAGCATGACTGAAAGTCATTTATTTATTTGTATCCAAATTAGCAATACATTAACATTTTAGATTTTGCTACTATAATACTCTACAGAAAAATTATATTGAAGTGAAGAAGAACTGTGCAATTTATTTGTTTAACCCAACTGCATAAATAATGTTTTTTTTTTTTATTATTATTATTATTATTATTTTTTATGCTTATTGGAATAATGCACAATTTTCATTTATAAGTTAATAAAATAATTAAAAAAAAAAAAAAAAAAAAAACTCCCTCCATGTTGCTAGAATAGGATCTCAATTATAATATCATAATATCTCTGACAAGTAATTACTTTCACTCCACGTTGAGTTAATATTAATTTCTTTGCACATTTCATAGGCTAATAAGGTTGCCCCCAACCAATTAGCAATGACCTTATTACAATCTCTACAACGTAGCTACAAATGGCAAAAGTCATTAGCATGTGCAGCACGGCTTGACATAAAAAAAAAAAAAAAAAAAAAAACTGTGTTCCTTGTTTAACCACCCAAGTATATTAAATACATGTTTGACACACTTGTGTGCATGATGAACCTGAATAGATTGGAATTACTGTTGCTTGACACATCCACATGGTTTGATTTGGAATGCCAAACCAATTTCATAATACACTTTAGAATGCCTCTGGAGTATTTCTGCAAAGCGATCTGTTCAAAAAATATTAAATGACTAGCAATTTATGAATGATACATATTATGGAGGAACCAGAACAACACAAACCCATTATTTGTATGTCAACATCCCACTCAAGACGCTTGACTAAATGTCAAACAAACAAACACTCCCCCTCTTGTTTTGCGCTTCTATTTCTTACGGATACACGTATTACTCATTTCAGAGAGATAATCAAAAGGTTAAAGAAAGAGTTTGTACAGCCATCACTCAACATAATATATACCCGAAAGAATTCAAATCACTGAAGCCTGGAGAAACTGCCCCTACAAAATGGCTGCAGTTATAGAATGAACTTTGATAATTGTAATTGTTTAGCCAACAGGAGCTCTCAACCATGAAAACATATTGCTGGGCTGATATTGATTTGCATATTGATGCTTTGCAATATCATACACTGCAAAATGCATGCCTTGGGGAGCGCCCAAAGGTCAATATTTGCATCCGACAATGTATCTGCATTGAATAAAAACCAGGGCACAGGTGGGACTGCGCTGTTTGACTTATATTGATGCCTGAATTATTGAACTATACAGGAGAATGTGAAGAAAATGTGAAGATGTTTGCACATATATTGTAGCAATTCCCTGACAAAGCCCTGTGTCGTCATTAAAATACATATTTGATTATCCCGTACATTGGGTTTCATTTCATTTTGTGATTTCACTGGAACACATGCAGAGCGGTTCACAGCACACCTACATAACTTCCTCTAATATTATGAGCTTGTAATCTGTTATATACAGCTGTGTCAATTCCATCAAGAGACTGAGATATTGTAATTTTGCTTTGTCATGATGGTTAGACTCTGTTGTAATTTCTTTTCGGCATGGCTCAGAACACGAGTTTTGCTTTATGGCCACCTACTTGCCCTTCTCATTACTTTAAGATCCTCTAGACGTGGCATGATCATAACAGATGAGCTATGAGCTTGACCTGAGTGAGTCATGCTTCATCTAAACAATGCCTACACTTTGTAATCACTGTTTGATCAGTTCTGATCTCTTCACCCAGAGCATTTGACACTCCAGGTAATTATGTTGACATGATGATACTAACAAACTGTTACTCTTCAAACTTCATTTTGTGAGAAAAAAGCCTAAACTTTTTTCTGACTCAAAATGCTCCTAGAGATCTCTCTTTTTAAGATATGAAGACCAAACTTTAGCTCGTTCTGAGTCAGGCTATATCTTACTGACTGAAGAAAAAAAAAAAAAAAAACTTCCATTGACAGATTATGAGCTTAAGTTGTCCTGTAGTTTCCAAGTTTAGTTTGTGCATGCTTAGTATGCTTAATGTTTTGACTTCCTGTAGCAGACCATCAAAAGTCTAAAAAGCATGTAATCATGTAGAGGGAATATTCAGAGCCTAACTTTGAATAATTTCTTGTTTGTAATGTATTGTGTTATATATCTTTATTATAGAGCACTGCAGTGATGTCATATGTTGGTAGCCCAAAAACAAAAAGTTAGCACCATCTTGGTTCTCTCAAAAAACAAACAAACAAACAAACGAAAAAAGATTAGGATAGTAAGAAAAAAAAAAAAAAAGTAGGATTTTGCCATGGCTTTTGGATTATTGAAGAAAATAAGGTCTGAGGCCAGCAAACATTTGTGATGTTTATGACAAGTTTATGATGTGTTGTTTATTTGATTAATTTCTGTATTGTATAAGAATGAATAAAGCATGAATATATTAACCACATGCGTTAATCACAGACCTTATTTCAGGCATTTAATTAAAAAAAAATAATAATAAATAAATAAAATACATTAGACTTGTTTCAGAGTGTCACATCTGTCTGTTTCTTTTATTCCATGTCTTATACTTGGTTTCAAGTAGGTTTTTGTTTCATGCCAAGTCACCTTCTGTTCCCTCTTGTTTCTAATGTCATGTTTATATTGATTCATTGCCTTTTTATTTTGTTATTAGATGTGGCCTTTCAGTGGTTCATGTTCAATTGTTTTGTTGTTTTAGTAGTTGTGTATATTCATATCTGAGAAAACACATTTAAACTGGTGTTAGAACTAAATTGTTATTTAAAATTTGTATAATAATGATACAAAACTTTTAGACAAAACATTGAGAGACTGACTGAAATCATAATGCTGGACATAACAATGCTGAATTGTAAATTGACTATTACTGGACTGACAACTATTATTGTTTGTCATTTGAACATCTGTTTGTCATTTGAACATCATGCAGATAAAATTGTTTATTGATTTAAACAGAATACATACTCTGTCATTAGACTCTGACCAAGTTATAGATGGTCAAAATGCTGAAAGCTGTGAATTGGAAATTACAAGTCTTGCAACATGATAAAACAATTTGTTTGAATGGTTATTGTCTGCTGAGAGTGACACCTTTACACAGTTCAATAATTGTACAAGTGATCAGTTGGAAAATTATAATCTAAAGTTCAGTTGAAAGTGGAAAAAGTTAAGCAGATGCTGATTTTTCCTTTGGCAAGTGAGTCATTTGAAATTATTTTTCTAATTGTAGATGGTCAGGGTTACATGTGTTCTATCGATTTCATGGCAGTAAGCAATTAAATTGTTCACAACCCTGTATAGAACCTATTTGATCACAGTTTACTTTGCAGATGGGTCAGTAGTCATGTATGTATTTCTAAACAAAATAATAAATGTGAATGTGCAGTACAGTAAGCAAATAACATTTGCCTTTGCGGGGGACGGGAAATGATTATTCCTTGTCTAACATATTTTCAATTAGTTGCTGCACAGGCATTAGACAACAGATAATTACATACAATTATTCCTGGCGCATTGTTCTAAAGTATGATAATCAAGATTAATACGGGCCGGTTGACTCGGTTTATTTCTAAAGCACCGGGGGTGCTCCCTTCTTCTGCGTAAATATATAATTAATTACTCATTGGCAGGAATAGTGTAATTGCAATATATCACAATTAACAAAATTCCTGTTTCTCATGACAGAACTATTCATTACTGAGTGCAAGGATATGTGTGTGTGTGAGAGAGAGACAATTTTCATGTGTGGTGAAAAAAAAAAAAAAAAAAAAAACACTCATAAAGACTATTAAGCAATGACTAGAACCTACCTTCTTCAAATAAAATATGCATATAATTATCGATAGAGGTGATTCCACACTCCAGTGTAATTCAAGCTGTTGACAGTCTAATAGAATAGATTCATCTAATAGATTCAAGTTTAAATGAATAAATTCTGACCCTAACCTTTACCTTTACCATAACCAATTTTAAACTAGAAAAAAAAAAAAAAAAAAAAAAAAGAAAACAGCTAGCTAGCTTATTAGCTAGCCAAAGTTTATTTAAAAAAAAAAAAAAATCTGTTACTGAAGTTTGTTTCTGTCCAAACTGTGAAAAGTTGAGACAAATGAGAAAAATAATAACATGCAAGATATTAACCCTCTGGGGTCTTGACTCCCTGGAGAAGTTTTGACATGCCCTGACAGTTGTGCTGTTCTCAGTATCTTAATAACATATTAATGGCTAAAGTGATCAGCAGAAGTGGGCTACAATAATATGTAAGCAACATGAATGTACATGTGTTTTTGAGAAAACAACATTTATGTGTGGCTAGTGAAAAACTATGAAACGCATACATAACATTTGTTCACAAGACTTTTGAGAACTGGACGTACTGCTGGATGTGAAAATCTTATGTTCCACTTGTTCACATAAAACAGTAAATTTATGTAAATTTTGTAAGACATGTTTACAAAAGTGTTATGCGAGGGAGTGACAATAGCCATGAATATTTAATGATTCACACCTGAGAGACAAAGGGTCCATCAGTGAGACAGTGGGCGACTTCCAAACAGAAGTGAGCATCCGTATGCCCTACTCCCTTCGAAGGGCAGAGCCCTTTGAAGTGTGTTCTTTTAAGGGTGTAGGGCAATTATGTCTCGTATAAGCGTTCGGAACTCCCTTGGCGAAGGGAATGACTGACCAAATGTTATGACAACGCTGTACATGCATGCAGCTTTCAGCACTCATTTGTGTCTTATTTTGTCTCTATTTGTGTCTTTATTTAGTTTTTCAAACTAATCGTGCTTAAACTTGCTTACACTGCCGTCGTAAATCATATTTCTATCACTGACAAAAAATATTCAGTATTACATTAAAATAAAGACAAATTTAGCCTACTCTACCTACGTTTGGATGTGAAGTCGAAATCAACCCCAGCTTTGCTTTAAAATGCATCGCAAGAGCTCCTACCTGAAGATTACGTGATCAAAAACGGAAATCACTTCTGTGAAGTGACCATGGAATGTTCCCTTCACTAAAGGACTTCTGGAAGGGCCCTTCGTGAAGGGATTAAGTTGCTCACTTTCATTTGGAATGTCTTTAAAAAAGCCGTTTGGAATTTGCCTAGTGACTGTTAGATAAGAAATAATGTGAGAATATTCAAATAATGGAGTTTTTGATTATTTGTGTTTGATTTACAACACATTATAATCAAAACATTCATAATGTAGGTCAAATATACACTAACAGGCACACTGATCTAACCACAGAGACATGAACAGACTTTGTATCATTCCTGAATACAGATTCTGTTCAACAAGTGAAACAAGTAAATCATACCTAAAATTTAAGTGACTGCTGCTTGTTTCTATGAATTCAAGAAACAAAACCCATCATCAGTAGTCAATGAGCTTGAGCCATCAAGCTATGAGCCATAGGATTTCGGTGTAGTGGAACATCTGATGTTGGTACTACCACTATTCTTCTGTGGTGCATGTATCAGATGACTACAAAACAAACAACAAAGACAAAAGCAAAAGTTATAGCATATATAGTATGATTTTGTAGTTATAGACCCACACATGATTTGTACTATAGTAAAAGGACATTTTATATCTGATAAACTAATTATTATTGTTTAGCACATTATAAACATCTATTCACAAACAGAGTAGTAATAATAAGCATGGTCTTAACATTCTCAGACTCAGTGTAAACACTAATTTTACTTTTATACTGTATTGTTATATGATAAATCAATTTAAAATATGATTGTATAGTCATAAACACAAGCATACTTTGTATGTAAACATTGTATATAGTGTTACAGTGTAAACACTATTAAGTTTATATCACATTGTTTTCTATTTTAAAGAACATTACTAAACATCCTGGCAATTATCAGAAACAAAATGCACATCTGATAATCAATGTCAGTTGAAAGTACATTATGAGCAACACTTGAACGCTTTGGGGTTTCAGTACTGATAAAGGAAAAAAAATCTATGAATGCAATATATAAGCTTTCTATACAGCCTGTAACGCTTTTGTTTTTGAATGTCTTTATGATTGTGATTTTTCATATACAAAGTGCCTTTTGACTGTGGTTCAGAACTGCAGTCTTATTGCTATGCTAAAAAAGAATAATGGGTCTGCATGATAGTCAGAGCATATTTTTCCTGTCCTGTTTGCAAGCAATTTTGCTTGGATTGACACGCTTGGATTGTTAGTTTTCTTTAAAGCAGGCTGCCTTTGAATCTCAGTATGTGGCCGGGACACTTCTTATGGATGGGTTGTTATTTTTAAACACAGCAAGAGAAATCAAAAACCGCATTGTGAGGTAATGGGAAAGAGATTAGCGAGCCAACTTGGTTCAATGAAATCGACATGATTTGTAAAGCCTGGTGGTTTTCCGTTGATTTCAGATGCAGAGATGCAGAAAACACTAAGTGCTCGTGGGCCCTATCAATAAAACGCTGCAGTGTTGAATGATAAGATCAGATCATTAGGACCAGCACAAGAAACCTCATTGCATTTGTCAATTTACAGTGAACCGTTAAAGCTTGTTTTCATATTAATGTGCACTTGAGTGTGTCATGTACTGCTTTTGCTGATTCGCTGGTGTGAATTTCAAGACAAACCCACAATGCACAACTGGCTTATGACAGAAGACAATAAGGAAAGACTGCTGGCGCTGTGCGCTGTAGTCTCTTGTCTAACTGAATGGAGTTAAATGAGCTGCCTAAAGCAACTGTACATTGGATGCGGTGACAAAAACGCATTTGCCTAGCCGGTTGTCATAATTACTGTCTCTCTTAGTACTGCGAGTTCTGAGCGGCCCATCTGACAGCATCTCGTAACCCATATTTAATCTTCCTGGAAAGGGCCCATTCAGGTGGGCCCCAGGGGCCAGCGTTTACTCCAGTTCTTAAGCTCTCTGTGTTGTCTCAATGGAGGTGTGATGCTGACATGTAAAATATTATTTTCCTCATACTTGTGCCTCAATGTACGCCTCAGAGGATGACAACACTGTCATTCTGATTATGTGTTGATGACTGCTGTGCTTTATGTTACACCTTTTGTTCCCTGAGAGCTTTTTTTTCAGCCCCTATATGTGCTATAATGAGCACTCAGGAAAATGTCGGAGACAGCCACGAAGTAATTTGTTTTGATATGGAAGATTTTTCTCTCTCTCGCTCTCTCTTTCGCCACTTACTTCTTCGCCAGTGGCGTCTTAATAACAAAATCCAAATTGTGTATTTCCAAGTGACAGCTGATAGAAGTGAAAAAGCAGCCTGAATAATTGTTGCGTTTAACGTCCACTGTAAAATAATTGAATAAACAGGTCTTGGAGGATTTTAAAGAGTTTATCTTAAAGACGTATTTATTTATTATTTATTTATTTATTTATTTTTTTGTGTGTGTACGAGTAGACATTGAAACATATGAAAGAAAATGTTTATAACAGGATCCATATTGTCCAACTATGGAAATATTCCAACAATTCTCAAACAATATATTAGAGGCACAAGAGTGTCTTATTATTCTGAATAGCAGCATAGCTTGTTTGGCCGTAAGCACAAGACTGCTGATAATCATGTAATACTATAATATAATTATATAATCAGGATAATCATATGGTGCTTTAATATATAGTATTGTTCTCCCTCCAGGCCAGCTAATATAATTCTGCTCAAATAGCTGTGTTGTGTGACAAGTGCTATTAAAACCTGATTGTAAATAGGCCCTCTGATACAAATAAATTCTAGGTAAAGTAGTGTTTACACACTAATTTACACACCAAGTTAATTTCAGAGACAATAAACCTTATTTTCACATTAGAAATGTTAAATGTCCTGCTTAATCAGGGATTGTGGTATCAGTAACCCCCAATGATTTATCAGGCCACATGAAATGTAATTTAATCTTACAAATCAAAAAGCATGTCTAAAAATAAATAAATAAATAAATAAATAATAAAACAGTTTTAACAACAGCAACAATACTATTTTTTTTGGGTGCTTTGTTTTCTGATTTGTAAAATGCATAATCAAAAATTGTGGTAATCCTATGTATAATCAAAACCATGCTTATTAAGTTAATTCATAAAACTATTGAATTAACCTTGTACAACACAAAATAGTTTATATATACAATAAAGTAATGCAATAAAATAACACATGGATGGAATAACTGCATGCTATGAATCCTTAGTTAAGCATCAGTAAATAGTCAAATCATTTATAAATCATTGTTCCTACATTAATAGACAGTAGTAAGCAGTTTCTAAATACAGCAATAAATGCCATGTTCTTGATTTATGAGCATATCTATAATGTGTTTACTAATTGCGTTTCCATAACATATTATTTGATCAATTTATCATTTCTAAATTAAGCTATTAATTTCTAAATTATATTATTAACAAACCAGTTATTTAGGAGGTGTCAGTGGTTCATAAGATCATTTAAAAAGTGTAAGTAAATTATTAATAAACTACTTAAATGTACATTTATGCAAATTATTTAGACACATACTTAATAAATGCTTTATTAACACATACTTATTGTAATTAATGATTACTTCAGGCAGTTATAAAACATTTAGTAGTTATCAGTTAATTATGTTGTAAACTAGAAAGTGAGGGCTACTTCTAGGACTGCAATATCAAACAAACAAACAAAAAGAACAAAACTAGCAAGAAAGTAAATATACATTAAAAAAATAATAATAATAAAAACAACAAAATTAATATATGTCTACAGAATAAGCAACAAAACTATCAAAAACCAACAAAATAAGCACAGCATTTTGGTATAATAGTTTTCTTGTTTCAGTTTCATGGCTGAGTGAAGATTCAGTGCAAACAGTGAGCCACAAGGAAGTGTTTGCTTAGTGTGGCAAATTCCAAATACATTCTACATTTCAAACTGAAGACTCACAATTAACTGAAGTAGAAACACAAATGATCAATCAATATTTGAAATTTAAATTTACAGCCATATCAATGCTCTTACACTGGTTACAGTGACTGAATTTGATTACTTGTACTTTCTTATAATGTCATGAATCAATTTGCCAAATGCGGAAACACAATATTTCTTTGCCAGCCATTAATTCCACTCAAGCACTGCAAGGTGGTCAGAAAGCAAACTCTCAGTCTGACTTTATTTTATGTATTTTGGCACTCCTGTAATCCAATTTTGGCACTGGTTAAACACATTCACCCCAACCCTAACTCTTTACAGAAATGTATTTTTATATCATATTATATATTTATATTATATTTAATGTTATGTTTTCTGTAGGTACGCAGGTATTTTTATTTTTCTATGACATTGCAGAGGTTTATTTTTCATGTTAGATCTAGCATACAGTTTAGTTTTTTGGGATCTTAAAATAAATATGTGTCTTAAAATAATAAAAAAAAAAATGTGTTTGTTTCCTTGTTACTGCTTAGAAGATAGAGAAGAAGAAGAGCCTTTAAACCTCCTTTGCAAAAGGTGAGCAGTCTTCGCTTGAGATGAGTTTGCAAAAAAAAAAAAATAGTTAATTGACAACTACTAAATGTTGTATAACTACCTGAATTAATAATGAATTATACAGCATGTGCCTAAATGGTAATACTTTATTTTACAGTCTCTTAACTAGTTGCTTATTAGCATGCATATTACTAGAATATTAGTATTTATTAGTACTAATTAAGCACATATTAATGCCTTATTCCACATTCCTAATCGTACCCAATACCTAAACTTAACAACTACCTTAATAACTATTAATAAGCAGCAACTTAATAATTATTGAGGGAAAAGTTGTGGTTAGTAGTGAATATGTGTTCCCTATTCTAAAGTGTTACCATCTAAGGAATATGTATAAATGTACATTTAAATAGTTTATTTAGCTTTTACTTACTCTTTCTAAATGATCTTATAAACCACTGATGACAATTAAATAACTGGTTTGTAAATAACGTAATGCTTATTTGGAAATAATAAACTAATAATTAATAAAGTATGAAAGTGCAATATTTAAATGCATTATAGATACATTCATAAATCAAGAACAAAGCAGTTATAGCTGCTTTATAAACTGCTTACTAATGTCTATTAATGTAAAGATAATGCTTTACACATGATGAATTGACTATTTACTAATGTTGAACTAATGATTCATAGTGTGCAGCTGTTGTGGGTTTAAAACTGTGAGTTTATAACTGTACTGTGCACAGCATAAATAAGTACACCCCCTCTCAATAAATACAAAAGATGTATTTACTTAATGATCACTAATATAATTCATGAAAAGATGGCAAACTTGAAATTTATTAAACATGTACTTAGTAAAAACTAGGGGTAACACTTTATTTTGATAGTCCACTTTAGATATTCTACTAACAGTAATTAACTTTGCAACAAAATGTCAACTAGCAGTTAGTAGAGTATTAGTAGACTGTCTGCTTAATATCTTCTAACACTTTCTTTGTCAACTTATTCAACTAACCCTAAACCTACCCTAACCTAACCCTAAAGTCTACTCTGAGAGTTAGTGGACATGTAGTTGCAAATAATGAGATTTAGTTGATATGTAGTTGACAAGTAGTTGACATGTAGCTACAAAGTTACTTACACTTAGTAGAATGTCTAAAGTGGACTATCAAAATAAAGTGTAACCAAACTAGGGCTGCACGATATTTTGCATGTGACAGTCATGCTCATCTCATCAGTGAAGCCGGTTCTTTGATTAGTAGTAAATCTCAATCACGTGCGTTCAGATGAAGCGACATTTAATACACAGTCGAATGCGATTCATCTGCGCTTGTGAGCGTGATATTGCGTAGCTTGTCAGCAATCTACGGCTCTGTGTATTAAATGCCACTCCATCTGAATGCACGTGATGGAGATTTACTACTAATCAAAGAACTGGCTTTGATGAAATGTGCATGACTATCGCATGCAAAATATTGTGCAGCCCTAATAAGCAAAAAAATATATGCCAATATTTTCTATAAAATAAGTAAATTAGCCAGTTTTGTTTAAATGAAGGATTGCAGAAATAAGTACACCCTAGATTTAATTTAGCAATTTTATAATATTGTAGTACTTAGTATGTCCTCCATTACTCTAAGTACACTGCTCCATTACTCTAAGAACACATGTATAATGTTCTTTTTATTATCTGTGTCTTGTCTTGTCACTGTCATTCTGTTGCACTGTGGAGCTTCTGTCACTAAAACAAATTCCTAGTATGTGCAAACATACCTGGCAATAAAGTTCATTCTGATTCTGATTCTGATTCTGATTCTGCTCTGACCCTTCTTGGCACTGTGTGCACAAGTTCATGACAAATTGTCACATCTGTCCTGTTTAACTCCTGGAGCTTGACCTCCTTAAATACCCTGGTTTTTAATGGTGAGCGTTGCTCAGATCGTCTCTACAGAATACAAAACAGCTGCTCAAGAGTGTTAAGATTGGGTGAAATACATGTCCACTAAAGGATTTTCACCTTTGGATAATGTAATATCTTCATTGTCATATTGAAAAAATGGCCACAAACTCAGGGAATGAGGAGAGGGTAGCATCTTCTGTTTCAGGTTTTTAATATTATATGTATATCACTCATACATCCCTATATAAGACCTTTACTATGACTGAACATCACTGTGGGAACCAGACACTTCTCACTGTACTCCTCCTCTAGCAACACCAGAACATTTTGGATGCTGTTAGTACCGAGACCAGAGTATGGATTCTTAGAAATCTATATTTTGTAAATATGATCCTTGGAAAAAGCTAAATGAGTTTATTGTGCTTTGGCTACAGTAGGTAGTTCTGGTGTGGGTAAACAACCATTCACTTCTGCAGGCTGTATATTACTCTGAGAGATAAACAGTCACTCTTTTGATTGCTTTTGTTGGCTCTGAGACACTTTCTCTGTGTTTGTCCTGCTCTTTTTATAGCAAAAACTCACTCATCACTAAATGAAAACTTAAAGTGAAGGCCTGCTTATTTCAGAAGCTTTGTCACAAGACCATTGTTTTTGAATGTCAGTGTTACCTCTGCTATATTTTTACACTTAAAACAATGCTTTGGCATTCCTTTTGTACCACTGTCATCTTTTATGCTAAGAAATCTCTTGACAGTTCTCTCCCAAGTGGTTCCATTGTTGTTAGCATTAAGTCTAAGTATGATTCAGTGGGCTATGTAACACTTTTAATTGTCAGGAAATTACTTTTCTTTTAAAGTTTTGGTTTAATATACTTCCCTGTTGATTAAAAATTGCCTTATACCTACACTATTGTTTGTTTGTTTGTTTAATTTAGTAACTTTCAGGAAGGTGTATTCATTTTTGCGACACAACATTTTATCACTTTGATAAGAAAATCTTGTTTTCCTGAATAATTTTGACATTCTTCTTTGGTAATTGATCAAGCAGCCTTGTTGGAACATTATATCCCCAAAGAACCCTAACATGTCTTCTAAGTAAATAGTAATTGTTGAATTTGTTAAGTTTTAGAGGGGGTGCACCCATTTATGCTGTGCACTGTATATATATATATATATATATATATATATATATTCTTCCTAGTGTAATAATCACACATATGAGTCCAGCTAAATTTGATTAATTGTTCAGCCCTACTTTTGATCTGTTAATCCAAAACTGGCCACAATGTGTGACATTATGTGTTATATATTATGTTCTACTCTGAAGACTAGATTACCCAATTCCATCGACGCTTTCCGCAGTGCAGAAATCAGGGTCCTTGATTCTGGGCCAAACTTTTGGGATTGCACCTCTGCCTAGATCCACAAAAAATGCATCAGAACGGCCAAATGAATTAATACTTGTGGGGCTAGCTGGAAAACAAAAATTAAATGATCATTAGAAGTTTGGGGATAGGAGACATTTTTGGAGCCGTCAGCTGAAATCAATTCAAGGACATTGCTTCTGGACTCATTAGAACATTTCTCATTTTATAAATGCTAGTAGCGTAATAAATAATATGATTTGAATTGATGCAAAAACGTGCAATCCATCACCAATTTAAGCAGTGTTCTGTTTGTCTGCCCACCCCTCTATGCAGTAAATTAGTTTCTCACAGCACCAGTGTGTATGGAAGGAGCAATCTCTTTACCTCCCGCTGTGTGTGTTCTCAGGTTCATTCTCACCTAGCACACACTCCGCAGGCTTATCGGATGTGAGGACTGCATGGTTGAGCAGCAGTAACAAGTACAGACTTCCCATTCTAGCACACTACACCGAGCGGCTGAATAGAAGCAGATGTGATTGACCACTGCGCATCCAATTAGTTTACGGTTGGATCTCTGTCACCTGTTAGGACGAGATACTGACTAAATCTGCTTCAGTATGTTTGAGAATGCGCTGATTTGACATCAGAGAAATGAATTTGATCTTTCGCATCAGCGGAATGGAAAGATTCTTTTGATGCAGACTGAGGTGAATGAATAATTTATGATTTACACTGGTAATGCATTCAAATGTTTGGTTATAATAAAATCATTTTAGGTGTAATCTAAAAATAATGTGAAAGTACATACTGTAAAACATGAACAATGTACCAACAGGCTTTCCATCGTTTACCATGCTTAAAGGAGAGCTTGGGAGGCAGTTGCAATCTAAAGTTACGTGAACACAAAATGAAGGCAAAAAAAAAAAAAAAAGCTTCTGGACTACCAGTGAAGTCATGTGGATTAGGGTCAAAGTCAAAGTGATGCATGAAATGTATTCTGACAATTGTGCAAACAAATTAAAACCATATTTCTTTAGCCATAAACAAACATGCCATTTCAATATACTGAGATATGGATAAATATTAAAAGCAGTCAGTGAACTAAGCATAATGTGAACTGTAAATATGATTATGGAGCAGTAAGGCGTTTAATATGTCCTACAGTAGATATGTTGCAGGCGTATGAATAAAGGTCTAGCTCTAGTGTCAGGATAAGCCTTTCTTAAAGCAATGCACTGATTAAAAATACAATAAAAGCTGCTCCCGCTGTCTCATACAAATGGAGAGATATAAAGCACAGACTGCAAGCATAGAGACAAAGGTGATTTTAATAACTTGCATTGCAAATATGTGCAGTAACATTATCAAGTATATGATGTGATGAGGATGTCGAATGTGCTGCAATGTGCTGACACAAGCACTGATGTGTAATTAAACTTTGAAGCAACTAATGAAGACAGATAGCCAGCAGAAGCTCGCAGTGGGGTTTATTTAGGGCTTGGTTGTAGCCCAAGCTTCATATTAAGCAGATATTAAGGCTGGTACAATCTTTATTCATGTCAGAACATTTCACAAAAAGATGTAAACAGGGTGTATTTTACAGTTTTACAGTTCCTGTCTGCTTAATTAATCAGCTGATATAATTTAATATAGCAGCCTACTTGAAGCTACTAAAATCTGCTTTGTACATAAACATATAGACAAAGCACAAAATGTTAAGTCACTACCAGATGAATAAACATAACTTAAGTAATAATATAAAATAGGACTGCATGGTTAATCAAAATTAACCCGAAATCGTGATATGGATTAGTGCGATTATCAAACTGCGTAGGCTTCAGTTTAAATAAATATATTATGTACTTGTTTTTAGTGTTTTAAAGTGGCTCTGTTCACATTAAATGTTTTTCCAAAAAGCTCAGCATGTGTTCTGACTTTGAGTCGCTTGTAACATGCATTTGGGACCAGAATGTGCACCAACCATTCTCACAAACTTGATAAGTGCTTATAAATTATCTGTTGTCAACAAAAGAGAAACTTTACGCGCTCACTGCGGTTTCCCGCCAAAATAGCTTGACTGCTTAGTGTTTGAAAATGAAGACATTAAGACACAAATACTAGTATTGTGATTTTACTCACTGCAATTGTATTGTAAATTTAGTATTGTAATTTTAGTTCTATAGTAATATTAGTAATATTAGAGTAATATGTATTAAATTAAATATTTGTATTAAGTAATTAAAATCAAAATTACCCAGGTGAAAAAAAAAAGTATTTACTTTTAATACATTTCTACCATATTTTTCAATACAATAGAATTTTCAATTACAATAGAACTTAGTATATATAAAAACTCACAGCCTTCATAGCACACTTTTAAGTAATGTTCTTATAAAACACTTATGTATATTTGGTTTACTTCTTCAGACTACACTTAATATAAATTCAGTAATTAACACTTAAATTGATGTTAAGTTTACCTAAGTACACTTATAGTACATTAGTACATTTAGTAACTTATTTTTATTTTGTTATTGTATTTTTATTTTATTTTATTATTGTTATTTATTTTTTTATTTTTTTATGAAAGCAATTTAATTTAAATTTAGTATTACTATATAAAAGTCTACTAAGATTGAACTAATTTTTAAAGCATTCAAAGCACACTTTTAGGAAATAAACTAAGAAAACTCTGTATATGTTTGCAGTAGTATACTTTGTTTCAATGCACCAAAAATAATTGTAAGTATTAATGTTATTTATTATACTTTAAGTGCACTAAATTATGACTAAAGTACAATATACTTTTAATTACTGTATATATAGTGTATAACTTTTCCCAGGTGCACTTGTAGTACATTTGAACCCACTAGTGTATGAAAGATGGGTTGAAAAGGGGGCCACATTGGTAGGCATTTTTTTTTTGTATTTTTTTTTCTAATGTTTAAGAGTGCCAAATCAGCTAGTACAAATGTAAGAAAATCAACTCAACAAAACACTACTTAGAATAATCAGTAACAGAACAACTAAATTGCTCTTCATGGAAACTGTGCCAGTGACAACAAGAAGAGAGGAGGGAAAGCTGTTCAGTGAAAAAGAGTGAAGCACTAAGGCATGTTTAATAGGTGTGCACAAAGCATAATCCCCAATTATAAATGTGTAGAAATGACTGATGACCATAAACAATTAAAATGACATTAACTGTGTTTAGTCTATTGGAAATGCACTGCTTTAATGCGGTGTAAAATGTAAATCATAAACAACATAAACATAATACAATCGTAAATTGTTTTCCGACAGATGTTTCTAAAACACATGATTTATTTATTTGTGCTGTTGTTTTATGATTTGATAGAAGTCACACTATGCAAATAAAAATATAATCTTATATTAGATTTTAAAATTTAAATCTTAATCCACACCAACATGGGTTTGAGACAGGATGCGTTTTGTATTTTTTTTTCAACAAGGGGGATATCATCCCCCACACCCCCCCTCAATTCGAACCCTGACAATAAGTAACTTTGCAAGTACAGTGGATATAAAAAGTCTACACACCCCTGTTAAAATGCCAGGTTTATATGCTTTAAAAAAAAAAATAGACCATGATAAATATTTTTTTTAATAATACTTTTTAAGTTTTTTCCACCTTTTATGTGACCTATAACCTGTACAACTCAAGTACTGGTTGTGTGGTACATGTGATGACAATCACCCGTATTCTTCATATGTCTGGGCTGTGGGGTAGGGTGGCAAGACAGAAGCCTTTTCTTACGAAGAAAAACATCCAAGCCCGGCTCAATTTTGCAAAAACACATTTGAAGTCTTCCAAAAGCATGTGGGAAAATGTGTTATGGTCTGATGAATCCAAGGTTGAACTCTTTGGCCACAATTCCAAAAGGTATGTTTGGCACAAAAACAACACTGCACATCACCAAAAGAACACCATACCCACAGTGAATCATGGTGGTGGCAGCATCATGCTTTTGCATGGGCTGTTTTTCTTCAGCTGGAACTGGGGCCTTAGTCAAGGTGGAGGGAATTATGAACAGTGCCAAATACCAGTCAATATTGGCACAAAACCTTCAGGCTTCTGCAAGAAAGCTGAAGATGAAGAGGAACTTCATCTTTCAGCATGACAATGACCCTAAGCATACATTCAAATCAACAAAAAAATGGCTTCACAAGAAAAAGATTAAAGTTTTAGAATGGGCCATTCAGAGCCCAGACCTGAATCCAACTGAAAATCTGTGGGGTGATCTGAAGAGGGCTGTGCATAAGAGATGCCTTCACAATCTGGCAGATTTGGAGTGTTTTTGCAAAGAAGAGTGGGCAAATATTGCCAAGTCAAGATGTGCCATGCTGATAAACTCATATTGTAATAAAAATAAAGGTGCTTAGACAAAGTATTAGTCATTATTCATTATTGGAAAGGGTTCAAATACACAAAAATGCACAAAAATGCTAAAAAAAAAATTAAAATAATAATAATAATAATAATAATAATAATAATAATTTTGGGGACTTGGAGGACTTTTCTGAAGAACAGTTTAACTGTTCAGAACAAACAAGGAACTCATTAACAACTATCACTAATCAAAAAAAAAAAAAAAAAACAGGCCATTTTTATAAATTCAACTATTATTTCTTTCTTGTTGACTATATGAATATGTCTTTTATTTGAGGAAAAAAAAAGTTTGGAACAATGAGCCAGTAAATGATAACAAATGTTGAGAACATTTTATTTATTTATTTATTTTTAACAAAAAAAAACTTCCATCATCATCTGCTACTGACCCTTAAAATCTGTATGATTTTCATTTTGTAAGATTATAATTCTTCTCAAAGATTTTAATTTATTCCTTGATAAACAATTCCAGTCTGTTTCTCACACAATTGTTTTTTTTTTTTTTTGTTTTGTTTTGTTTTTTGGGGGGTTAACACTTTAGAATAGGACCCACTTATTGACTATTAACTACGACTTTTCCCTCAATAAATTCCTAATTTGCTGCTTATTAATAGTTAGTAAGGTAGTTGTTAAGTTTAGGTATTGGGTAGGATTAGGGATGTAGAATAATGTCATGTAGAATAAGTCATTAATATGTGCTTAATTAGTACTAATAAATGGCTAATATTCTAGTAACATACATGATAATAAGCAACTAGTTAAGAAACCGTAAAATAAAGTGTTACCTTTTTTCTACCTATATTACCCTTTTACCTATATTTTATTTTTTCCCCCTCTTTTTTAAGTGCTTGACAGCACTCTTGAAAACTGAAATCTATTGCATAGCGAAATCCAATCCACAGCTTAGACATACATTTTGTGTTATTGTATCTATGGAAGAAATACAATCATGTAATTTTTGAACAACATGAGATTTAGTATAATTGTAATTTTTATGTGAAGTATCCCTTCAATATTTAAAGCATTCATGTTGTGTGGGGTTCTGTATTTGTCCAAAGCAGTCACTCTACCACTGAGCAGATGTTTTTATTAACAGCACATGTCACCCTAGACAGACTCGCAGTGTCCCGCTATGTTTTGTTGTGTCGCAATATGCCCCTTGGCGCTCACACAACAACCATTCATGTTATGACCAGAAGCCAGTCCATGTCCAAAAGTGCCATTGCCCAAAGTAAGCAGATGTCAAGACCTTTGGGCACCATGTTGCACATAAACCTTCCCACCAGGCTGCTCTCATCACTTGTAATTGTTCCTCTGGCCACATGGCATCTCATTAGTCAAATACAACCTCTATGAGGTATGAATATTAATGGCAGACTCCACAGCAACCTGGCTCCCCATCCAGCGTTAATGTTTCACATCTGTTTCAGCAGAAAAATATACATTGCTTTGCAATAGGAAAAATATTTCAATGAGCGCTAACATGTGTTCTGTGGGGGAAAAGATAGTTATTCCCTAGTCATAATTTAAAATGTCATGATTTAGAAATAATCTTCATGGGATCAAGCAAGCATTTGTAACAATCAAACATCCCACCGGATATACTGAAATTAATACAGCATTGTTTGATTCTTAGAATCGTTTTGTATGTTAGCCTACTTGTGTTGTGTATGACTTACAGTACAGTACAGTTCCACATGGAGCTATAGTAAAAAAAATAAAAAATCTTAGAACTTTTGATGTCCCACAGTGGCGTTTATCCTACTGGGAATCACAGCAGTCCTTTTGGGAACAGGGTGTTCTAAAATATCTTTTTTTTTTTTTTTTGTCTGGAATCCTATTAGAAAATTCCCATAGGCTCCACTGGCTTCAGATTATAATAGAAATTCCACCGGGAATCCTTTAGCATTTTTGACTAGGATTGAAAACAATTCAGGGATCCTTTAGAGATGATCTGTGGTTGAAGAACAAAAAAAAATGTTCTTATTTGTTTAAAGCACTGTGCAGTTAAACACTCTTTATGCCCCAGGTCTAGTTGGAATCTGCTGACATTTTCAGCATTTTCTGCACTGCTTTTGGGGGAAAGTCTGTGGAATTCTGCTGAATGGATTTAAATGTTAAAGCGTGTTAAACGGACCTGAAAGAATTGCATGCTGATTGGTAGCTGAAAGCAAAATGAAATTAGCCAAACTATTTCATAAACAAACTTGCAAAGTAATGAACAATATTGGGTAGAACTTTGTAACTAGTGGGCGTTTCACTTCTGTAGGAACTTGCAGAGTTTTATCCAGACACGTCACCTTTGAATCTCCACAGCAGATGTGTTTAGTCTATGCACCATTAAGTAATGCTATTTACAGAAACCTATCTATTACACTCTTACAAATAAAGGTACAGTATTTGCATCAATGCTTCTGTGCAGAATCATTTACATCCATGGAAACTTTAGACTAAATAATGTTTAGTTGATTGAGGACTTTCTTCATTAATTTTTAAATACTGAAATATTTACACTAGGAAAAATGGTTATTTTAAGAACTGAAAGGTTCTTTGGTGAATCCATGGTTCTTCTACACTTCTACACGGAGATTTTCAAAGCAATGTCATAGGGAAACCATTCTATTCTATTCTATTCTATTCTATTCTATTCTATTCTATTCTATTCTATTCTATTCAAATATATGAAAATAAATAAATAAATAAATACAATAAAAGTGAGTGAGTGATAAAAGAGTGAGTAAATGAATTCATGTGAAGAACATTTGAATAAAATTGTACTGTAAAGAACCTTTTGTAAAATGTAAAGTTACCATGGATGTTGAAGGTTCTTCATGGAATCATCGATTCCAAAAGCAAACCTTTAATTTTAAGACATCTATGTATAACATCGCTATCGATGTTGAGAAGGTTACTTTGGAAATGTAATGGGTTACAGATTACAAGTTACCATATTTAAAATGTAATAAGTAGTGTAACTAATTCAATTATTTTATTAGATAGTTCACACAAAAATTAAAACTAGCCCATGATTTTCTCATCCTCAAGGCATCCTAGGTGTATATGACTTTCTCCTATCAGACAAATTTAACTGGAGTTATATTAAAAAAATGTCCTAGCTCTTCCAAGCTTTATAATGGCAGTGGGTGGGTGTTTCTGTTCAAGTGACCCTATACAGGCTATTTAGGGCTAGCTGAAGGGCCCCCATATATGTCTTTGAGACTTTGCTCATTGCCAAAACATTGGTCTCTTAGTGCTGGCCCTACTCGGGAATCCCAGACAAGGCCCACACTATTAATCTACAATACTTTTCAGCTACTATAACTTAAGCCTTCAGGAAAAACAGTTATTATACATCTGACATGGATGCAGTTATGAATTAATTAAATATAAATAAATAAATAAATAAATAAACATTAAATTCAGGTTAATACAGCTACCTAAAACAAAGCAATGTAAGATTGTAGGATTTTATTATGTGAAAGTTGCTGTGTGCAAAAGTCTTATATGTAGTGCATCAATGTCCAAACACTATCCATAGCTAAAGTTGGCTGATAGAAAATGAATAATCCAACCTCTTGTAATAAAAAAAAATAAAAAAAACAAAAACATCACAGCTCTCAAACACCAGACTCTTCCTAACCAGGAACAGTCAAAAATAGTCCAGACTCTGGTTCCACGTTGAAAATAACTTTGCAATGGTGTGGTAATGTCACCAATAAAGAGTCTTTCTAAAATGCATACAAATACACTCTTCAACTCTTAGCATCAATCCAAACATAGGAAATACATACATGTGACGTCTCTGAAAAAAACATCAGCAAAGTACATCATCATCAACAACAACAACAACTGCTTACTTTAGGTTGGGCTTGAAATGACACATTCCCCAACCAGGACACAGCACAATGTGATGTGTTCAGCAGGTGAGCCACGCTGGCTACTGCTGCTTGCTATTGCCAACTCAACCCACATGGCTTTACTAAAGGAAATCTAAAACATCCTAGCACCCTTAGTGGTAAGGAAGAAAACTGCCCACACAATTCTTATTAACAGTATTAACCATATTCCTGCAGAGTTTAGCTCTAACTTCGATCAAACTCATCCCTGGCCTATATAAAACAACAGGTTCCGAAAAGGAATCTTTTGGTTTGAGCCATTCTGGTTCTATTGAGTCCAAAGAATATAAAAGTAGCTCTGAGCTCGAACAAGTTGGCCCACACTAGGCCATCATGGGATTCATGTGGACAGTTCGCTAGTGTGGCCTGCTCACAGAGAGTCTATAGTGAGTCTAAAGCTGTGAGCCTCACCTGGGAAACCCTGCACTGGGCATGTTTAGACTGGCCCTAGCCCGCCATGCCCACAAAAAGCCAGCATGGGCCCCGCAAGGACATGTTTGGAGGGCCCGCCCACTGCCATTCTAAAGCTTGGAGGAGCCAGGACAATTTTATTATATTCACCTGAAAGAAGAAATTCATACATACCTTGGATACTCTGAGGGTGAGTACATTATGGACTAATTTTCATTTTTGGGTGAACTAAACCTTTAAAGTAGTTTAACTGATTACATTTTTATATTACTTTTCTAAATTTCTAATGATGTTATCATTAGCAACTGTTCATTGATTGTGATAATTTTCAATCAGGCAGGCAGGGTTAACCTTAGAGCACTCAACACTGATTGCTGTTAGACATTCAAAATCCTTCATCACTTGAATTAAGATACTGTTTTTGAAGTCAAATCTTTGCATAGCTATGCCAGGAAACACTAGTACCTAACAATGCCTTGGAAAAAGTTAAACCTAAAAAGCATATGCACAAACCCAAATAGAAAATAATCGAGTTATCGAATAAGAACATGTCCTATTTTGTGTCCTAAACTCCTTAAAGTAAAATAACTGAAACAGATTTTTTCTTGAAAATGCATTCATCTTTATTATTATTTGTATTATTATTATATTTAAGCATAGTAGCATAGGCCTCTTAAATCTTTTAGCTGTAAATGGCATGTTTTGTTTGATTGCTTGATTTTAATCTGTGTATGGATCATTAGCCTCCAAATGGCTCTCAAACTGTTTGTATGTCAGCGACATGTGTGTGTTTACAGTTACTAAAACAACTGAATGATTTATAAGTGTAGCGGTATGGCAAATCTATAGTACAATCCAAACCAGCATGCCTCCATCTAAGATACCGTTGAACTTCAAATAGATGCCAGAGGTTGTGTGATGTTTTTGAACATTATGTAGCGGGGGTAATTTCCTGAATGCAGAGATGATCTCTTGGTCCTCTCATCAGGGACTTTGCTCTAGTTCCCCTCTCTCTCTTTATCTGCCTCATGCAAACACACATACACAAACACACACATGCAGAATCAGTCATGAACACACCGACACCATCTGCTGTTCTACCCGCTAAAATGGTTACTTAGCAACTGCCATTTTTCCTCTAAATCTTTCCATTCTTGCACAGTGTGACAAAACGCGATGGATGTGTTTACTCTGCTCTACAGTAAAGAACTGCATTGTTTTGAATCAATAGAAAACACCTTAACACCTTTCGTGGGCTTTGCTGTTTAATGCTGAGAAGAACCAGAAGATGCGCGTGACTGGTTGACTAATGTCCCTGTGGGAATGAGAGGATCTATTCTTAACTCTGTAAAAAGTTAAAGAACATCTGTTTAGCTATCCAGACAGCTATCCTTAAAAAAAAAAAAAAGTTCTGAAAAAACTTTAAAAACAGTACATTCATATTGGAAATGACTAATAAGGAAATAGTAATTCTGCAACTTTTATTTTTAGTGTCTGTATTCCAGCATTATATAATAATTTACATCAGACCATTGGATTATTGAAAATTTAATGTGTGCCTGAGGTGATATTGTACCTCAGCTGAGATATTGATGTTAAAATTCAACAGTCTGGGCTATAATATTCTGCTTATACCACAGTTACTGCATATAGGGAATAACCAGGCTAAAGGTCTCATGGGGAAGAAAGCATTTTTAATTGTATTATTATTATTTTTTTTCCCCACAGTGTTAAATAGCAACAAACAACACCACAGCACTTTTCTGAACACCTGTTTGTTGCTATGCACTGCAGAAACTGTCAGGTTTCGTAAGCTCACCTAATAATTTTTTAAATATTGCTGATTTCTGAGAAACCCTGCAACTATCAGATGTATGATACGAAGGATGATAGATTTTCAGTTTTGTTGAAGGTGATTAAATAAGTACAGAGTATCTGAGGTAAAAAAAAAAAAATAAAAAATAATAATAATAATAATAAATAAAAAATAAAAATAATACTGGTACTACTACTACTACTGCTACTACTAATAACAACCATACACTTTAAAACTGGTAAAACGAAAATCTTAATTAACACACTTCTTTGCACTGATGTACTACCCTGTTGACCAGCAATGTTTAAATGTCATAGAGAAATTAACTAAAAATCAATATGGCTTATTTATGGTGGGGAAAGTAGTATAACAATGCACTTCACCTGTGTTTTCATACAGTGTGGTGAAGATGTGCAAGCTATGAACTGTCAAAAAAAAAAGTGCGATTAGTGTCATAATACCCCCAAAAATAGTAAGGTCTATCAGTGTCTATTTTAGTTATGCTGTTCATGCATAATCAAGGGCTTTGCCAAAACCCCCAGCAATTCCTCATGGTGACAAGTGCTAAAGCATAGTAAGAGAAAGAGAGTTCAGTGTGCAGAGAGTGACTATGTGTGAATGTGTGTGCTTGTACGTGTGTGTGTTAATGTGTGAGAAAGAACTGCTGCATTGCAGTTCATAATGCTCACATCCACTGGAACACTTCATGCAATATATATATATATATATATATATATATATACAGTGTTGTGCTAGTTACTAAGAAATAGTAACTAGTTACAGTTACTAGTTACTTCAATCAAAAAGTAACTCAATTACTTTGTTGATTACTTACACCAAAAAGTAACGCGTTACTGTCAAAAGTATCTTTTTAGTTACTTTTTTAAAGAACGTTCTTTAATGTTCCCATTAATGCCCTTTTGTGTGTTATGGTCTATACAAACACAAAACTGACTTAAATACAAAGCAATTTTTAAACTCTCTTTTATTTAAGTCAGGCCAGCAGAAACTGAAAGTACTGAATACACACCACCGTTTAATCAGAGTGTAAATCCGTTTGTCATCGAAAGCATTATGTAACGCTAAGAAAATCATGAGCAAGGTGGCAACACCGCATCTGAAAGACGCAACACAACATCTTGCCACAAAGCGCCGGCAAAAATAATTAACAATGAATGTGTTTGAGGAAAACAGTTAGGAGATGTTTAAATGATCCATTAAGTGTATTCTGAAATAGTGTCGCAAAAACCCTGACTCGCAATCTCCTTTTCGGACGCAACTAGAAAGAGTTTTCCCCCCGATTTATTTTATTTCGTTTAGTAATAAATTAAAGCTTTATATTTAAATATTTATCATGTTTGTGAGGCATTCGCTGAAAAAGATGCAAAAGATCGCGCTAGGGACTCCATGTACTGCATAGTGGTTTCAGCTTCCCCTCTCCAAAAACCATATGCACCTAGCACACATTTATCTAGGTTTAACGTTTAAACCAATATTGTTTTGTAGCTACTTTAACAGTTTTAGATCTATAGATTTTATTTCATGCAAGTCGTGATGAATTTGAGAAGGCAAATTGGTCTTCCGCTGGTTGCTGTTTGTTACTTAAAAAAAAAAAAAAAAATATATATATATATATATATATTTAACGAACACAAATATGCTCCAAAAGTTTATTTTTTTTTTTAATTAACTTAATGAAAAAATTAAACAAAATATAATCACTTTGCCATTACATACAAAATGTAACTATTTTAATAGCTGAAACAGTAGTAGTAGGCATACGCTATTCTGGGAGAAGGGGGAAAAGACAGATTCAGGTCGAACTCATAGCTACGCACCTGAACTGTAGACCTATACAAATCTGAAATATTTTTTTTAGCCTATTAGATGAATACAAACACTGCTTTGTGAATGTTGAAAATGTTTATCGTTATCTTGTTATTAATATGACCTTATTTATGGTTCATATTCATGTTTGCCAGTTTACAGGGCAATGATTCCATGCACTTTCAGGCTGAAATAAAGGCTGTTTTCATTTACATTAAAATGCCTAGTATGTATATATTTTTTTTTTTTTAATTTTAAAAAGTAACGCGTTAGAGTATTAGTTACTGTCAAAAGTAACTGCTTTACAGTAACGCGTTACTGCCCAACACTGTATATATATATATATATATATATATTGCATATCGTATTATTGTCAATGCTGAAAACAGGATTTATTTACTACTTGAAGGTATAGTTCACCCACAAATTTTAACTCTGCTATTAATTACTCAACCTCATGTCATTTCAAACCCCAAAATGACCTTTGTTCATCTTTGTTCAACACAAATTAGGATATTTAGGATGAAATCCGAGAGCTTTCTGACCCTGCATAAACAGCAACGCAACTTTTTGGGTGCGCAAATAAAGCAAAAATAGTGACTTTATTCAACAATTTCTTCTCTTTTGTGTCAGTCTTTGCTGTGCATTTAGGATCATTTAGGATCATTATGCTTTGTGGTTTGATGCTTCTGAATCGTCTTTTGAATGTCATGTTTTAAAGAAGTGACCAGGTGTGAGAGACTGCTAATGATCGTGACTGCCCACATGTTGGACCTTGACTCGTAGTGGTCATGAAAGAAGAGCAGGCTAATGACTCTAATGACTCTTTTTGCTCAACAGGTAATACATTAAAGGCTAACGTGTTCTTGGTTGGTAACTGACCTATTATGGATGAGCAGAGCTCAGAATCAATGCTTTCCCAGGAGGAATTAGACTATCAAAGAAGTCCTGAAATAAAATTGAATTTCTTCAGATGTTGCAGAAATAATCTCTGGGGCTTTGAAACTGATGAGTATAATATATCAAGTTGATCCCATTCAATTTTTTTTTTTTTTTTTTTGTTTCAGTTGTAGTGTAAAGCACACACATTTGTATATAGACAGCATTTATTCTTACTTCTAAAATGTAAACGCTTTTACACAATGCACAACTTACATTTGAAAACAGAAAAAATCTTTACCAGGCCTGAAAAGATGGAAACTGTTGGAACTGTTGGAAACTTTGTAAAGGTGCCGCTGCAGGTGATATAGATCAATATTCATAGAAAAACACTGAAAAAATCAATTTCTGCTAATCTTAAAGGATGCACAATATGTGGCTACAATATGAGTTAATACTGTTGAGCAGTATTATTGTTATTAGTATTATTTTAATTATTTATGTTTACTTTTAAATTTAGATTAACCTTTGTAAACAATTTAATAGCACTGTTGTAAATGTAATATGAAATCTCAAAATGTATTTAGTTATGCTGTTATGGCTAAATTCACTGTAACGAAGCAGAATCGGGAGACTTGGGATCCATTTGCGAACGGTTTATTGACAACAACGTAGTCAAACAAGCAAGGTCCGAAACAACAACAGTGGGGAGTGTCAGAGGCGAGTCCAGAGAATAAACGTAATCCGTGCGGAAGTCCGGGGCCGGCAGCAAGCGGGGGTAATCCGTAAACGAGCGAACTGGTCGGGGCAAACAGAGAGGGTTCGTAATCCAGAAAACAGTCCGATTCGGTACACGAGGGGTCAGTCCACAAAAGAAACGCTCGGAGATGTAGGCCATGGGCAATACAAAACTTCGCGACTGGCGTAGAGCAATGGCGGCTATTTATATCCGGGGCCTGCGCCGCGAGATGGCCGCGGCGCGGGAGGTACGCAGGGGGTTATGGGGAATGGAGTCCGAGTTAGAATTCGGGAGAGAGTTCCCGCTGTCGGCCACTGGGGGGAGCCACAGAACCCGGATTCGTGACAGAGCCCCCCTCCTGGGAGCGACTCCTGGCGCGAGGAGGCCTAGTTCGCCGGGGCCTACCCCGTGGTCTGGGGGCTGGTCGATCCGGATGAGACCGGTGAAACTCCACGGTGAGACTGGGATCCAGGATGTCGTTAGTGGGGACCCAGGTCCTTTCCTCAGGGCCGTAACCCTCCCAGTCAACCAAGTACTGGAGTTGGCCGCCCCGGCGTCTAGAGTCCAGGATTTCGTGTACCTGGTAGGCCTCCTCGCCGTCCACCATAATGGGAGGGGGCCCTGCAGCGCCGGGTTCGTCTAGGTCCTCCGGCCCTCTCGGGCCGACAGCAGGCTTTAACAGGGAGACATGAAAAGTGGGTGAGATTCTATAAGAGGCGGGAAGTTGCAATCTGAAGGAAACTGGGGAAATCTGTTTGATTATCTGAAAAGGACCCACGTACCTCGGGTTGAGCTTTTTGCAGGGCAGCCGTAGGCGCAGGTCCCGGGCCGAGAGCCATACCCATTGGCCAGGAGCGTAGGGGGGATGCCGGATGCGTAGGCGGTCCGCCTGCCTCTGGGTGCGGCGAACTGCTCGTTGAAGGTGTATGTGAGCCGAGTTCCAAGTCTCCTCGCTCCGTCGCAACCAGTAGTCCACAGCGGGGAGATCGGAGGGTTCGCCGGCCCAGGGGAAGAGAGGTGGTTGAAATCCTAGCACACACTGGAAGGGGGTCAGGTTGGTTGATGGCTTTCGGAGGGAGTTTTGTGCATATTCGGCCCACATCAGAAATCGGCTCCAGTCGTGCTGATGGTTGTGGCAGTAAGACCGGAGATATCGGGAAAGTTCTTGGTTAAGGCGCTCTGCCTGGCCATTGGACTGAGGATGGTATCCCGAGGTCAGACTGACGTTAATTCCAAGCAGGCGGCAGAAGGAGGACCACACCCGAGAGGTAAACTGGGGGCCCCGGTCGGAGACAATATCCTCGGGTAGACCATAGAAGCGGAACACCTGGTTGCAGAGGGACTCGGCGGTCTCCATGGCTGTGGGTAGTTTGGGTAGAGGGATGAGACGGCAGGCCTTAGAGAAGCGGTCGATTACGGTGAGGACGGTGGTGTAACCCTGGGAGACCGGTAGGTCGGTAACGAAGTCGATGGCGAGGTGCGACCAGGGGCGTTGAGGGAGAGGCAAAGGTTGGAGAAGACCGTCCGGGTGGTGATGGGGTACCTTGGATATATTGCAGGTGGTGCATGAGCGGATGAAGTTAATGATGTCTGACTGCATGGATGGCCACCAGAAACGATTGGAGAGCAGCTGTAACGTGGCGTTGATACCCGGGTGCCCTGAGCTGGGGGTTGTGTGGACGAGTGAAATGACTCGGGTGCGTAAGGACAGGGGAACGTACGTGCGGTCCTGGGGACAGTCTGGTGGAGTGGGTTCTTGGAGCTGAGCCTCAGAAATCTCCGTCATAATATCCCAGTGAACAGGGCCGATAACCATGGAGCCGGGTAGGATGGGTTCGGTAGGAATGGGTTCCTGATGATCCTCTGTAATGCGGGAGAGAGCGTCGGCCTTGGTGTTGAGCGAGCCGGGTCTGTATGTTACCTTGAAGTCAAAGCGGGTGAAGAAGAGAGCCCAGCGAGCCTGCCGGTGGTTCAATCTCTTGGCCGAGCGAAGGTATTCGAGGTTTCGATGGTCAGTAAGAACGGTGAATGGCAGGCGGGAACCCTCAAGCCAATGGCGCCACTCCTCCAGGGCGAGCTTAATGGCGAGGAGCTCTCTGTTACCGACATCATAGTTACACTCCGCTGGGGCTAACTTGTGGGAGAAGAAGGCACAAGGGTAGAGTTTGGCTGGATCACCGTGTCGCTGGGAGAGCACGGCTCCAACACCGGTGCTAGAGGCGTCGACTTCGACCAGGAACTCCCTCTCGGGGTCTGGATGGTGCAGGATGGGAGCGCTGGTGAAGCGAAGCTTTAAGTCCTGAAAAGCCTGCAGTGCTGGAGTGGACCAGACAAGACGTTGGTTACCGGCCTTGATCATAGAAGTAAGGGGAGCGGCGTGGGTGCTGAAGTTTCGGATGAAACGTCGGTAGAAGTTGGCGAAGCCCAAGAAGCGCTGGAGCTGGCGGAGGGTGGTGGGTAGGGGCCAGTCGGTGACAGCTTTAACCTTCTTGTCATCCATGGCAACCCCCTCTGTGCTGATGATGTAGCCCAGGAAGGAGACCCTTGACTGATGGAATTCACACTTCTCAATCTTTGCGTAGAGTTGGTTGGACAATAGGCGTTGGAGAACGGCTCTGACATGTCGCACATGGTCCTGATAGGAGTCTGAGTAGACCAGGATGTCGTCTATGTAGATGATGACCCAGCGATTGAGCATGTCCCGGAAAAGGTCGTTCACGAAGGACTGAAAACAGGATGGACTGTTGGCAAGTCCGAAGGGCATCACCTGATACTCATAGTGACCAGAGGTGGTAGAGAAGGCAGTCTTCCACTCATCTCCCTCTCTGATGCGAATTAAGTTGTAGGCGCTCCTCAGGTCCAACTTGGTGAAGATGGTGGCAGTACGAAGTTGCTCCAGAGCAGACGGCACCAGGGGCAGCGGGTATCGAAACTTGATGGTGATGTCGTTGAGAGCTCTGTAATCGATGCAGGGCCGGAGACCGCCGTCCTTCTTCTTCACAAAGAAGAATCCAGCTGATGCAGGAGACGTGGAGGGTCGGATGAATCCCTTAGCCAGCTCCTCCTGGATGTAGGCCTTCATGGCTTCTGACTCGGGTTGTGACAGGGGAAAGATGCGGCCCCTAGGTGGTATGGAGCCAGGTATCAGGTCAATGGCGCAGTCTCCAGGCCGATGGGGTGGTAGATGAGTGGCCAGGGTCTTGCTAAAGGCTGCCCTCAGGTCATGATATTCAGGTGGAAGGGTGGTTTCGGCAGGCAGGGGTTCTGACAGGAGTAGACCTGAAGAGCCGGCGGCCGTGGGTTCAGGTGTGGGTGCTCCGGACGAGAGACAGTGCTGACGGCAGTGTGGGGACCAACGGGAGATCTTGTGCAGGGTCCAAGAGATGGTGGGATTGTGCTGGGTGAGCCAGGGGTAGCCGAGAATGATGGGGGTGCGTGGTGAAGTGATGTGGAAGAGACGGATGACCTCGGTGTGATGATCGACGCTCAGGACCAGGTCCGTGGTGGTGTGGTTGACAGATCCAGATCCAAGCGGTCTCCCGTCAAGGGCGGCTACTGCAACATTGGAGGCACATAACAGCTGTGGTATGTTATTAGTCCGAGCGAAGGTTACATCAATAAAGTTCCCTGCAGCCCCTGAGTCAATAAGAGCAGTAGTCTGAATGGTTCTGCCATCGTAAGTTAATTTAACAGGCAGGGTGAAATCGGAATGAGGAACAGAGTAGGAACTCACCGGATTAGCTCGTCGGGGTGGTCGGGTAGGGCAGTTGAGCCGGACGTGGCCAGGCTGACCGCAGTAAAGGCACAAGTTCTCCCTGAAGCGACGATCTCTCTCTTGCAGAGTCAGCCGAGTGGAACCGATCTGCATGGGTTCTGGTGAGGGTTGTGCGATGGAGGGTGTGTTGAATGGGAAGTGAGGGCCGGTGGCGAGGGAACGAGCTGGTCTTCTAGCCCGCATCATGTTATCAAATTTGATGGATAATTGAATGTACTCATCCAGAGAAAGGCCCTCCTCGCGGCATGCCAGTTCAGCCTGGAGATCCGAGTTGAGTCCAGCACGATAATGAGCCAACAGGGGTCCCTCATTCCAAGTGGTTTGAGCTGCCAGAGTCCTGAATGACAGAGCATAATCCGCCGCCGTGCATCTTCCTTGACGGAGAGCCATCAGCTGTTCGTCGGGACTGCGTCCATCAGCGGAGTGCTGGAAAACTGTGCGAAAACGCTGTAGAAACTCCGCAAATGAGAAGAAGGCCGGCCGTTCAGGGTTCCAGAGCGCGGTGGCCCATTCGAGTGCTCTACCAGAAAGCAACGAGCAGACAAACGCTATCCGGCTGTTATCGTTGGGGTACAATGAAGGCTGTTGTTCAATGAAAAGTGAGCATTGTAATAAAAACCCCTTACATTTAGCTGGTGAGCCGTCGTATTTCTCTGGCAGAGCCAAACGCGGTCCGGAAGCGGCAGCGGCGGCGGCGGGAACGCCGGATGGCGAGGCCGCGGCGGGTGGTGGCTGCGGGTTCGGCGTGATCGTGGCCTGGAAGGACTGCAAAGCTTTCACCAGCTCCTCCGTGAGCGTGTTGAGCCGGGCGATCTGATGCTGGTGTGCCGCTAGCATGGAGGCTTGAGCGCTTAGCTCCGTGCTAAGCTGGCTAACCGTCGCTGGATCCGTGGTTGGCGAAGTTTTCTGTAACGAAGCAGAATCGGGAGACTTGGGATCCATTTGCGAACGGTTTATTGACAACAACGTAGTCAAACAAGCAAGGTCCGAAACAACAACAGTGGGGAGTGTCAGAGGCGAGTCCAGAGAATAAACGTAATCCGTGCGGAAGTCCGGGGCCGGCAGCAAGCGGGGGTAATCCGTAAACGAGCGAACTGGTCGGGGCAAACAGAGAGGGTTCGTAATCCAGAAAACAGTCCGATTCGGTACACGAGGGGTCAGTCCACAAAAGAAACGCTCGGAGATGTAGGCCATGGGCAATACAAAACTTCGCGACTGGCGTAGAGCAATGGCGGCTATTTATATCCGGGGCCTGCGCCGCGAGATGGCCGCGGCGCGGGAGGTACGCAGGGGGTTATGGGGAATGGAGTCCGAGTTAGAATTCGGGAGAGAGTTCCCGCTGTCGGCCACTGGGGGGAGCCACAGAACCCGGATTCGTGACATTCACATAGACAATAGTATTTAAAACAATTAATTTTAGGTTGTAGTGGTGTAGTATATTTAAACAATTAGCATTCATATGGTGACTACACTGTAAAAAAAATAAATAAATAAAAAAAAAATAGAAATGTGTAGAAAACAGTGTATAGAAAACAAAATCATCAGCATGTCTTTATCAGACCAAATTTAATATTGTTAATTCCTACTTGATAAACATATGCACATCTCTGAAGTCGTTAATTTTATCATAAGTGGTTTATGCATTAGAAGAAGTCCATGCACTGACAGTATGTTTTAGTGTCTATCCAAATGTCAAAAACGTTTGCTGGAGACTCAGTATATGAATGCTAATCAGATCAAGTTCAAGATATTGATTAAAGTATAGCAGGTGTTTGAGTTGGCTCCAGAAGTCCACAATCATATCTGTTGTCTTGAAAGTATTCAGCAACAGGCTTCTGAGGCTTCACACTAACACCAGCCATTAAATCTCCCATCTGTACGCAGATTCATGGCTTCTGATTATGAAGCCAATTAGAGTTGTGTCATCTGTGAGTTTGAGGAGGCTTGAATAGGAATCCATGAAGATGCAGTTACATCAGTAAAATTCAAATAAACCTGCAAAATGAAATCAATACTATCCATGGCTGGAGTTAAGCTTGTTATAAGTTGACTGTTCCTAACAATTATAAATAGACCACTGATAAATAATCTGGATGGATAGATACTATCGATACTGGATACAGTGAATTACAGGGTGGGGAAATATTAAAAACACTGCACATTTTCACTGAATGAATTAAATATAAATTAATTTTTATCACGGTACAAAAGTTATTCAGTCAAGAGCAGTAATTTTGTCTTCTGCTCTTTATTTTCTCGTTCATGCATTTTTCTTGTTAACTTGAAGTATTTAATTATTGTGCAAATATATAGTATTTACATACTGCAATATAAATTATATAGCAACATCTCTAGTGATAGACACTTTATATGCTGAAATGTAGAAGATGACACTGTATATTCATTAATACTGTAGATAGATACTGGATAGACACCAGAGCCGGAGTGGAACTCATTTTCAGCTCTGGAGATCCATGCCTTAGACCGTCCCACTTTAGTTTACGACTGACTATAGCTATTACAATAATGTAATTAAAACTTTAGTAGGCTATATAAGTCTGCAATAGTGCACTGTTCTCTACAGCCTTTCTCTTATCCATTTCTTAATCTATTATTTTTACTTGCATATATCCAACAAAATATTTGTACTGTATACCATAATGTATGTCTCCCTGCAGTTAAAAAGCTACCAGAGATAATCACATTTTCTTAACAACTGAACGTCTATGAAACATATATATATATATATATATATATATATATACATACATACATTATTATTATTTTTTTTTGTATAATAATAATATTTTGCTAAACACTTTGATTTTTTACCTAATAGGCTATAATTGCAACCATATAGGCTATGATTGAAAATGCATAGTGTGGGCTGCTTCTGGTGCTTGGATATCTACTTCAATATAATGAGGTCTAAGTATAAGAATGCGCTAGAATGTATTTCTTTCTTTCTTTCTTTTTTAATGAAGCCTATTTTCCCCTCTGTTTAACAGCATTAACTTACAGTAGTGAAAGACATCTTCCCTCAGGTAGATTGAATGTTTTCCTTCCTTGCTAAATGTTGAGCTCATGATCAAGGTGCATTTGCCCAAACTGATTTGCCAAAATCAAAACGCGGACGATGAAGGGAATTGCTGTTAGCACGAATCTCGTGAAGCGCAGCCGGCAGAGGATTCCACTTGGTCTCAAAGCCGTCCTCAAGCAGCTATGTTCACAAATGCAATAATTTGTGCAAAAAGAATGAATAATTATCAGCCGATAATCTGTTATTCATATGGGCTGGTGGTCATATGGTGTATACCTGCAAATATGGGACAAACTGTGTTACGGCTTTCATACGGGACACTTCTTTTGGCCTTAAATAGGGGCATCCATATTTCAACCCCAGTGGCATGACAGTACCGTCCCTCGTGGCCAAAAAAAACAGACCGGCCCTCCGGGAATTCTCCCGGTGCTCCCGATTAGCCAATCCAGGCCTGATGGACACTGTAGGATAGATAGAAACTGTGCAACTGTAGATACTGTAGATGGATACATACTATGGATAGATACTGTAGATGGGTAGATTTCACAAGTTTGTCTGCCCATCAAGTCCTGATTGTTAATGGCAACTGTCCTAAATAGAGGCTCAAACCAGAGGTTTGGCTTGAGCTCCAAATTCAACCCTCTCTTTGCGGTACTATGTAAAGGGAAAATAACAGAAAAAGGGGATGAAATGGGGAGGTGGAGGGATGCCGTAAGAATTGTCACTGGGACAGTGCACTGCTGCTTGTATATGCTCGTAATGATAATTGACAGGACTGAATGATTAGGCTCCTCCAGAAACTACATTTGGAACTTCATATTATAGATAGATAGATAGATAGATAGATAGATAGATAGATAGATAGATAGATAGATAGATAGATAGATAGACAGATAGATAGGGAGACAGACTCGGGGTTGGTGTGGTGAGGCATGCTATTACTTTTGTAAAAAAACTGACTGGTATGCCATAAAACAGGTGAAAAATGTTACAGGCTTCCGCAGGGCAGAAGCTAAAATTCACATTGTTCGGGCAGGAAAAGAAAAGTATAAAACAATTATTTTATGATGGGATTCACTGTCCTTTCGATTACATCATTGCATTCAGTCAGCGGCTTATGTGAGGAATCACCCTGCTGAGCTGTATCTCCACTCCTTTCCGGCAGGCTCCTCCATCTAAAAGATGATTCAGTCTGCAAGAATGAGAAATCCTGTCTTATTCAAGACCCTTAGCTATGGGGATTTGGAGACGGGAGGGTTAGAGAGGATGAGTTGAGAGAGAGACAGCATCCTGCTCAGTGTCAGCTTGGTAGTGTGTACCAGTGTTGATGTATACTCAGTGGACCGGAGTGTTTCACTTCTGATAGCATATCAAACAGCACATGACAAACATTCACAAGGGACAACAGAACTCTGAACTGTATGTTGCAGAGCTCAACAATGACCGCCCACTTCTTCAGTGACCAGGGTCCTGGAGGTATTAGACTCCATAGGCGTTTCAGAAAATTCTTAATAAGTAATATGATCTAGTCATAGGCCATTTAATGTTACACTATTACAGTCTATGTGCTTTTATTTAAAACAAATGCTTGTGTATATTGTGTCCAGATTATGTTATTTAGTCATGCATGGCAGCATTACCTCATTAAAGGAACACTCCACTTTTTTTGAAAATAGGCAAATTTTCCAGCTCCCCTAGAGTTAAACAGATGATGACTGTTTTTGAATCCATTCAGCTGATCTCTGGGTCTGCCAGTAGCACTTTTAGCATAGCTTAGCATAAATCATTGAATCTGATTAAACCATTAGCATCTTGTTCAAAAATGACCAAATATTTCAGATATTTTTCCTATTTACAACTTGACTCTTCTGTAGTTACATTATTTACTAAGACCAACAGAAAATGAAAAGTTGCGATTTTCCATACGGCAGCAAAGTTCCTTGATTATTACGTCAGATTAATATAGATATGGTATAGATTAGTATAGTATAAAATAATGCACGCTTTGGCAAAATTCAAACAGTCCTCATTTCTGTATTTCTGTCCTCATTTCTCATTTCAGCCATTATTTCTGTAAAATCAAAATTATTAGGGGAGAAAATTAAATGAGGAAAGTGCCAATCAAGAAACACATGCAAACAAAAAGAGAGAATGGAAGAATCAATTTGCTATCACTTAGTGAGATGGGCAGTCGTTCTGTTTGCACTGTGTTTCAATTTGAAATACTGGGCATATGCAAAACCTACAATGTAAAAAGACATTTCAATACTGCCTATGCTGTATTTGAGAAGAAATACCCACTTGAATCATAGGACAGAGCTCTCAAGATTTAAAAAAAAAAAAAAAAAAAAAGTGTGACTGCTGAATTGAATGCATTGCAAACTAGTTTAAAGTGGCCCATGCTATCCCAAGTGTCCCATTAGCAACAGTGTGGCTTCTTGTCAAACATGGCAAACCATTCAGTGATGGAAAACTAGTTAAAAACTCTTTTCTGGAATGCAGTTTTCATGAACTGAGCAACAACAGATAATCTGCAGGATGAAAAGTTGACAGTGGCTATTTACACTAAATGCAAATAGCGATATATTCTGTTTACACTACATGAAAATAGTTTTTTTTTTATTTTTTAAACAAATAGTGGCACCTCAGTATTGTACTAATACCTATCCCTAATCCTACCTAATAAACACTTTATTATTAAATACACATGAGGCACTTTGTTTCTTTTTTTCTTTTTTTTTCTTTTTTTCCGAAAGTAAATGATATGTGAAGGGAAAAGTGAGATTATTCAAACTCAAAAGTGTCAAAAGTTACTGCATTATGTGTTTATGCACCAAGTTATCTGATGGATCCCTCATGGTTATAGACATTGTGGTCAAATCTGTTTAAACCTATTTTAAATCTATTTTAAGTCCTCTAATGAACCATGTTTTGTTGCATTGTTAGACAAATTAGAAGGGCCTACAAAAATCTCATCCTGCACAGCAAATGCCTATACTTCTCTAAGTCACTTTTCTTAAATCGCTTTCTGGCTATACTGCCTACGTTCAATTCCTTGATGACACTAGCATAAGAGATAGAGCTTTCCAGTCTTAAAGGCAAGGAGTGGAAAACAAATCTTGCTTTTCTTGCAGACAACAGAGTTATTTTATACAAGCTGAATCTGCAACCTCAAGGTGACGGAAAACACAATGATGGTTGATCTGTTGGTCTGTATTGAGCATTTCAAAACAAAGCTGGGACTGTACACTGCACAACTTAAAGATGGTGATTTAACTAATTTCCCAATATGAGGGTGTACTGGACATACAACAGAGATAAAAAATAAGTTGCAAAATGTCAATCAAAAGCAAGAAAAATGAATATATTTTATTTTTATTATTTTTATTTTGTTTATTTTTTTGCTGGACATTCACTTTCAACTACATTCACAGCGATTCACTTTCCCTGCAGAAACAAAACAAAACAAAACAAAAAAAACATGGACTTAAAGATGCTTTTCATATTTGGATGCATTTGCAAATGCTAACATTTTCTGCAGTGTCGCACATCAAGCCACGCTTCTGTGTGTGTCTTACTGACTGCAACTTCAATGTTTCATTGTGTTCATTGAGCATTGTGCAAGCTCATTACTCACTGTAAAACAATTTGTTGAGTTAACTTCAAATAATTTGTTACCCGGCTGCTTTAAAACTCAACTCAAATAAGTTTAGTCAACTAGAAATGTTAAGTTGGGTAACACTTTAGAATAGGGAACACTTATTCACTATTAACTATGACTTTTCCCTCAATAAATTCCTAATTTGCTGCTTATTAATAGTTAGTTTAGGCATTGATAGGATTAGGGATGTAGAATAAGGCATTAATATGTGCTTAATTAGTACTAATAAATGGCTAATATTCTAGTATTCTAGTAATATGCATGCTAATAAGCAACTTGTCATGAACTGCGCCGTTGTGGCTCCCTCCCTTCACCCCTAGAGGGAGCCTTCATTTCACTATGGACATTTACCCACTACATTTCCCATAACCCCATTCTCGTGCACTTCCTGTGTCCTCTCACCTCTCACCCCTGTCGGCCATCTTGCTTTTCACAGTATAAATGGACTGGTTTGTTCACTGTTAATTTGCGAAGTCTTGTATAGTTATTCTGTCAATTCTGTGTGTTGTTTCCTGGTTGCCCTCCCGTTGCCGAGCCCCTTTGTTCCTGGTTTCCCAAGACTGTTTTCCGCCCGCCTATCGACCCCTTGCCTGCCCCTTGGATTACTCTGCTCGCTGCCGGCCCCAGACCTTCACGCTTGGATTCTGACGCTTCTTTGTTTTGTCCTACGTTGTCCATGTTTGTTACTGCCTGACCCTGCTTGTCGACCACGATTATTTCTGTTAATAAAGCTAGCACTTGGATCCTCCTGTCCATATCCCGTTTTGTTACACAACTAGTTAAGAGACTAAATAAAGTGTTACCTTAAGTTGTACTAAGTGACAACTTAGATATTTAAGTTGATTCAGTTTAACATTTTAAGGCAGCAGGATAACAAATTATTTTAAGTTGACTCAACAAATTGTGCTTTTTATTTTTTACAGTGTTACAAACTAAATTTCACCAAATTAGTCAGCTCCCAGCAACATCAGCTGTCCTATTGAATTTGAATAGCTTCATACTCTCTATTCAAAATAAATGTAATTGTGTAAGTATCATGATAATCTAATAGTTGATACCTTAATATCACAATATACAATGTTTGCACTGGTGACGTCATGTAAATGCTATGTGGCCTGTGAGAATTGCACTTAGACCATAGTGTGGCCCATCTGGAGAAAATAAAAAAAAGGTGAGGTATCCAAAATGGTTTGTGCAGTCGAGCACACTTTTGGCTTTTAAAAAGCTTATTCATGTACCTGGATTGCAGTGGTTGAATGATGCTGAACTGTACAAATATGCTGAATTGTCTAGTAGGCTGTATCTTCCAACCCTCATAAATGGCCTGCAAAAATGGGGAGTTGCTGTAAACAGCACTATTAGCAGATCCAATTAAATCCACTTTTGTACTTACTGTTTTATGAAGTGTTGAATTAATTACTCATCACATTAAAAGTGCTTTCAGTAGTTTGGTGCTAATTTAAAAAGTTTTACATATTAGGAAATAAGTGTTTTTTGTGAAGAATCTAAAAAGTGTGAATTGCGCACACATCTCAGACGAAGACAGTTCTCATAATAGTTCTATAAAAAGTGTTTTCATTATGTACTCTGCTTTTAGTTTCACTAAACATCAGAGAGAATCCTGAGACTCACTGGCTGCTGCCTCTGTAGATACACTAGTAGCGTTATAATGTATGCCGATGCCAAGAGTAACAATCAAACAATGAAACATGCTTATTATCATGCTTTACCAGCAAAAACAATGGAAGAAACAGTACCTGTACAGTTGAAGAAGCAGAAAAACCAACAAAGACAAATAACAAGTGTACACATTGATACACCTGGATGGACTTTTTGAAATTAACTGTTTTCCTTTTCTTTGTCACAATTTAGGAGAGCTGCTAATTGGCTGAAACAATCTAGCTCATCAATCCCATGAGCTACCATGCACAAAGATGGCAGATTTCAAATTGCTTCTGAGGGATCGTGCACCAGCCAAGCAGTTGCTATTAAGATTAATGAGTATGTTAACAGATAGATTCCTGCAGCTTGTAGACCTGCATGGTTTGCACTCACAAAGCATGCTGGCGCTGTGAAAGTTGTGTTTAGAGTGTTCACATACCAGCCAGATTCTTGCAAAACCACCCTGAAACTAATCAAATGTCGCCCAGAGGCTGACAGAAACTATAAGTGAATAGGACATGACTGTTTTTTGCACTATTTATGACAATGCAAGCAGCATGAATCTGTCAATGGTTATATGATATGCTTTTGTTTCTCAGCCGCATCATCTCATCTGCCTGGACATCGTCTCCTCTCACACAGTCTCTGTCAAAGCAATGCTGGACTTGCCAGAAATAGCAAAGACTGCTGATGCTGCACGTTATGCAGTGAGTCATTTACATAAAGTAGACACAACTAGTCAACTTACTTTTCAGTATGAGTAGTTGACAAGTAAAAAGTCAGTTGTTTTTAAATCTGTCACGATTACTTAGATTTAAAAACACATTGGCTCTGTCTTGAAAAGGCTTTATGTTGCAAAAAATAAATAAATTTCACCAATTTAAGTGATTCAAGATTCCATTTTCATGCTTTTGCAAGTCAGTGTAGTTCCAATCAAGCAATATGACTCACCAAATCACATGCACAAAAGTACAGAATAGATATTCGAAAGAGACATTAAATATTTATTATGTTGACGTCATGTTGACTTGGTTTTACACTCATGGCGTGAGATGCTGAAAAACAGTGAGACGTGACTGACAAAACATACCAGAGACAGAAAACAAGAATGTGTACTTTACAGCTCAGATTGAAATGGATTGCTGTAGACCGTAGGTCACATATGAGCTTACATTTAGTGATATGAAAATGTAAACACATGTCTTTACATTGTCTATGTTTTTGTCAAAATAGTGACACAACATTAGAAAAAATATGCCATTTAATTAGTTGGAACATCATTAATTCAATAATAAATGCACTGACAACCCTAATTGCTAGTATCTAGATACTGTACATTCAAGCTTATAAACAGCAGTAAATAGTTTCTGAAAAATGGCATTAAAAATTACAATTCTTTATTATGGAATGTATGTATGAATCAGAGAGCATGATTAATCATGATCATATTATATTATGCATTTATTTTTGATTTTTTTTTTAAATAATTAAAATAATTTAGCATGCTAAATATAGCTGTTATTTCTGTATGTAGCTATTTCATGCACTAGACTATAAAGAATAAAGTGTTGAGCATGTATCTTGTCTCTCTCATGTTCAATGGATGCATACAGTCTCCCACAGCCTAATGGAAAAGGTCAAAGTAGCCCTTTAGATGACATTTTCACCCACTCGATCATGCAAATATGGCCTCCATAAATCAGTCACCTTTTCATAAGAACCGCTTTTGTCTAGGCCATCGTTTCTTCCAGCACAAATACCTAGCCCTGGAGAGCTAACCCGCTGTGGCAAACATCAGGGCAAGAGACTCTACTTGCCTGGACAATGGTCCCATTGAACTATGCCATCATCCAAATGAGAAGTGACATTATCCACCGTGACCCAGACGGAGCTGATGAGAAGATGGAACAGGTCCAGAGGGTCTTTGGCTGTGTAGTGTGACCTACCGCCATATTCCTCTCTCAAAACAAATCAACCAGAATAGCAGTAGCAATGCTGATATGAATCTCATAGCATGAAATTTTGCTTTGTCGCCTCAAATTATGTATGCGGGAAATGTTTGTGTAATTGATTTTCTGCTCGACTACTCTAATTGACCAGGGTCACAATATTTACAATATCTTGGAAGAAAATTGACATATTATGTGTTACGAGAAAGCACACGTCTTAGATATGTTGAGCCTTGGTGCTCATTTGAGTGGCACAGGTTTGAGTCTGGTCTGTAATCTGTCGAAATTCCACGCTCTTTTCAGGCACATATGTGTCTGTGTGTGTTTGCGTGTGTGTGTGATTTTATTTTATTAATTTATTTCCAGGACAATGACTCTACAGTAGTTATCTGGTATATTTATCTGGTATGTTTATTTAGTTAGTTAGTCACAAGTGATGACAAAATTATCAATATTTTAGTCAATAATTTTATATTCATTAATTTTATGTAACTGTAATGTTTATATAGTTGCATATTTTAGTAGTTTTCATAAATGCTGCATGCATTTTTAAATGCTATGCCATTTTTAACAGTTAAAATATTTGTATTGACAATGCACAAAATTTTGGGTACACATTAATTTGGGAAAATTAATGTACGTTAATCTAAAACAATATCAACATATACAAACCTTTTGAAATAATAGCATGTCTATGTACAATTTTTTTCTTTCTTTCTTTCTTTCTTTCTTTCTTTCTTTCTTTCTTTCTTTCTTTCTTTCTTTCTTTCTTTTTCTTTCTTGTTTTTGACAATCCATGTGTTGAGGCTTTTGTAGCTCTTAGTTTATTTTAGCTTGAGCCATTTCTTAGCATACTAGCATGAGTTCAGTATTTGAATCAATTATTTTTAATAAATAAAATAGCATAATTTGTCCTACCTTTTTCTTCCAAACACACTGTTAGTGTATTTTTAATAACTTGCAGTGTTTCCTTTTTTCATATTTGTGTCAACAGTATGTTTTTAATTAAAACTGTTTAATTTAGGTGATGTTGCATCTTGCAACTTGTCTTCATTATTGTTGACAAAATAAATAATAAAAAGGCCTTCATCAAGTAACATTTTCGTCAGCAGTTTCATTAACAAGATTAACACTGGTTCCCCCAAACTATGCAGAAAACCATGCCAGTGTCTGGAGGGGTGATAATTAGCGTCTCAAAAATGTTTCTCTCATTTGCAGAAAGGAGAAAGCTCCAAATACACCTCCATAAAAAATAAAAAAAACACAGGACATGTTTCTGCCTTTGGCAAGAGGACAATGTCATCGGATAATGATCATGTAGGAATCCCCTGGAAAGGAAGAAAGCTATCAGCACTTAAGTCTGCTGTTGCAAAGCTGAGAGCAGTAACATTAAACTTTTCCTCAGGTAATTAAAGCGCAAGGACACAATAAAGGTTAGTTTAAGATCATAACTCAATTATCCAAGCCCTTTTCTACTCTTCTCATGAACCAGTGGCTTTTATTTGCAGCTTTCCGGGTCCGTTCTGGCTAATAACATGCAAAGGTGCTTCGAGGCACGTCGCAACTGGTGGCAAAATACTGTTAGCAAGCTTTACGGCAAACTGTAACGGCAAATCCACGGATAGAGCCATTACTAATGATCTGCACATTGCCAGCCTTCTGACAGCTGCCCTTGTCATATGGAGGATGTAATTAAAACAAACAGTGAATGGGCCCTGTGGTCAGCGGCATTGCTGTGACTGCAATAACTTCTGACAGGTACACTGTAAGGGGCCCACATGATTTCACGCCACGCCGAAGCATTTTTAGCTCGCCGAGGTAATTCTCTAATGCTTCAAGCCTCTGAGCTTTTCATTCAAGAGTTAAGTTTGTGGAGTTTTCATCGATTTTCTGCACAACCACACTGCAATTGACCGTTATCCTTCAGAAATCTTTGCGTCGGATCGATTCTCTATTTAGTCAGATATTCAGGAGAGTCGAAGCTTGTTTCTTTGTAAATTAGCTTGGGTTTACCACTTGCAGAAGCTCCTTTGTGCTTGTAGTCTAGGAGACTGTAGCTGCGTCATGACTACGCCAAAGCCTAAAAAAAGTTTGAACAGCTGAGATCAGGGAAATTCGCAAGTACTCTCAGGTGTTGTGAAAGCAGGCCACGGTGATGCACATCACTGCAGTGCCTGAATTACATGTTCAGTCGCACACACACACACACACACCAACACCCTCTTGAGGACGTTGCTCATGCTTTGTGTGAATTAATCATCATAATTAGCAGACCTTGTAGTATGCAACTTTCAAAATAGAAATGGCCTCACAGTGATGTAGCACTTTCTATTAAAACCGAAGGGGAACGTGCTTGTGTGTGTGTGTGTGTGTGTGTGTGTGGGTGAATGTGCTGTCCTCTCTGCTGTACCTTATCGAGTTGAGACTCTGCTTTTTGACCTTGTATCCCGTTTGTGCTTATTTAGCGGTAAATTGGCACAAATGGTATTTTCCTGTTTTCACATCCCGCTGTGGGTCTGTGGTTTATTTGTATCACATGTTAACCCTCAATCCTGCAGTGCTGAAACTAAACCACTCTGCAGCTCGCTTTAAGTGATTTACTCAACTAGGACAAGTTCCTGGATCCGCATTCTTCTTGGATCTCGGACAACATTCCTAGCAGGGCTGTTACAACACTTTTGTAATTTAAGAGTTTTAGATTGGTAGATCCGATGATTGCTTGGTAGGAATGTTGTTCTGGGTCCAAACAAGGATGTTCAATGGGGAACATGTCCTGCTTGGGTATATCACAAGTGCATTTGAGCTGACTTCAGCTAAAACTTCAAGTTATATTATATGTTGAGACTTTTAATTCTACAGTAGCTAGTTAGTCATCTTTTAGCACTTTAAAACTGTCAGCCGTCCCCTCAGTTGGACGCCTAAGTTTACTTCACCATATTACAAAAATATCCTAATCTAAACTATATGTCGTTGGAAAGATCTAAGACTCCTTAATATATATTTTATTTTACCACTGTTTTGTGTTACAAATTATGTAGGAAAAGTAATAGACTCATTTATGACAAGAGTGCACCTCAAAAATCTACATCATAACAGGATTTCTGACCTTTGTCAGAAAAAAGACTTTCTTTGTTGCCTTTGTCCCTTTCACACTAGAAATCATAAGAAAGTATATATCAACTGAAAACTAAAAATCATCCTTTGAAAATCATTTTAAAATCAGACATTGCTATTACCATGAAAAATGTACATCAAAATCATATTACAAAATGTTTTCGTTCATGAATTATATACATATTAAAAAATAATAATAATAAGTTTGGATTTTAATGTCAATGTTCAAAAATGGAAGTGACAGTTATAAGGTTAAGTCAACATAGGCTCACTGGAAAAATGTGTCTCTACCTACATTTTGGCAAAACTCCAAAGCACATCTATACATTCAGTTCACTGCAATTTCCAGCTGAAATTTACACTAAAGGCAGTAAAACACTAACAATTTTTATTGACACAAACTATGATCACAGAGGCAGTTCCTTGCACAATACTATGTTATGACTTCAAAACACTTTTACCATAGTTTATGAATTGTGAACTGATGCATTTTGACATTTACATCACATAACCAGCTCCATATGTCTGTTCTGAAGCATCAGTGAGCGTTTGAACTTTCTGTAGTAGTTGCATAAGAGTCCCTCAGTTGCCCTCAGTGTGAAAAGAATGATCTCAAAATCATGCAGTCACAAAAATGCTGAAAAAACAAATAATTTCTAGGAAGATTTATTTATTTATTTATTTATGAAGAACAGTGGCCAGTTTAACCATTCAGGACACACAAGAGACTCATGAGCAACTTTCATTAACAGCACAGTATTAGGAATCAGACATACGTAAACTTTTGAACAGGGTAATTTTTTTTATAAATTTAACTATTATTTTATCTTATCTATAACTGTGCTATATGTACTATATGTGTACGTCCTCTGTGAAATATCTTATTCATGTCAGTACTAAATAAAAATTAAAAATAAATAACATGCATTTAGTTTGATCCCTCTTATCTTGTTAAAATAATTAACATTTTGCAGATTCTGCAAGGTGTATTTAAACTTTTTGACCTTGGCTGAATGTACAACAACCAATGTAATAAAACATTGTTAAATTCATGTTATATGTTATCTGATCAAATTGGATGGCTTTTAGCTCCACTCACTGGACATTTCATTTTAAAAGCATCATGCAGGAAGTAACTTAATATCATTTTGTAGAAATCCCACCTCAGGCATGTTTTCCAATGAGCCTGTGTTGCTTTTGCCCATAAGCAACTCACACTACTCTTATTAATGGAAAAATCCTCCAGTGTAATCTGGTGTTTAGTGTACTGCTCAAGGTCACAGTACTCTCTGTTCATGAATTGCACCTTCCAGGGTTTGAAACGACAACCTGTCAGTACACAGCCCAGATCTTAAACCAGATCTAAACCCTATGGCAACCCCTTGTACCTTGACAAGGTTAAGCTAAATCTCACAAGAGTGAAGCAGAGCATTTTGTTGACTAAAATATGCTGCCCTTTGCTGTATGTAAGAAGCAGAAGCTTGTATTTTTGTAGTAAAGCTTTACATTTGATTTAGTCTATTTAAGATGTTGTTGCCTAATCATTGTTATTGCTACTTTATAAGTAGAGGAATTCTAGTTATGTAATTCCTCTGGCTGAAGTCTGTTTCCTCCAGCTCTACAATGATTTATGAACAGTTCAGCCTTGCTCTGACCCATTCGTCCATGTTCCATCCCTCCTGTGTGCCTTCCTGGTACCTTTGCAGAGAGACAAAGCAAGCACAACCATTTTTTTTTTTTTCTTTTTTCAGCATACTTAAATGATGCATGTTCATTTCCACATTCCTGTCCAATTTAGTGTGCAAGATTGCTATTAGTTTACAGCAAGTGTGTCACCAAGATGGTATACTATTTCCCATGGATTTTGAACTTGTGTATTTGGGCTTTCTATTTTATTAGCTAATAATATCCACTAATTATTATCTAATAAAAAAGGACTGTGGTGCTTTTATTTTGAGTATCTGTGTGTGTGTGTGTGTGTGTGTGTGTGTGTGTGTGTGTGTGTGTGTGAGGGTTTACATAGTCTGGACATTGAGAAAAATGTGATTACATGTTGCGTAATAAACTTTCTGCATCAAAGTTTACTTTAATGAGAAAATTTCCTCTGTCTCTTGATTTCATCAGTATATTTCGAAAGCTAAGGAAAAAGTTTGCTTCTTACTATTAAATACTTAAGTACATTTAAATAGAGTTAATTTAACTTTCACTCAAGACTGTTTTGGCATGATTCTTAGACTTTCAATTAAATACAATTTTGACACACTTTCAAAAAAGTTGTGACATTTGCCAAGTATGGTAACCCATACTCTGAATTTGTGCACTGCATTTAACCCATCCAAGTGCACACACACAGCAGTGAGTAGTGAACACAACACACCAGTAGGCAGCTGGGGAATAATTGAGGGTTCAGTGCATTGCTCAAGGGCACCTCAGTTGTGGTACTAAGGGTGGAAGAGAGTGCTGGTCATTCACTGGGCCCCTCCTACAACTCTTGTAGGTACAGAGACTCAAACCCCAACCTTCATGTTACAAGTGCTCACATAATATGGAATTCAGTTGGGACCATCAACTGTTTTGTTACGCACATTTTTCTTGTATGTTAAATATTATGCCGTTTCAAATTGTGCCGATCATTTCTGACACGGTAGACCAATCACAACAGACTGGACCATCTGACCAATCAAATCGGAAAGGAGGGGCTAAGAAAGACTGAATCTTTTAACTGCTTCGAACAAATAATTTGAGAATCTCAAAATTAGGTGATATCATATACATATTTTAAGAAAATGCATTTTTTGACCTTGCCTGCATGTAAACTTATAGGAGACTCTCAAAACAATATCAGGAACCCTAAAAATGGCATAGTAGGGGCATTTTCAGGTATAACAGCAGCAGTCTGAGAAAAAACAAACAAACAAAAAAAAAAAAAAAAACAGTCCATTTAAGTATAATGCTTATTTATACACCTCTGTTACCTTTTTTTTTCTATTCTCAGACTGCCTGTTTTTTTTTGTTTTTTTTTTAATTTAATGGGACAGTTCACCCCCAAAATTAAAATGGTGTCATTAATTACTCACTCTCATGTCGTTCCAAACCCATAAGACCTTAGATTGTTTTCAGAAAACAAATTAAGATTTTTTGACATCCAAGAGCAAGGGTACTACCACGTTCAAGGTCCGGAAAGGTAAAAAAAGTCCATATGGCATCAGTGGTTAAGTCTTAATTTTATGAAGCTGTGAGAATACATTTTGTGTGCAAAGAAAACTAAAATAACAACTTTATTCAACAATTTCTTCTCTCCCTGGATAATAATAATAATAATAATATATATATATATATATATATATATATATTATTATTATTATTTTTTTATTTTATTTTTTTTTTTGCACACAAAAAGTATTCTTGTAGCTTCATAAAATTAAGACTGAACCTCTTATGTCACATGCACCATTTTACCAACGTCCTTACTGTTTCTGTGCTTTGACTGTGGTAGGACACTTGCTGTTTGTGGAGGGTCAGAAAACTCTCGGATTTCATCAAAAATGTTCCTAATTTGTGTTTGAAACGGCATGAGGGTGAATAATTAATGACAGAATTTTCATTTTTGGGTGAACTAACCTTTTTAATCAAATTGTCACTTTAATGCAATAATAATAGTATGTAAAAAATAATAAACACGTGAAAGCCTTTGTTAAAATTAGTAATGAGATCAAATTAAGTCAAGAAAAGTGCTGCTTTGAAATTCAAATTGACAATCCATAAATTATACCATAATTAAACTGTTGTTAGCATAGTCAGTTTGCCATCAAGGACAACAACACTATTAACAGTCATTTGTAGTAAATGAGTAAAATTAGATAAAAAGGTCACAGATGGTGCTGCAAAAAAACATTTTAACTAATGGAAAATATAATTGATTCAATATTGCAATGTCTTCAGCATGTGGTAAACATGGCTTCATTTGCTTGGTATATCCTCATGCACATGAAAAAAAAAAAGAAGTTGTTCAAAATAGAACGATACAGTAATTTCTTAAATGCTTTAATTAAACAGAAACATAATTATTTATGGTGTTCTCATGTAAGGAGCCACCAATCATGAGCAGATATAATCTCATAATTGTATTTATTTATTTATGTTTTTTGGCTACAAGCAGGTGTCAATCAATCACTGGGCGACGATGCAGTGGTGGAGGTGGATTAATGGGAGTGTGCCGCGACTCTCTGCCATACCTCCTCTTGTGCATCCTGGCTCACAGAAGCCTGCGTGCCAAAGGACAAGGCATCCGTCAGGCGGGTGTCATTGCTAATTACCAGACAGTTCCCGAAAATTGGGTTTTAATTTAAAGAAAAATAGGATACCCAGCATCCCCTTCAAAAACCAATTTGGAGAGCGGCATGTCGTATTGCTCAGTCATGATCGAGTTAATGCCTTTGGAGTCAGTTATCATTAATCAGATTTGGTGGGAATGAATTAACTCACAGCTACTGGATGCCATCCAACCCTATGGGCTGTTTGCGTGTGAAGAGAGGTGCATGAAGTATTAAAGCTCACTCTAATGTGAGATGAACGTGTGTCAGTCACATACTGCTCTGTGACATGGAGATGATACTGAAACTGTGTGACTGACTGTGAGATGTTATGTTAATGTGATGCAATTACCAGAACCGCTAATGGAGAAGATGTCATATCTGACCTACCAAACAGAACAACAGGTTTATCCAATATAACCAGCAATCACTTCTTAGACTGCAGTTTTAGGAACACTAGCTTCTTTTGGCAATTCTTGCAAGGACCTTTGTAATGTCTTCACAGAAATGTCCCACAGAGAACTGCAAGAAAATTATTAATGTGATAATCTGCTCAAAGAAAGGTTTCATTGTCAGTGTTATAACACAGTCAGAGCTCTTATTCATTGTTGAATGACTTTGTTGTTTATAGCAACAAAACTACAATTTAACACATTAATTTAGTGCACTTATTTAATTTAAATAAATGTATGCATTTTTGTACCATCTAAGGGAATATTTGTGATTTATTTGATATTATATTACAGCTAATTAGATTCACATTTTTAATCACTTAATAGCCCTTTTTATTTAACATATATATGACTACAGATTCTGTTTGATGTTTTAATGCAAATAATTTATAAAATGTCTGTGCTCACAAAAAATAAAAACACTAAATGCATCTCTCTTTAAAAATCACATTTAATCTTTAATTAAAGTGCAATGTGCTTTAATTAGTCACTGATTTATGTACGCTCTACACATAAGAACATTTTCACGTCAGCTTTGGCCTTTATAAATCTCAGTTTGTTCCTTACTTGCGACGTAGGAAGAAATCCATGGAATTTAGGATCAAATCCAATTTTTCTGTTCATTTTATAAATGACGCCCCTGATTTCTGTTTGCTTGATTAGTGATTACAGGATTGCAGCTACAGCAGTAGCATCACATGAAAGTAGCAAAGGGAAGGAACATGTGATTGATTAGTAATGGGCCTTACAGCCTGTGAAGAACAGGCCTCGGGTTTCTCCAGCTGGTTCTGTGACACAATGGCACTCGGCTGCATTTGATCAACTCCACAGCGTGACACTCATTTGAGCAATCCATGTCTGCCGGCTTCCACTAAAGGCCAAGGTGTCTCATATGATAAGAGCCCTCTGATCAGGCTGATGGTGAATTCAGTCAGAGGCCACATCGCCTACAGCACACGCTAGCACAGAGCGCACGAAAGGGCAAAACATGGATGGTAGTAAAAGCCACTACAGACCCAGACAGACCCAGAAAATCCTCAAATGAGGGCCATGAGCCCTGACCAGATCCATAGATGATCCATGAATGCTGGACATTTGATAACACAACATATGAAAGTGGAATTTGAAGTCAACTACAGAGTAAAACATGCCTACGCATCAAATGTGCTGCAAGAGTAAAACCCTTTTAATTTTTTAACCTTTTATTTCTTCAGCCTAAGACTGTTTGCCCACAGTCTCATCAGTATTTGTGAAAATATACACACAAAAATACAGTTCAATTTTATTATTTATTTCTTTATTAATTTAAAAGAAACTAATGAATCAATTAATTAATCAATCAATCAATCAATCAATCAGTTAAACATTAATAATTATTAGAAATCCTTTGTGAGCAATGGCTACTGATATTTGAACTGAAGAAAGTTTACGGTTTCCACAAACAAATTCAGCTTTGTAATTCCAGGAATAAATGACATAAAAATAGAAAATTATTTAGATTGTAGATTGTAGTAAGATTGTATGATATTACTGTATTTTCGATCACACAAATACAGTCTTGATAAGGATAAATTAAGTCACTTAGTAAAATCATAACAATAACAGATGTAGTGTATATGGTGTTTTAATGTTTCATACTCTGCTGTGATATAAAAGTTGAAAATTGCTATTAAAATAGGATCAGTACTGATGAGTCCTGATTTGCTTTAAAATCACAATCCCACATCAGTTTGCTGATGCATGTGAGTATGTTGCAGTGTCTGGTATTTCCATCTGGTGCAGTTTTTGTTAAAATATGTATAAATGTATAACAGTGTTTTCCAGAATCCACTTTCTGTTTCTCATGCAAGATTGACAAAGAGATAAGTGGAAGTTGCTGAGAAATGTGCATTACACATGCCACTGAAAAAGTAATATACATGTGATTGTTTAAAGTGGTACACAGGGGAGCTTGTCTCTAGACCAGAGGAGTAGCAGAGGTAGAAAAAGCAATATAAAGGTACATCCATCATGTCTACTCTTCTCGGTTACAGGTAGACCAAACACAAAGGAAAGTTTGGGTGGCTAATCTACCCAGACTTCATTCAATTTACAGTAACAGCTTGATAATTCTTCAGATTTATAAAAGTAAGCCATCCCCATAGTCAAGCAGGCTGTTTTATTTAATTTTGAACTACAAAGAAAAACCTCAACTGAGTCACTCATTACTGAGGTTAATGTTAAGAAATGGGACATAAATGTATTTGAAAAGTATGTCAGAAGAATAGTTAAAGGCTGGCTATTATGCCCTTTTTTACAAAATGCAATGTAAGTCTCAGGTGTCCCCTGAGACTTGTGTGTGTCTAGTTTCAGATCAAAATACCCCACAGATCATTTATTATTTCATTTGGAAAATGCCTGTTTTAAGTGGAAGCAAAAATACTCTGTTTTCACGCATGTCTCTTTAAATGCAAATGAGCTGCTGCTCCCCACCACCTTTTCCTGAGTAGGGCTGTGCCTTTACAGCTAGTACCTCAGCTATTTGGCTTTGATTATCATGTCTATCGGGCTAAAACCATGTGTTTTAAAGCCATATCAGTTTAAACTTCTGATAAACAGTTTTCTGAGTGCATACATCTGCAGCACGAACACAAAAAGCGTCTGTCACATGGCATGTGAGTACTAAGCTAAGTTTTATTTAATGTAACACATTTAATAAACACATTTGGTTATGTCTGTAAAGGTAAACAGCTGGAATTAAATTGCATGTTTCTATTAGATCTGTGTATTAAAACTGCAGTCTGTAACTTTTACAGTAAAAGTACATAACCAGTCAGTGTTCTGACTAAAAACTATTTCCTACAGAAATTGAAATCTACACGCTTGAAATCTGTTGTGTATACACACTGCCAACACACAGTTATGTTCAAACAACATCTAAATATGAATTTTGCATAATAGGTGCCCTTTAAATGAGGCTCAGTGTGCTTTCTTAATTTCTCACAAATACACTGCAAATACATACAGTAAGTTGAAAGTGAAAAACTAATTTAATTTTCAGATTTCACCCCAAAGGTCCTCACAGTACATTAACTATGCACGGCACTAATGAATTTCACTTTGAGGTACCTAGATGTATTGTACCTTGCGTTTATGTAAACTGCAAAAAATAACCACAAACCATATCATAGTTTTCTGAGCTATTCTCAGCCTTTGCCAAATGAGGTGAATACAATTCATGCGGCGTCATTATTCATATCTCTGTTTTGTGCGAGCCTAGTTTACATCTCCAGGCATGACAACAAAATAAAACAGAATGTGTAACGGCTAAGTCTGGAAAGATTTATTTTGTGTACACAATATCAAGTGACCCTTTCGTGAGGGAGGCCGAATTCAGAAAGTACAAGTGAGCTGTAATGAAGTATCTAACCAGATTTTCCCTTTTCTCATTGTGAGACAGGAGTAGAGAGAGTAGGAGTGGAGCGTCGACATTTCTGACCTAGATAGAGCTGAGTGGAGGCAGAATGGAAGGGCTTTGATTAAAAAGGCCGCTGCAAGGCAATGTCGAGCCCGAGATTAGTCAAGACGCTTGAACGGCAGTTGATGTCTATTCTGAGTCCCCCTTATTCTCTCTCTCATTCTGCCTCGCTCTTTCTGTCTGAGGCCTTTCATTCACCCTAAGTGCAAATGTCATCTCATATGCAAAAAGCATTATGTGCTCCGAGAATGTTTTGCAGGCTGTTGTCTGTGTTACTGGCAAAGAAGATTTTGTTGAAGGAAACAGATAACAATTCTGTTCACTTTAATTACGTTGGTGCGCACAGCTGTTAAAATGATGGTTCACCCAAAAATGAAAACTGTCTTCATTTACTAACTCTCATGTTGCTTCAGAGCTCTACGACTTGCTTTCTTCCGACACAACATGAACGAAGATAATTGGAAGACTGTTTTCTTTCTTTTTGTGCACTTATGTTGAATGAGAACGGAAGCTTTCAAGCTTCAAAAATGGGCACAGACGCACCTTAAAAGCATCTTAAAAGTGGTCAATATGATATATTTATGTAAAATTGGTTACTTGCAATTGTTATTACATTTTTGAACTAAAAAAAATATGTAGAAAATCAAAGCCATAAATCTAAACAAGTTGTGTTAAAATTTGAGGTTAATATCTCATAAAATTAGCTTTTAGTAAGACTTTGTTTGGGTGCAGTACCACACTTTTCCCATTAGATTCACTTCAGTGGGATTTGTGATTCGTGGTTCAGTATAATTTCTCTCTCTTAAACATTACATGTGCACACACACACACACACACACACACACACACACACACACACGTACAAACCACACTCTGACATCCATAGCAATATTCAGTTGAAGACAAAATTATTAGCCCCACTGTGAAATTTTACTTTTTATATATATATATATATATATATATATTTCCAAATGTTTAACAAAGCAAAATAATGTTTTCACATTATTTCCTATTATTTTTTTTTTTCTTCTTCTAGAGAAAGTCTGATTTCTTATAGTTGCTTGAATAAAAATAAATAAATAAATAAAAAGTTTTGGCAGTAACATACATTTTGTGTTTTGAAAGGTTTGCTGCTTAAGCTGTTGTGGTGTTCATTCACACTATTTCTAGATTATTGTGTATCAGTGATCAGATGCATTTTATATAAACTTTGCACAAAAAAAACTAATTTCACTGTTTTTTGATCCTGACACAAAATGATCTGCTAACACCAATTGACTAATATCAGGAGCACATGTGAAAGTGTGAATAAGCACTAGTCAGGTGAAATCAATATCATGCCAATTAGATTGTAACAGCAGACTGACTGCTGTAAAAGATCGGAAGAAGAGCTTCCAATCATTGTGTTCTTGTTAGCAATGGTTACCTCCAAAGGAACACAAGCAGCCATCATCGCTTTGCATCAAAATGGCCTCACATGCAAGGAAATTGCTACAAATAATATTGCACCTGAAAGAACCATTTACCGGATCATCAAAAACTTTAAGGAATGAGATTCAACTGCAGTGAAGAAGTCTTCAGGACGTCCCAGAGTGTCCAGCAAGCGCCAGGACCGTCTCCTCCTGAGGAGTCAGTTACGGAATCGTGCCACAACCAGTGCAGAGCTTGCTCAAGAATGGCAACAGGTAGGTTTGAGAGCATCTGCAGGCACAGTGAGGCCAAGACTTTTGGACAATGGACTGGTGTCAAGAAGGGCAGTGAAGAAGCCACTTCTCTCCAAGAAAAACATCAAGGACAGATGAAAATTCTGAAGGAAGTACAATACTTGGACAGCAGAAGATTGGCGCAAAGTTATTTTCTCTGATGAAGCTCCCTTCTGACTGTTTGGGATATCTGGAAAATCGATTGTCCGGAGAAGAAAAGGTGAACACTGCCATGAGTCCTGCGTTGTGCCAACAGTGAAACATCCTGAGACCATCTATGTGTGGGGCTTCTTTTCAACCAAGGGAGCGGGCTCTATCATAATTCTGCCAAAAAACCACAGCCATGAATAAAGAATGGTATCAAAGCGTCCTGCAACAGCAACTTCTTCCAATGATCCATGAGCAATTTGGTAATGATCCATGCATTTTTCAGCATGATTGGAGCACCATGTCACAAAGCAAGAGTGATGAAGTGGCTCGAAGATCATGTCATTGAAATTTTGGATCCTTGGCCAGGCAACTCCCCGGATCTCAACCCCATTGATAATCTGTGGTCAGTCCTCAAAAGGCGAGTGGACAAGCAGAAGCCCACAAATTGTGGTCAACTCCAAGAACTAATATGGCAAGAATGGATCGCCATCAGTCAGGATTTGACCCAGAAGCTAATATCCAGCATGCCAGAGCGAATTACAAAGGTTATGAAAAACAAGGGTCAACACTGTAAATACTGACTTGTTATAACTTTTTGCCAATAAAATCCTTTAAAACTTATAATATGCTTATCATTGTTTTTCAGTATATCATAGAAACTTTTGGCCATGGCTGTAGTTTGATTAGCTATAGAACAAACCACTGTTGTCCAAATTAACCTATTTTGCGTGATTAACCTAATTAACCTAGTTAAGCATTTAAATTGCTCTTTAAGCTGAGGATTAGTATCTTGCGAAACAACTAGTAAAATAATTTGCACTGTCATCATGGCAAAGACAAAAGAAATTAGTTTGGACTTGAGAGAAAGATTTGTTAATGTTCATAAATATGGAGAAGGATACACGTTTATCAAAGCATTTTCAATAGTCAAAAACTGCAGTGAGATGCATTATCAGGATGTTTAAAGAGACCATCACAGTGGAGAACAAGACGAGCAGAGGCAGGAAGCAAAACATTTCAAAAACTTTGGAAAGAAAACTAGTGAGAGAGGTTTTTAAAGACCCAAGAACAACTGCCAAGACACTAATGAATGACCTAGCCAAGTCTGGAATTGATGTCTCAACGAAGACAGTCACTAGAGCCCTGCACTGAAAATTCTTGTTTATACATTTATTTATATTTGTATTACAAACCCTAAATGCTTCCTGAATAAAGCATTATGTTTTAAAAATGCTGTGTTGATAAAACCATCTTTCTGTTAAACAACACTTGGGAGTTATTTGAAAAATAATGACATATTTTATGAGGGGCTAATAATTTTGTCTTCAACTGTACCTTCACAATTATAGCTGTGTAATTCATCCATTTGACACTATAATGGACTATAATATGCATAAGAGTATTTACTTTATATACCAAAGTTGAAAAAAAAAACAAAAACAAAAAAACCTAGTAAAAAACAGTCAAAATTTGGCCCTAGGATTAAATCTGATTTGATTAATGTATTATTTATTATTATATATGAATAATGTATTAGTAAATGTTAAAATGTTACATTAACAAAGATTAATAAATGCTGTATAAGTGCAGTCCATTATTAGTTCATGTTTACTAATGTAGTTAACTAATGAACCTTATTGTAAAGTGTTACCAGATTTATTTAAGGAAATTATGGTGAAATATTAAAAAATACAATAAAAATACATACCTGACCCAAAATGTATGCAGTTAGCATTAACACAGTCAAAATTATTAAATAAATAAATAAATAAATACAATTGACAAAAGGGTTAAACAATGTAGACATTTTGACCATTATTATTTATTTATTTATTTATTTATTTATTTATCAGGAAAGATACTTTTCTTATTGCCTGTCCTAAACTAAAGAAATAAGAGTAAATTTTAAAGTTTTGTTGTTGTTTGTTTTTTGACATTCCATTTTAAGCAATGCTTTGTAATCATGTAAGGTACCTAAACTTTGAGCCCTGTAATCTTACAGCTATGTTTTACGTATTAAGTGCAAGGCAGTGTAGAGATAGATTATTCAATTTCAGTTAGTGACCTTGTTTAAAATCTTGTTCTTGACACTGTCGTGCATATTTCAGGAGGCATGATTAAAAGATTGCAACATTGCAAAAGAACGTGTCAAATTGCATCAACTTCAAGGTGTAAACCCTGGGACTTGAGTGCTGTTTACTGTGAGTATAATAATATGTGCAGAGTAACTTCAATGGATATATTTTTAATAATAATAATAATGATAATAATAATAATATATATATATATATATATATATATATATATTTATATATCATGCTTTAAAAGTCTTTACTTCATATGTTCTCAAGAGATTACAAATATACATGTACAAGCTTAAAATTGTTGTATAGTATGTAATAAATATGTAATAATATAGTTATTACACATTAATAATGTCTAAAGCATACTACAAGAACATGCATTTTTTTTAGCCGCTGAGTTTAAAGACTTAAACAGTCTGTCAATATTTATAGCTTCCGTTCAAGGTTGGTTTACCCTATCAGTATATTGTTTATTTTTTTTTACTGAATGACTAACAGGGTTGATAATTTAGGGTGGCATCATTAATTACACTCAATTAGATAAGCAGATGGTCGATTCAGTGGTGGGAATGTGGGACCTTATCATTAACTCTAGTGGTGACTTGGACTAGTGGTGGATTGTGTTGGAATCCAAGCTTCTGATGTGACGAGCTGCAGCAGCTAAATAGTTTTAGATAAAATTTACACCCCAACCCCATTCAGATAAATACAGTTAATTGCCTGACTAACTGCTAAGCTCTCGTTCACATCTTCTATTTGCTGTGAAATGAAAACACCACATTGGCAAGATGTTGCTGTGAAGCTACTGTGAAATTGTAACTTGTTAAAATATAGCAAATCTGCACTATAATAAAAAAAAGTTAGTACAAGCTATTAACACAAATTATAGGTGTATTAAACACACGTAAATGCAACCAATAACACATCTTCACTACTTTTAGTTACTTCTAGTGACAGTCAAATAATAAAATGCAACTACCTAACCATGTAATTGTATATAGTTATGATGGCATATACAGTAGCTTTGATATAATACTAAAATGTGTTTAAGTGGCATGTTCTCAAGTGTAAAAGGCACAAAAAAGTCTATATTAAATATGGGTTGAAATGAGGATAAACATGGTCTGCCAACCACAATGTGTTTTATGCAGTGAATTATTAAAAGCATGTAACCACTGCAAAAGACAAACCGAACATTCAAACTCAAAGACAAGCTAATACACCATTAATAATACAAGTATTTGTAAGTTAATTATTAGTGAATATGTTCATGAATTATCAGTGTCTGCTTTTAAGGTATTTTGTTTGACAGTTGACAACTACAGTCTTTGCATACAAACATGTTTTTGGAACCTACATGACTTTTCACAGGATTTTAGTTTTTTTCAGCTGACTTTAAATAGAATTATTCATAGAATTATCAAGTTATTGCAGTATGATGATGCAACGTCAGTGCCGAAAAAAGAATAGGTTTCCATCTTTTTCAGTGTCTTCAATACGTTGCTCATTCAGATTCATTGACAAAACTCTAGTGTTACAATTTGCCCAGTAGGAAAGACATGAATCTGTTGTTGATTGTCTTATGCATCCCTTCTTATTGATTTCTATCACACTAGAGATGAAGAGGCTATGGTATCCACCATGAGATGATTAGAGAGATGTGCCAACCGACTGATACCAGTCCTTGAGGCATACCTCCATTAAAAACACAATCAATGCAGGTGCTGCTCTTTATCGACTAAGCTAGCAACATTACGACAGTCTTCAAAGTGCAGAACCTACATTTCAACAGTGTTCATATGCCCAGACATTGCATTGCTTTTGCTTTCAAATCTAAGCAAATGTATTTCAGATCGGTCTGATGCAACAGACCACCAGATTTAAAGGTGTTACACAAGCAGTAGAGCATAACAAAGACAGATCTGCCTCTTCTATGGAGTTATTTATACTGTGATTTATGTGACTTTGATTTATGTTGAGTGGAGTCTGGGGAAGTGACTCCGCCTTGAGCCTGGAAGGAACCTGTGACATCCACCTTTAAATTAATAATTTTTTGCCGTGTTTTGAATTCTCCATGCTAGACGCCTTGTCATGCATCAGGGTATGCCATTGTTGTTTAATGATGCGAATATGAGAGAAGAGAGGAAATCCCTCCCATTACTGCATGCTTTATGACTTGAAGAATAAATCGGATATTTGATGATCGTTCTTGATGAATGTATATAAAGAAACTTAAGGTCAACTTCTTATGCTCACCAAGGTGACATTTATCTGATAAAAAATGCAATAAAAACAGTAATATTGTGAACTATTATTACAAATTTAAAATTACTGTTTTCTATTTGCTTATATTTTAAAATGTAATTTATTCTTGTGATGCAAAGCTGAATTTTTAGCACCAATTACTCCAGTCTTCAGTTTCACAAGACACATGAAAACTTGTCTATGTCTAAACATGAAGACATGTCTATGCGTTATGCTGTGCTGAATATACTGCCTTAATAGTTTAATGCCTTCTAGAATTGTCTTCCAGCTTTTTTCAGCAAATATTGATACAAATTGATTGTTATTAATTTGGTTAATTAGCATATAATTTAATTAATTTGATTAAAAATGTTTAATCTTTCAACATCCCTAATCATATGAAATAGTAGCATGTCAGACAGGGCTGCGGAACTCTTTTAATGTGTTGCTTTTGCTTTTGCTTTTGTCATCTGTCTTCCTGTGACAGGCTGTATTTGTGCTATTGTTCAGAAATATCCAAAATAAAGTAGCAAAGCCACTTCAACGATTTCCTATTTCTTTGCAGAAGCCGCACCATGAACTGCGGAAAGTGTTTTGAGTAAATCCTTAGCCTTTGGACTTGCAGGATTGTTCTTCGGAACTGCAATATATTAGGAAGAGTCCCCATTGTACCTTTGTGAAACTGGGTCATGTTAGGCCTTGGGTGACACACACATATGATGTTTCTAATGCAAGCTGCCTCTCTTTTTTTTTTTTTTTTTTTTTTTTCTAGAAAGGCAAATTTCAAAATTAATCAGCATGAAACTTGAGAATCGAGTTTATTGAATTAGTTTGCATTGAAGAGGAATTTGAACAGGCAAGCTCTACAAAATATAAAATATTCACAGAGGGTATGTGAAATAAAGATCATTTTGGGAAGTATAATGAAAGCACATTTTGCAGCCTGTGATTTGGTCATTATATGATATTGTGTTTTCCATTTCATGGTTTGAAAATGTATACATAATGAATAGTAGGGACCTATTCATAATGTGAAAAAGGGCACTTGCATCTCCAATAATGCTGTCCATTGAACTTTCTATTCATCAAAGAGTTTTCTCAGTGCTTTTATTATGTTTATATAGACTTTTTCAAAAACATAAAAAAAAACTTTTTAATTCCAAACTTTTGACTGAAAGTGCATAAAAAGCTTATTATTTGAATACAGGTTAACACACCAGCTTCATGAGGAGATTTATGTTTTCTCCTACAGTAATGTTGATATATTTTCCAAATATACCCAGATTGTGTCTGTGTTTTCCAAACTGTACGTTTAAATTACAAAATTCAGTTGTGTTCAGCATTTGCAGGCTTCCAACTGTTTTGGCCTCCCTGCAGAACATGTCCTGAGGATCCGTTGATTGCATCTATTGTAAACTGAGTAATAATCCATACTTCAGCATAATATAGTGTGACTGTTCGTTTTAGGCTATTTGTACCAATCTAACTTTAAAGGAAAGAAGAGTTTAAAGTTTAATGACATTTTGTAATTGGAAAACAAATCTAAATGTAAGCGAGAAAAGCTGATTCAACAGGAAAGAATAAAGCAATCCAATTTAGTAATAATCACAGTTTTTTTTTTTTTTTTTTTTTTGCTTTCCTCGTTCAATTATCTCTAAAAAGCAGCACTCTGACCACTCTGACATTTAAAGGCATTTTAACGAATGTTTCCCTATTCATGTAGATTAAAACTGAAGAGATTGAAAACAAATGGTAATAACACTCACAAATTACTCCAAGTTAAAGGAAATAAACTCGCTGTGCAGGGCTCAATGTGTATAATATCCATATAATATCCATTCAACATTGTGCATTTATTTGATAAACAGATTAGCTCTGAAAGGTTATTAAAACAAAAGCCCACCCGAGGCAGAGAGATGCACTGATTTTACTGCGGGTAGGAGGTACATTTCTTAATCTGGCAACATAATAACTTAGCACATTAATTTGGAATGTGCAACCACAAGTGTTTATTGTCATTTTACAATGGCTTTAAAATTTGCTCGTCTAGTTAGAATTCCGATTCTGAACATTGCCTTTTTATTGTTTTTGTTGTGCATTACCATATGGCAGTAACACATCTCCCTCTTGATTGAAAATGAAGGGTTTGGTTCGGCTTGATAGTCTGATTTTGTCTGTGTCTCATCTTGAAAACAATCACTCTTCGGACAGGCAGGCTAAAGGTTTGTTTTCTCTGAGCCAATGACATGCCCTGAACAAATTAGATGAGCATGCCATTTGTGTCAGTAAGAAATCCGTCCATGGCGGAATTGTTCAGTTTGAATAGAAGAAAAGACGGTTGTTATGATATTGCTAGTTTCAGATGTGCAAAATCTGGGTTGTTTCCTGAAATCCAAACTGCCAGAATCCACCATCTTAGCTGAAAAACTAAATCAATTAACTTTAAGAACTCTATCTATCTATCTATCTATCTATCTATCTATCTATCTATCTATCTATCTATCTATCTATCTATCTATCTATCTATCTATCTATCGAGCTGTCAAGAGGAACTGTACATCAAAAGTGCAAAAGTAAAATATTTTAATCTTACTATTGAATTTGTATTTTTTATAAACATGGTTTTTGCATTGTTTTAATGTTTTATTCTCTATGGAATAATTGGAAAAGTATTTACGAGAGTTGTAAAGTACTTGGTCACTTGTACTTCATTACAATACCTAAGTATTATTCTGGTACAATTCCACTTTTCTCAAGTGCTAATGCAAATTTGACTCAATTACATTTCCAAGGAAAGGTAGTGATTACAATGAATGCCAAATGGCCAAAATAGCCTGAGGTTACAAAGCAGAAGCTTGCTTTTTTTGTTAAGGCACTTTTTTTTGTTTGTTTGTTTTCATTTTGTAATTTCAGTTGTAATGGTATCTAAATTAAGTAAATAAATATAAAAAAGGCATTAGATGAAAACGTGACTGTGCTTGCAACTTCAGTTTGAATTATAAACAGGTGATTAACATGCTGAAAATGGATCAACAATGAAAACATTACACTGAAAATAAAATTAGCATTTAAAACATTCCCTTTGGACTTGAGTTGGCTGCATTCAAAACCTCTGCAAGGTACCATGTCAGACTAAAGAAACTGTTTAAAATGCTGAGGCTCGATGTGAAGTTCAGCTAAGGTAGTTCAATTGATTTATCAAAACTAATGGCCATCTGTTGACAAGAATATGCCAATTTGAGTTTGTTTACCCAAATATTCAAAAGGCTTACTCTGAGTTATATAAAAAGTGCTTCATTCATACATCTGCAGACTGCAGTGCAGGTATTGTATCTTGTTGTGCAATGTGTTGTCTTGAGTTCAAGACATTGTTAAATCATGCAGTATACCCAAGCCAGAGACTGTCAAGTTAGGCCTGCGTTGAGTTGCGAATGCCTGTGGTTATAGCTGTTAGAGAACAATTACCCTGTGGTTTCTCTAGGGTTTAACTGTTTTGTAGGGATTTGTGACAAACTTTGATTGTGCTGAAAGCTTGTCCGTTCTGTGATTAAGAAGGATCAGGGCTGAGCAAAACAAACCCAAGAGAAAAAGATCAAAATGGCTTCTTCGCCAAAGGAGTCGCCCATTTACAATGGAATGGGAGAAGATGAAAACTGTGAGCTGTGGCCTGAAAGATTTTATTTAATTTAATTGCATGATGCTGATTTCATACAAGAAAGCCACATTGTGTGCTGGCTCTTCTCTGAGCAGAAGGCAGGGAAATGCTCGTTCTCCCTGCCAGCTGCTGAAACATACGCCGCAAAGCTGCTGGATATTTTTAAGATTGCCTTAGAGAAAGTTGAGGTGCTCTGAGCTGTTTTTTTTTTATTTTTTTTATGAATTCTCTTGGCAGTTTTGAAGAAAGAATCAGTATCCAGCTAATAGGGGTTTGGTGTACTGCCTGACAGTTTGCAGAGTAATCAGGTTCTAGTCAATATTTCCAATGATAACATTACAGAGATGCACATAAATTGGATAGGAAATGGAATCACTTCTGAACTAGATACATAGATAGATAGATAGATAGATAGATAGATAGATAGATAGATAGATAGATAGATAGATAGATAGAGAGATAGACAGACAGACAGACAGACAGACAGACAGGTGAGTACACCCCTCACATTTTGTAAATATTTTATTATATCTTTTCATGTGACAACACTGAAGATATGACACTTTGCTACAATGTAAAGTAGTGTAAAGTGTACAGCTTGTATAACAGTGTATATTTGCTGTTCCCTCAAAATAATTCAACACACAGCCATTATTGTCTAAACCACTGGCCACAATAGTGAGTACACCCCTAAGTAAAAATGCCCAAATTGGGCCAAATTAGCCATTTTCTCTCCCCGGTGTCATGTGAATCGTTAGTGTTACAAGGTCCCAGGTGTGATAAATTTGGTGTTATCGCTCTCACTCTCTCATACTGGTCACTGGAAGTTCAACATTGCACCTTATGGCATAGAACTCTCTGAACATCTGAAAAAAATAAATAAATAATTGTTGCTCTACATAAAGATGGAGTAGGCTATAAGAAGATTGTCAAGACCCTGAAACTGAGCTGCAGCATGGTGGCCAAGACCATACAGTGTTTTAACAGGACAGGTTCCACTCAGAAAAGGCCTCGCCATGGTCGACCAAAGAAGTTGAGTGCACATGCTCAGCATCATATCCAGAGGTTGTGTTTGGAAAATAGACGTATGAGTGCTGCCATCATTGCTGCTGAGGTTGAAGGGGTGGGGGGTCAGCCTGTCAGTGCTCAGACCATACGCCACACACTGTATCAAATTGATCTGCATGGCTGTAGTCCCAAAAGGAAGTCTTTTCTAAGGAAGATGCACAAGAAAGCCTGCAAACAGATTGCTGAAGACAAGCAGGCTAAGGACATGGATTACTGGAGACCAAGATAAACATATTTGGTTCAGATGGTGTCAAGCGTGTGGCAGCAGCCAGGTGAGGAGTGCAAAGACAAGTGTGTCTTGCCTACAGTCAAGCATGGTGGTGGGATGGCCATGGTGTCATGGTCTGGGGCTGCATGAGTGCTGCGAGCACTGGGGAGCTACAGTTCACTGAAGGAACCATAAATGGCAACATGCACTGTGACATACTGAAGCAGAGCATGATCCCCTCCCTTCAGAGACTGGGCCGCAGGGCAGTATTCCAACATGATAACGACCCCAAACACACCTCCAAGATGACCACTGCCTTGCTAAAGAAGCTGAGGGTAAAGGTGATGGACTGGCCAAGCATGTCTCCAGACCTAAACCCTATTGAGCATATGTGGGGGATCCTTAATCCACCAGTTTTGTGATGTCATCATGGAGGAGTGGAAGAGAACTCCAGTGGCAATCTGTGAAATTTTGGTGAACTCCATGCCCAAGAGGGTTAAAATAATTCTGAATGTTGTATTAGCCTTTGTTTAAAACATAACAGTAAAGGATGCTTTTAAAAATCCTGTATGTATGTATTTATTTATTTATTTTTTGCTGTTGGGAAGTCTCATGGTCACATGTTTAAACAAATAAACAGTCCTCTCAGTGAAGTGTATTTCATGCTTCACAATCATTCTCATCACCCTGAGCGCAGTCACCCTGAGGATGTGAGGCCTCGTTGTGCTTCCTTTGCTTCTTTCCGCCTTATTGATGCCCTGAACACCAACACACATCGGTTTCAGCTCCATCAGCTCAATTTTCATCTCATGATGGTTTTGGGGTTAGACTCAATGTCTGCAAGTAAACAAGGGTCAACTACTTCCTTTGAACTATGTCCACCATATATATATATATATATATATATATATATATAAAGTGAGTACATCAGTGTCCTATGTCCTGTTCATCATGTTTATGTTTTTATCTACTTGACAGGACAACACAAAGTTGTATATCTTGTATTACAGCAGTTAAAATTTGGTGCTTTAAGTGCAATTCTCTCATACTGACCACTGGATGTTCAACATGGCACCTCATGGCAGAGAATTCTCTGAGAATTTGAGAATTAGAATTGTTGTTCTCCACAAAGATAGCCAAGGCTATTAGAGGTTCAGTAACACCATGAAATTGAGTTACACAGTGGTCAGGGTCATACAGAGGTTTTCCAAGATAGGTTCCAATCAGAACAGGCCTTTCAAGGGTTGATCAATGGAGTTGAGTACTCATCTGTGAGTCAGGTGCACAACCTCTCTTCAAAAACAGATGCATGAGTGCTGCCAACATTGATTTAAAGGTTGCAGAAATAGAAGGTCAGTGCTCAGACCACACGCACACTGCAGCAAGTCAGTTTGCATGAGCACCATCCCGGAAGGAAGCCTCTTCAGAAGCTGGCTCACAAGAAAGCCCGCAAACAGTTTGCTGAAGAAAACATGTCCAAGGACATGAATTAATGGAACCATGCCCTGTGGTCTGATGAGACTAAGATAAAGATACAATAAGATAAGATAAGATAAGATAAGATAAGATAAGATAAACTTGTTTGGCTCAGATGGTGTCCAGCATGTGTGGTGATGCCCAGGTGAGGAGTACCAAGACAATTGTGTCTTGCCTACAGTCAAGCATGGTGCTGGTAGCATCATGGTCTGGGCCAAACAGCAGTTTTACAACATGATAACGACCCCAAACACACCACCAAGAAGACAACTGCCTTGCTGAGGAAGCTGAAGGTGATGAGGTGGCCAAGCATGTTATTAAACAACCTATTAAACACCTGTGGGGCGTCCTCAAGCAGAAGGTGGAGAAGCACCAGGTGTCTAACATCCAGCAGCTCTGTGATGTCTTTATAGAAGAGTGGAAGAGGATCCCAGCAACAACCTGTGCAGCTTTGGTCAATTCCATGCCCAGAATGATACTTTGGACACAGTTTTGACAAGTTCATTTAGAGTATACTCACTTTTGTTGCCAGCTATTTTGACAATAATAATATACTGCTATACAAGCTGCACATTGACTAATCTAAAATATATCCAAGTTTTATTTCTATAGTATTGTCCCTTGATAAGATATACTAAAATGGTTGCTGAAATGTGAGAGGTGAACTCACTTTGTGATATATATATATATATATATATATATACACACACACACACACACACACACAATACACAATACTTGTGTATTGCTTCTTTTGCGTGCGTGTGTGTGCACATACTCATGCATTATTAAATATATCACAGGTTATGAAAGACATGACAATTCTGCCATCATTTACTGACCTTCAAGTCATATCAAACCTGTATGACTTGCTTTATTTGGCGGAGTACCGTTCTGTTTATGATGTGTGGATATGTGTGCATGGTTGCAAAATAATTTAATTCTAGTTAGCCATAAACTAAATAGTAGCAATATTGATTATTCTACTATATGAAATCCTCATTTAGGACACATGGAAGTGTATGGATTCATGTTCCCCATGAATCTATAAAACACAGACAGACCATTTTACATCAGGTATGCACAGTCCCATGTTGTCTTTTACTGGTATCTATTTCTTGGATCTATATTAATTTATTTTAATTCCAGCATAAAGGTTTTATGACGTTCCCAGGCGTTGTGTAAACATATACAATGTAAACAAAAGTGTATGTATATGAACTGCTATATTACTTTGTTGAGCCCAGAAGCCTAACATTGTGGATATTTACTAAGCCCAGAAGCCTAATATTGTGGATATTTATTGATATTTTTACTGTTTCTATTTATTTATTTATTTTGTTCTGTACTTTCAGAACACTGCATACTAAAATGAAAGAAAATAGATTAGCTGCACTTTGAGACCTTGTTTCTACAGAACAAAGGAAGAAAGACAGGAAAATTTTAAAAGCACTGTCAATGGAAAGTTTTTAGCAAAACATTTAACCTGTCCTTTTAAGAATTTAGGTCCATTTAGCCTTCTTCATTTTGACCTGGACAGTTTTCTTTTTCTCATAAAAATGGTAGTTAGTGTTATCGCATTTGTCTAAAACTTGACTTTACTCACAGAGTGTAACACTCACACATTAAAAAAAAAAAATTATTAATTAATACAATTAGTAGTAGTAGTAGTAGTAATTTACCTCAAACATTGGTGCTCCAACATGCTAAAGCTTAGATGTTCATAATTCACATGCAGCATTATTGAAATGTCAGTGAATTGGCCTGCAGAACACGTTATGTTAATGTGCCTGGTTGGAGGCCACTCATATTGTAACTCTGAGTAGGCTCATTTATTGTAGGTGTTAACTCTACAAATGGTTCACACGCTGTGCTGTGCATACTAAGTTCATATGGTACATTCACGGTCATAGTTCATTCTTCAGCATATGGGTCAGAATAGCTTGTGAGTAATTACATTGTCATATTTGTTATTTAACATGGTCTAGCCGCACAATATACAATAAGGATTTTGTCCTAACCAGCCACAAGATTATGGCAAAGGATGTGTGACAAGACATTTTATTTTAACAACATCAACCCTTTCCTTACAACTCTTCAATCTATCTGTCGTCATCAGGTCATTGTTATTGTTAACTCTGAGTGAAAATTAAATGTAACTTTATTTATTCTCTTTTTTTGTGTGAAAATATTAACTTACAAAACTAAAATCAGAATAAAAACGGAAAGTAAAAGCTATTGTGTGATGCCTGGTTGAGCATGGTTAACTTCTGCTGCATACTATATAATATCAAATATTTAGGAGATCTCTACTGTGGAGACACTGGTTTAAAATTTATTACAAAGATCTGATGTTGAACATTATTTATTTGTTTGTTACGAGACCCGCATGCCACTTTAAAGTGAGTAATGCTCTCCAGCAAAACTCAAGTGTCACACCACATCCATTCAACACAGAACATTAATTAAACCGTCCAGTTAGGCTGCTGCGCTCTGCACTTACCGTGTCGCAGAGAAATCATGCAAAATTCATGAACCACATGTAAATCTGACACTAGACTCCTGGCAAGGGAAAGGAAAGCTAAGTACCATCAAACATAGAGATTTTGGCAGCCATGACACACACCACATTGATCTGAACGGATAGGACAGCAAATGATTGGGGACCATAAGAACAAGTTGAGATCATTACAGGGAATATGGTGAGTGAGATGTGTGTGACCCATCTGCCCTTTTAATTATGCCGAACTCCGATTTCAAACTTTTTTTTTTTCCCACCAGCTCCAGTGTAGTCTAATGTTCAGTGTTGCATGCATCATTGCCTGTGCAACTTAACATACTGTTTCACCCAAGCAGAAAAGACGTTGTTCGTTTGAGGTAAGGCTGAGTATCTAACAAGACCATAACTGAGAGAAAATGAATTGTTTTGGTGGAAAGTGAGGTGGAAAAAGGCTGTCTGCAATTCAAAGTAGACATTTTAATGAAATCCTTGGAGCGGCGAGTTTCAGTTAGCAGTTAGCATGGGGCTATTTCAGTACACCGCTCTTCTGAAGGGATAGAATCAGTGAGTCACTCTTCAGCTGGAAGTTGCTACTTGGTTTTCCACATAATTGAATCCCTTCAAACTTGATGAGGAAAGTTTTGATCTTTCCAGTAACAAGAGTGGCCATATTGCTGATGAATAAGGCACTTCCAGGTGAATATGCTAAGTGAGAACCGGCTGGGAATTGCCGCTGAATGACTCAATTGATAGTTAAACGATTCATCATGCATT